>JACEGR010000048.1:0-544047 GCA_014170235.1 Listronotus bonariensis | reverse complement strand
ATCCATCTATCTTGGGATCCAGGATTAGCAAATAAATAAGGATTAGACTGGGGTACTATGGTAGAAGTTTCCCTTACATTAAGTATGCAATTTATATACTTTTGGGTGCGCCTAGTAAAAAGAATGGGAACTGGTTTGGAACCTTTTCCACCTGTTACGACTCTTTTGAATTGTTTACATATTATTTTCTCGACAGAGGTCAGTGATTCAGTAAAAGCTTCTTGATTAACGTTGAAATTTTCTTTCTTATATGTTTCAATTTTTAGAAACTGGACATCTCCGACTCTTTTTCGGTTGAACATAATCGTTTCAGCTAATACACACTCAGTTAAAACCTTATAATTTATCTCGATATTTAAATTGTTCTCTAATGAATCATAAGCATTTTCTGCTTTCTCATTTAAATATGTTTGAAAGGTAAGTATATCTTCCGATAGGGGTAACTGTGCTGGATTTTCCCATTTCCTTTCTCTAAGAGTTTTTAATGCTAAGCTTGATATTTCATTACACCAGTGTGACTCTATAAGTTTTTTTAAATCTTTAATTTCAGTTTTCTTTTCATCTCTATTTTCCCAGCTTATTTTAGGAAGTTTCCTTTTTTCAATTACAAGTTTAAATGCAACATCACATAAAATTTTCAAATTTGTACCCATATGTAGGGCCAAAGAAGGTGCTTTGAAATTTTTATTATTTTCATCGTAGCCGCTAATCAGCTTTGCGGCTAATATTAAAGTATTAAACATTTCTGGCTTAAGCACATCAAACATACTATGCACCTCACTATTAATGGATTGTATGGCCATTAGCATCCTTGCCATTTCTCGTATTTTATTTGATATAACTGTAGCAATTTGTTGCCTTTTATGTTTAGCCAATAGGGTTTCACCATATAAACAAATTAATGGGTCATTCTTTGCTACAAAACTTATATCGTCAGCTCGCATAGTGTCAAATACTTCTTTCTTAATACGAGATGTTCTTAAATATTCGTGATTTTTTGACAACATTGATGCCATGAATGTTTGAGATTGTGTTGTACAGTTTCGGCCTGGGTTAATAACGTCGGGTGGTTTATTTTTGCATCGTTTTACATGTTTGTATAGTAGTTTTTTATTGTAATGCCCTAAACAATAGGTACAAACGGATTTAGGATTATCTGATGTTCTGACGGCATTCAAAATATCTTTTTCAACATATAAATGAAAATATCCTTGTTTTCTAAGGGCTGCAATCATATCAAGCCGTTCTTTACTTGCTGGTTTTAAACTTTTAATTTTTAGTACCTCCTCATTATTTCCGTGATGTCGAAATAGATGTCTAGTGAAATGTGTAATAACATCTTTATAGCACAGGGGGCAAATAGTAGGCCTTTCTCTTGCTGATGGCTTTTTAAAATACTGCTCAGTGGATACCTAAAATAAAAATAGTGATTATACAAAGTGTTTTACAACTTATCTGAGAAACTTTAAGGGCTAATTCTACAATAAAAATAAGAAAAAAACTTTATATAAACATATGTCCCAAACGTTTTAGTTTTTGAACTGCGAAGTGTTAAAAATTTTAAAAAAATTACTTTACCCGCAATTACCAATTCAGATGTTATTAAAAAAATTGAGGGACGCCTCTTATGCATTTAAAGACATTTTTGGCATAGAAGAAAAAGAAATTACCAGTGTCGTGCATAAGGGGTTTAAGGGAAATATTTTTTAAGAGAAAAATGTTAAGCCACTGCATTTTTATAAAATCAAAATATTTTTAAAATTTCCACTTAGTTTAAAACAAATTTAATCTCTTAACTTTTTTACTTAATGCACAGTTTTTGCGTAAATAAATAGAAACCATTTCTCGGCAGGGTCAAATCCCTATCTAATTAAAAAATAAATAAAAAAGGTGATTTTTTACTCAATAATTTGATATTATCGATACGAAATAACCATGCCGAAAAAATGATTTATACTTATTTACGAGAAAACCGAACATCAAATAAAAATAATAATAAAAATCAAATTTGTTCCAAACCTAATAAGAATTTTAAAAAATAAAATATTTAAAAAAATGCAGTAGCGTACCATCTTTTTATTAAAAAATATTTATGCCAAACCACTTATGGACGACACTGGTAAAAATCTTTTTTCTTGTAAGCCAAAAAATGTCTTCTGGTGAATAGAAAGCGAACGAATAGTTTTTTAAAAATATCTAAATTGGTTAAAAGTTATTAAAAAAATAATTTTTTAAAATTTTTAACACCCCGTAGTTCAAAAACTATTACGTTTAGGACATATGTGCATATGAAGTTTTTTTCTTATTTTTTATTGTAGAATTAGCTCTTTGTCAAATAAGTTGTGAAACACCATGTGGAGTATCTTTAACTGAATGTTAATCAATATAACAATGTTTTAAAAACATACACACATACATACAAAATTTTCTTAAATAAGGAAATAAAAAATTGATATCCAAGAAGATATAAAGTGTATGTGACTATGGGTAGTTGTGTGTCTGTGTGTCTTTTAATTACCAACTTAATTTGTTTAAACACCCATACATGTTGTCTCTAAATTTAAGTGTTTTTAAGATATAAAATTAAAAATTTAATATTTACGAGCCATATTACCTATTTTTTTAAAAGTCATCAACACACCTACAAAAACACTTTGCATATTAATGAAGTTTTAACACTATGTGACTTAAAAATAGACCTATATTCTTATAGGCCTTTTTTAGAATAACCAATAAAATATTCTTCTTCAATGTGGGAACGAAATTAATAACCACCTTGTTTTATTTTATAAATACAAAAAGAAATATGCATTTAGCTTATTAGTATTCCTGTTAAACTTACCGAAGTCGTAATTGGTTGAATATCACATACATTTTCTTTGTTGTTCAGTTTTTGGATTTCTACGTTTAACACTTTTCCTGAATTTGCTTTTTGAATATTTTTTTGGTTTCTATAAAAAAATATCAAAAGCAATTATGAGAAAGAGCAAAACATCATATAAAGGTATTTGTAAATAAAAAAACTCTAATACAAAAATTATAAACTTACTTCGTTTAAATCCAAGTTCGTCTCACATTCTGAAGATGATACAGAATCCGAAGTTGAAGATGAATTTTCAGATAGAATATAGTCACTGTCAAGAATGTTCTCTTCGTTATTGTTTTCAGAGCCGGAGCTTCTCCAAGCAGAAGAATCTGATTTTCTAGCATCATCGCCTACGCTGGGTGAAATTATAAAAGTGGAAGCTGGACTTTTTGATTGCGGTGAGGATGGACTATTAAATACCATGTATTCCTTATCTTTACTTGTACACTCTGTAAACTTTAAGGATTTATTTGGAATAGGTGGATCAACCGGCAATAACTTATGCAGATTATTTTCATTTGTTCCATTGGTGAATGTTAAACTATTAGTTTCATTTGCATTTTCCGCAATCTCCACTGCTGTTCCAGAAATATCTGTTTCAACATGAGTTAACTCATATAGATACCCTCCATTTTGCTCTTTAACAAACCTTAAATCACTAATGGTATTTTCATACACTGAAGCCTCTATTGAAGATGCTAAAATATATGGTTCAACAGGTGTTAATTCATACAGATCCGCTTCATTTTTCGTTAAATTAGTAGTTTTATCTACACATTGATCAAAATCAACAGGGGTTAACTCAGTTAAAATATCTCCATTTTTCTCACTGGAAAATCGCAAACCACCAGTAGTAATATTTGAATCGTCTAAACACTCTATTACGGTTTCTGGACTGACTGGTTGAATAGGCTTTAATTCATGAAGTTTCTCTTTACTTTCCTTATTTGCAAATTGAGTCTCATCAAAACATTTTTCTTGACCTTCAGCATTATTTATTTCTGACGCCGCCGCCGAAACAGCAACTTGTTCCGGATGACAATCATGTGAATAAAGGGAGTTCAACAAACACTCTTTTTCACCAGGAATATGAAACCACCACGTCCTTATGATACTTTATCCCTTCATCGGCTTTAGAAAGGAAATATTTCCACTGGTGAAAAGAGTGTTTGTTGAACTCCAGTTGATACTAATCGAGTTTCAAATGCTCAAGCCACCTCGCGGCGGCGTCGAGAAAGTCAAGTGCGAGGATCCGGGCGGCCTGATGTGGGCTCAATGCAAATGGAAAGCAAGAGAGAAGGCTTCATGGTGCCAACTGTCGACCGTAATACGTTTGAACGATTCAAATATTACTGCAGTGGTTGCAGTGAGGAAAATGGAGATATTTTGAGTTGGCATCGATGATGAAGCGGATCTGTATGAATGTACCTGTTGAACCGCTAGAATCTTCAATAGAGAAGGCTTCAGTGCTGTGTACCGTGAAGTGATTTAAGGTTTGTTAAGAAGCAAAAATGGAGAACATCTATATGAGTTAACTCATGTTGAAAAATATTTCTGCTGGCTGTACGGAAAATGCAGAAATGGTTTAACATTCGCAATGGGGCTGGAAGCCTGAATAATCTGCATAAGTATTGCCGGATGATCACCTATTCAATAAATCCTTAAAGTTACAGAGTACAAGTAAAAAGATAAGGAGATACATGGTGTTAGTCCATCACCGCAATCAAGGATCCAGCTTCCACTCACTGTGCGGTGAGCTGGGTGATTTCTTCTCTTGAGAGCTGCTAACAATAACGCGAGAACATTCTTGACGACTATATTCTATCTGAAAATTCATCTTCAGCTTTCGGATCTATATCTTCAGATGTGAGATTAACTTTTGATTTTAAGCAGTAAGGTTTATAACTTTGTATTAAGTTTTTATTTTTATTTACAAATACCTTTATATGATGTTTTTGCTCTTTCTCATAATTAGCTTTGGATATTTTTTTAGGGGAAACCAAAAAAGTATTCAAAAACAGTAAATTTAGGAAAAGTGTTAAACGGTAGAAATCCAAAACACCGAACAACAAAGAAAATGTATGTGATATTCAACCAACTACGCACTTCAGTAAGTTTAACAGGAATACTAATAAAAGCTAAATGCAATATTTCTTTTTTTATATTTGTAAATATAAAACAAAGTGGTTATTAATTTCGTTTCCACATTGAAGAAGAATATTTTATTCTAAAAAAAGGCCTATAAGAATATAAGTAGGTCTATTTTTAAGTCACATAATGTTAAAACTTCAATAATATGCAAAAGTGTTTTTGTAGGTGTGTTGATGACTTTTAAAAAATAGGTAATATGAGCTCGTAAATATTAAATTTTTTAATTTTGTAGCCTAAAAACACTTAGATCTTAGAGACAACATGTATGGTTGTTTAAACAGATTCGGTTGGCAATTAAAGCCACACAGACACACAACTACTCCATAGTCACATACATCTCTATATTCTTCTTGGATATCAATTTTTTACTTCCTCATTTAAGAAAATTTTGTATGTATGTGTGTATGTTTTTTAAAACATTGCTATATTGATTACCATTCAGCTGCCAGATACTCCCACATGGTGCTCTCTCACACCCCATATTGGACAGATGCTGGCCTCTACAACAAAAAATAAGAAAAAAACTTTGAGTATGCACATATGTCCTAAACGGTCAGCCTTTGAACTACAGGGTGTTAAGAACTTTAAAAAATTATTTTTTTTAATAAGTTTTGGTCCACTTAGATATTTTAAAAACTGGGGGTTCGCTTCCTATTCACCAGAAGCCATTTTGGCTTACAAGAAAAAAAAGATTTTTACCAGTGTCGTCCATAAGTGGTTTTGGCATAAATACTTTTTAATAAAAAGATGGTACGCTACTGCATTTTTTTAAATTTTTATATTTTAGGATTCTTATTGGGTTTTGGAACAAATTTGATTTTTAACTTGATGCTCGGTTTTCTCGTAAATAAGTATAAATCATTTTCGGCATGGTTATTTCGCATCGATAATATCAAACTATTGAGCAAAAAATCACCTTTTTTATTTATTTGCTCAGATTAGATGAGTTGACCTCAGCCGAGAAATGGTTTCTATTTATTATACGCAAAAACTGTGCATTAAGTACAGTAAAGTGGGAATTTTAAAAAATATTTTGATTTTTATAAAAATGCAGTGGCTTAACATTTTTCTCTTAAAATATATTTTCCTTAAACCCCTTATGCCTGACACTGGTAATTTCTTTTCTTCTATGCACAAAATGTCTTTAAATGCAGAGAGGCGTCCCTCAATTCTTTAATAACATCTGAATTGGTAATTGCGGGTAAAGTACTCTTTAAAAATTTTTAACACTGCGCAGTTCGTAAACTAAAACGTTTGGGACATATGCTTATATAAAGTTTCTTCTCTATTTTTATTGTGTAGAATTAGCTCCTTAAAGTTTCTCAGATAAGTTAGTAAAACACTTTGTATAATCACTATTTTTATTTTAGGTACCCACTGAGCAGTTATTTTTAAAAGCCATCAGCAAGAGAAGGCCTACTATTTGCCCCCCTGTGCTATAGAGACGCTATTACACATTTCACTAGACATCTATGTCATCTATCACGGAAATAACGAGGAGGTACAAAATTAGCGTTTGAAACCAGCAAGTAAAGAACGGCTTGATATGACTGCAGCCCTGTAGAAGACAAGTGATATTTTCACATTTATATGTTGAAAAGATATTTTGAATGCCGTCAGAACATCAGATAATCCTAAATCCGTTTGTACCTATTGCTTCTAAGGGCATTACAATAAAAAACTGCTATACAAACATGTAAAACGATGCGTGGGCTAAACCACCCCGACTTGTTGTCTGACCCAGGCCGAAACTGCACAACACAATCTCAAACATTTCATAGCATCAATGTTGTCAAAAAATCACGAATATTTAAGAACATCTCGTATTAAGAAAGAAGTATTTGACACTATGCGAGCTGACGATATAAGTTTTGTAGCAAAGAATGATCCATTAATTTGTTTATATGGTGAAACCCTATTGGCTAAACATAAAAGGCAACAAATTGCTACAGTTATATCAAATAAAATACGAGAAATGGCAAGGATGCTAATGGCCATAGAATCCATTAATAGTGAGGTGCATAGTATGTTTGATGTGCTTAAGCACAGAAATGTTTAATACTTTAATATTAGCCGCATAGCTGATTAGCAGCTACGATGAAAATAATAAAATTTCAAAGCACCTTCTTTGGCCCTACATATGGGTACAAATTTAAAAATTTTATGTGATGTTGCATTTAAACTTGTAATTGAAAAAGGAAACTTCCTAAAATAAGCTGGGAAAATAGAGATGAAAAGAAAACTGAAATTAAAGATTTAAAAAACTTATAGAGTCACACTGGTGTAATGAAATATCAAGCTTAGCATTAAAAACTCTTAGAGAAAGGAAATAGGAAAATCCAGCACAGTTACCCCTATCGGAAGATATACTTACCTTTCAAACATATTTAAATGAGAAAGCAGAAAATGCTTATGATTCATTAGAGAACAATTTAAATATCGAGATAAATTATAAGGTTTTAACTGAGTGTGTATTAGCTGAAACGATTATGTTCAACCGAAAAAGAGTCGGAGATGTCCAGTTTCTAAAAATTGAAACATATAAGAAAGAAAATTTCAACGTTAATCAAGAAGCTTTTACTGAATCACTGACCTCTGTCGAGAAAATAATATGTAAACAATTCAAAAGAGTCGTAACAGGTGGAAAAGGTTCCAAACCAGTTCCCATTCTTTTACTAGGCGCACCCAAAAGTATATAAATTGCATACTTAATGTAAGGGAAACTTCTACCATAGTACCCCAGTCTAATCCTTATTTATTTGCTAATCCTGGATCCCAAGATAGATGGATGGCTGGAACAAGCATAATCAGACGTTTGGCTAAAAGTTGTGGAGCAAAACAACCCACGCTATTAACTTCAACAAAATTTCGAAAGCATATCGCCACAACTTTGCAGCTAATGAGCATGCAGCCGGAAGAAATGGAGCAAATAGCAACATTTATGGGGCACACCAAAAAAACGCATGCTGAATTTTATAGGTAAAAATTTAATATATTTATCATTTAAATAAAATTTAGCTTTGATAAATTTATCGGAAACTTTTCTTTTAATGTTTGCATAAAATACTTATTTACTGATGCTACGAATAAATGGAGACTAAATAATTAAATAAAACAATGTTACTTTAGCTATAAGTGCTTAGGGGCTGTTAGACTGTGGTCCAAAGATTTTAATACTTGACCACAGCCATGTTTACTATTTTTTCATCTTTTATTTATTACTTTCTTAGATAATTAAAACTGCAGATATTGACAAAACGTCACCTATTAAACATTTAGCAATGATTTCATCAGTCGTGAAAGCTTTTTTCTATTATGTTAACTTATACAGTGTCCAGGAATGCTCAGTAAAAAATAATATTGTCACAACTTACTAAAATAGCATGAAAAGTAATTAAAATTACAATTTTCTGGTAAATACATCTATACCTTTTTGTACTATACTTACATAAATTTTAACTTAACCCAATAATGTCTCCATATGAAAAGTAAAATAATATAAATAAATTTAATTTCTTTTCAGTTAATACTTAATTTTCTTCAGTAATGATAAGCCATAAGAAAAAATTACTTTTTATTTACTTTTTCATGCTTCTTAATGAAGTAGTTCCAAACGATTTTAAAGCAAGTGTTTTTAAAATACCTTTTTTTAATAATAATAATAATAATAAAAATCAGTTCTAGCTATGTCCATCCTTGGACACACTGTTATTATTTCCATATTTAATACTTGTTGATCAAATATTTGGTAAAAAACCTTTCTGTAGCAGATTGTTTTCACTGTATTGATTTTTTCACTGTCGCTGTATGAAAGTCAGGTTCTTATAAATTATATTTTGTTTAAGATTGCCTCAAGATGTTTACCAGACAGCAAAGGTGGCCAAAATCTTACTTTTGCTAGAAAAGGGAAAGGGCAAAGAGTTTAAAGGAAAAAATTTAAACACTATTGATATGGCTCAAGACATATATTACAGTTCTGAAAGCAGTGAAGATGAAAATGAAGATATTAATATAAAAAGCCTATCAGAAAAGCTTCTCAACAAGCAAGTAGCGAAAAATAATGTTACAAAGAATAAGGAAACTACAGAATTGGGTAACTTAGATGATTTTGAAAAAGATTGTAATACCATATCAGAAAAACCTCTTAGCAAACAAGTAGCTAAAAATAACGTTGTAGAGGAGAAAGAAACCACAGTATTTGATAATGAGTTGAAATTAGAAAGTAAAGTACCAGGAAAGAAAAATAAAATAATTTCAGATGATGAAAACAAACAACCTAGAAAAAAACACGTATAAAAGAAAATTTTGAAAATTCTAAAAAGCCTGACGTCAAAAAAGTTTCTGGTCGTGTTCGATGGAGTGCCCAGGAAAAACAACTTGTTTTAAATTACTTTTGTCATCACTTAAAGAGCAAAATAACCCCAAAAAAACATGAATGCGATCAGTTTCTTAAGATTCATGGTCAACATTTAGTAAATAAGGATTGGGTGAGAATAAAAACACTTGTCTACAATTCGTTTAGATAGACCTAAGTTTTTTATATACCACTATATTTTTTAAATTTTGTTAAAGTTCTTTAAGACAAAATTTGTTTTTAGAATTCTATTTTTCTACTTTTTGTTACATTTAAAAGTTTGCAATTATTTTAAAAGCCGTTATGTTTTCTTTTAATATTGACAAAACATTTTAAAAGACTGCAATTATTTTTATTTAGCAAATGTTTTATATAAATAAATTATTTTTCATACTTTGGTATTTTTATTTCTTCCCCGATATTCTGACATTTATTCTAAAGTTATATTATCCCAACTCTGTAGCTACCTATCTCTAGTTTTTGATGGTGCAAAATTCTATATTCTATTACCTATTTTTTTTAAAGTTATTAGAAAACAATACTCAAGTATAAAAAATAAAACTTTTCTTTTCAGGTTCCCATTTTTAAAACTTTATCTTAAACAGAAAAAGCTAAAAAACATAGTTGCCAGATCAGGGGGCTTCTCAGAGGCGATAAAACGTCTCTGGCTCTTAGTATCCGTAAAATATCTACACTGTATATGCTGGAGAACTGGTGCGCCCTCTATAGTACGACATGGTGAACTAATGGCGTATAAGTTGCGAAAAAATACCAACATACGAGTCCCTACAAATTTTTGTAAAAACTTCAGATGTCACTCTAGATCACAAATAAATAAATATACACCTTGTTTTTTACGAAGCCCGATTCGGGCTTCGTAAAACAAGTCTGGGCTTCGGATGACCCGTATGATATAGCGTTTTGGGCTTCCTAATGGGGTTTTCACGTATATATATGTGCAGTATCTTAATCCTTATATTTTCCCCTTCTTGATAGCCCTAAATTACAATTCACACGCAATTTATGAATGTAAAAACTGCAGAAAAATAATGATTTGTATATTTGTATTTAAAAATTAGTATGTAAACACAGACTACTGGTAAATTTGACCGGTGCCGTACTTTAAACTTTAATATTTTAGTTGCTTAAAGACATACTTTTCACGGCTTGGATAATAGCATGAAACTAAGTGTACGGCCAGAGTGAAGAGCGACAAGCGTCAAGCGGGCAAACGGCGAACGAGCGAGCGATTGTACTGTAATGTTTAGGTAATAAAAAATATCAAATTAAAGTACATAATTAATTCTATTTTATTAAATATTAATATGAATGAAATTATGTGTTTGAATGGTTTATTTAAACAGTACAGGGTTGTTTGGGCCTTAAATGCTAATTTAAGCTGATATGCTTGAATGAATGATGATTCTAAACCCTAATACTTGAAATAGTACAAATATGTTTGAAAACTCGAATTTATCATTTTCTTTTACTTTTTTTACTGAACTTCTTAAAAATACATAGGAAATAATAGTTTTAAATCATTACCTTAAGTCCAGGATGGGCATCTCGTGCATGTTTGTCCAATAAACTAACTCTGTCATAAAATTCATTACAAACTGGACAAGGAAATTCGCCAATTTCTTCTTCCTCTACGATTTTAGGATTTCGTTTACCTTTACTACCTGTAAAAAATATTTTATTAAAATAAATGATCCATAGCATTACATAAAGTATAATAATTAGAGAAAACGTATTTTAACACAAGTACCCATTAAAAAAAATCTTTATTAAAGTTGTTAAGATAAAGTATTTTAACACAGTGTGTCCACGGATGGACTTTACTATACCTGTATTTTTTTTATTTTTAATATTTCCAAAAAACAAAGTTATTCTTCATAAAAATTTTGCTTCCCTGAAATGCTAAATAAATTTTCAAGTTTTCGTGAACCCTGTATACAAAATCAATATTTTCTCTTCGTAAATAATATTTTTATTACAAGCAAAAATTTTTATCCAGACATTTTTTTTCAAAAAATGAAAATTTTCGTCCATTTGTCCTCTTGTAAACCTCATCCGTGGACAGTCTGTATAAAAAAGAGAACTTAATTTACATCTAAATTATAATTCAATTCATACCTGGTGGTCTGCCTCTACGACCAAGCCCTTTTGGTTTAGGGGGTGAATACGAGGTCTTCCTCTACGACGTTTGCCCGTCGGTGAAGTCTGAGCAGTTTTTGTGGCAAATATTCTTCATCTGAGCTTTCTGCTGAACTATTATTACCTATAATATTTAAAAAAATATATATATTTTCTTCAATTTTTATTTTTTTTTTATATAAATCCACAGTACACTAAAAAATTCTGCATACTGGGTTAGTAAAAAGTACTGCAACTCTTAACTATGTAAAAGCGCTAAAGATATATTTACCAAAGTTGCCCCATTCATTTTTATTGCAATAAATAGCGCGGGCCAAATTTATAAGTTCACAAATTTTCAAAATTTCATTTTTACCAGCCAGACATATTTATATATATATATATATATATATATATATATATATATATATATATATATACACATATATATATATATATACACCATATTTTAGGTAAAAAGTTTAGAAGTGCTCAAATATCTCTAAAACCGCTTAAGCTGCTTTTACAACTTTCGACATTTAAGGGTTTCTGGGCAGGTAGAATTGAACAGTAACTCTCATTGCTGCCGGATTTTCCAGTTTTGCGCTACATGTAATATTTTTGTTATTTTAAATTGAGTGCCCCATATATTTAAATTGCAATAAAAGGAGCAGGGCAACTTTAGAATGAATCGAAATTTTCAAAATTCAATCTTTACCAGTTACCCAGATAAGACAACGCCTGAATTTTATAAAAATTTAGCAACAATCACTAAACAATTAGACATGACGAAAAATCCATAAATATCATAAACATAAATTTTGTAAACATAGCCTTAGCTTTGATACAGGATGTGTTAATGGTTTCTCGCTCCGTATATTTTTAAATCGACGTTAATATTATAACATTGATAATAATTGTTAAAATAGTTTGTAATTTAAGAAAAGTAAAAAATAATCATATTACAATAGAACTATTCGTAGCTAAAATGTTAGACCACTTATTCTTCTGTACTTGACCTTATTGCTAATAGAATCAGCCAAAGTTTTCCTTGTTACACAGAAAAAAGTTTTTTGTTTATCAGTGTAATTAAAGAGAACAAATATGTAGATATATACCATTATCATTATCATTTCCATAAGTATCTAATTCAGCAGAGACATTTGCTGCTTCATACATATCAATATCATTGTCATTATCATTATCATTGTCATCTTCGTCATCATTCTCAACATGATATTCTATTGCAGCTTCTTCTGATTTGACTATTGCTGCAAGCTGAGCCAAGGGTTTCTCATCCTCGTCATCCTGATCTTGCGGTATTTCAATACATTCACCTTCTTCTGGTTCATTTATCCTTTTTTTATTATGGCAATCTCCTAAAAGAAAAAGAAAATTACTTAAGGAAAGAAATGCCTACCAAATAGTATGTCTTATTTTCCCAGGCTTATTTCAATTGTATGATGCAAGTATCTTTTTTATTATTTGCAGTTATATTCCAGCAGAAAATGTTTATACTGATAAAAAAAAATGATGGTGTAAGTCATAAGTGTGCATTAAAAATATTTTTTAGTAGATTAACTTAAGAACAAAAAAATAAAGAATGATCATACCAAACCAGGTTTAATATTAAATTATAGTAGAGAAACTTTGAAATACAAATTAATATTTTCTAATCTTTAAATCCGTGAGGCGTTAAAAGATGTCCCATAGAGAGGTTGATTACCATAATATTAAAATCTAGGACTTTCACTGTCATTAATTTGTTGATTGCTACAGAACGTCTCGTTTGGTCGTCATTCATTATGATCATCGGAAACTTATTCCTTTTTCTAACTTAACCAAAGCTGACAAAACAAAAAATTACCAGAAAAAAGTGCCGTCGTACTTTGACACATTTAAAATAATTTTACTTGATTATGTCAAAATAGTTTTAATGTGACAGTCAAAATAAAGCGAATTTTCAATCTGGCTAAAAACTATCATTGTTAATGTTTTAAAATACTTAAAAAGAATGATAGTCCTAAAGCAATAAAGCAATTAAAGAAGCACTTGAAGCCTTAAAATTTTATAAAAAGTAGGTACAAAATATAATTTAAAAATCCAGGTCCATCCAAAGCTTCAGACGAAATGTATAACAATAATGTGACCCCAAAAATTGCAGCAATTGTAACTTAAAGTAAACCTTGAAAGCCTAATCACCTTTGTGATATAAATTATAGACTTTATGAAGGAAAGCAACATGTTACCACCGATACAATTTTACATAGATTAAAGGAAGAATTTCCCGATGTTGGCATTATATCAACAAATCAGTATATTTAAATAAGACTTGGGTCTTGGGAAAAAACAATTATAGGAGCTACAGTTCGGCAAGATGGGTCAAATAAACATAGTGCAAGAAACAAAAAAAGTTTTGTAGAAATGCCACTTAGGTTTCAAATCCAATAAAAAAATCAGGGACTATATATAATAATTTTGTTTCTGCGGACTTTAAACAGAAGCTGAAAATTATTTAATATATTTTGTTTGGCTGTGATAATAATAAATTACGCAAAACGTGTTTTTATTTAGAGTTATCTTTATTTCTTGAAAAAAATTCGAATTTTAAAGATTCTTTAAGGTTATAAAATGTTAATTTTATAAATTCTAATACACCATACATCTACGTTTAGTAACGAGAAATCTTGATTCTCATTTGTTTATCCCGCTGTAAAATTTCTACTACATCACTTGGATACCGTTGGAATCATCTATCAACTGAAACTGTAAATCAATAAATAACAAATAAAGACAATGAAAGTACAAGATCTTGGTATTATTTAAATCATAACATTTTCTAGCACCTTCAAATAAAGGTTGATTGTTACCTAAAATATTAAAATTTTAAGAGGCCCAAATGATAATAAATTTAACATGTCAAATATAAAGTTAAAAGAAAACCATTTTTTATCCTCTAGTGATTCCAAAACGTATATTTGCAAAAACAAATGGAAATTGATGTAAATTTTAAATAAATATTTAAATATTATTTAAACTTATTTTTAAACATACCTAGTAACTCTTAATTAGATTTAAATTTTTAGAAGTTTAGATTTGATGTTTACTGAAAGATTACATAATTACAAGCCGACAACAATTTCTCAATCAAATAAGCACAAATTAATCGATTTTCGACCAGCTCTTCGAAAAAGGAACACAGATTAATCACATATTATCACAGATCATACATTTTGGTTGTCCAAAATGATTAAAATATATTAATTAAAGTACATTTATTTATTCTCTGTAATAAAAATTTACAATTATATGATATTTATAATTTTTTTAGTACCCTAAACTTACGTAATTTTTTGCCTATCAGGGGCAACTTTTTTTTTTTTTTTAATTAGTTTAAAGCAGCAAATATGTTATAAACTTCTTTGAAAGCAAAATATAGAAGATAACGAACCTGTATCAACAATAATAAAAAATAATGAGCATGCAAAAGAAAATCTTACTGGAATTTGACTGTTGTTGAAAACGCAAGACTGGGTGGAAGCATGACCTTTTTAGCAGAAGCAAACCACGTCTCTTTTTGGCGTTAGTTTAGTGTGCCTGTAAGTATCAAAAAGTACTTATTTGATGTAAGTATTGTCAGATGGCTAACCGGTACTCAGGTGGGCTTGAAGGCATGTCTCTAATAAGGAGACGTCTGACCGTGTGTATGCGTATGCCCATTAAATTTATAAAAATATCTTACCAATCGAGTCTTGGCTGCTACTATCGTCTGCAACTGAATGAACGCCTCCATCACCTGTCATATCAAGCTTTGAATCAGCTCCACTCTCAGTTACTTCAACTTGAGGCTCAAAACAATCCTCAAGATCAGAGTTGTCAGAGAAAGTTATGTTAGCATCATAGTCGACCTAAAAAAATAATTTTGCTAAATAACTGATTTAATTTCTTTTGTAAGGGTAAGGACAATATTATAGAAATTCAATATATTAAATGAAAATATATCAGTTTACCATTAAAAATATAAAAAGGCGTATGTAATAACAATTTTTCATGAAAATTTGAGGACTTAAGTAAAACAAAATAAACCAAATGTTAGACAAAAAATGACGAATATAAATATCAGACAGTTGGGCGCCATTTTAAAAACAATAAATTTAATGAAAGGGGTCTTGTGGCACATCATTTATAAGCTCCTGACAAGTTTTTATAGCCTCAGAATATAAAGTGAATACTTTTACCTCCCACAAAATGGCGGTACTTTAAAATTATCTGAATACCTGATTTGGATGGCCATATCTTCAAAACTAATAAGGGTAGATATACCTTATGTGGTATTTTCTTAAAGGTCTTTTGCATATCTTTTTAATGGTGATATAATATACAAGGTGCGTCATTAAAAAAATATACTTTTTGTCCTATCCTGTATAGTATTACCAATATTACCGTTAAATAAATATTTAAAAGAGCTTTAAGAAAATACCACATTTAGCATATCTAACTTTATTAGATTCGGAAATACGGTCATCTAAATGAGGTATTCAGGTCATTTGCAAAGTACCGCCATTTTGTAGTAGATAAAGATATCGACTTTATATTCTGGGGCTTATAAAGTACTCGTCGGGAGCCCTAAAATGATGTGCCACAAGACCTCCGTTTCCATTTAATTTTTATTTTCAAAATTGCACCCAGCTGTCAGTTTGACATTTATATCTGTCATTTTCTGTCTAAAATTTCGTTCCTGTTGTCTCACCAATGTTTGTCAAATTTTTGTGAAAAAATACCAAGCACTGTATTAAAGTATAAAAAGCTTTTGCTTATTTAGTTATTAACATTTAATAATTTAGCGGAATGTTAATACCCGACTTCTTTTTTTTTATTTATTATTTATTATATTTTAGTGAGTTTTATTACTATTATTTTTTATCAATGTAAATTTCTTTGAAGTGTATTTTCCACATTTTAGTTTATTTTTTGCTTTCTTATTTTTTATTATTACTATTAAAACGGTAAACATAAACTAAAAAAATAGTACCAGTAACTTTTTCAGAGACTACAGTAAAAAGCACAGGGACGAGTAATTTGATTGGTTTGAAACGTTACAGACGATCATGCAAAACTGTCACATTAGGGGGCATGGATTGTGGTTAGTAGTTTTTTTATTTCTTAATAAAACAAATAAAAAAAATCTAACCATGAGCCCCCAATGTCGATCAATCAAATTACACGTTCCTGTGCTTTTACTGCAGTCGCTCTTTCAGTTCGGTAAAAAGGGTAAATTTTACCCCAAGGTTGTCGTTTCTGAATGCACCCCTGATGTTTGAGCATATATCAATCTAGTACCTTTCCCTCTTGCGATCCTGACCACCGCGGAAGTGAACTCTTTCAAATAAATAATAATAACCTCCTTTTTTAAGATGGTTAAAAAACGGGTTTTTACAAAAAATATACCTATAGCTAGTGTTTAGTTTTTAAATGACCAGGATCATAGAAAAGTAAATAACTCACGGTGCCACATTTATCAGTGTCAACAGTGTTAATTGGTATTTTTAAGATGAAATTTGACTTAAAACAATAAGGCAATTTTGGAGTTTCAACTAGAAACCTTAAGGATTTTATTAAGTAGCTTAAGCAGTATTTGAAATAACTAAATTTTCAAAAAGCCGGAATCTAGACTTTAAATCAAAAACAAAAGATTGAGTATTGGTGTCAACAAAGTAGTTTGGGTCTATGTGATTTGGGAAACAGAAATTGGCGAAAATAGTGTATTTGGAGTACCAAGGGCATTTTGTTTATTTTATTTCATTCGGTGATTTGGCTGGCTAACTCATTCTAATAATGTAAATCAGCAACAATAGTATTTAGTATGACATTTAGAGCAGCCACCCATTAAAAATTAAACCTGAATATTTGGTAAGACAACAATATTTAAGGTATCTTAAAAGTGGTCCTGCAATAGCTTCAGAAATATTTTAAGTTTTAATTCTGCTTAAAATTCACTTTTAAAATTACTGTTTTTATGATGTACCTGAAAATAATGTTCTTCAATGTTATCCAGATTTTCAATAGTAGGAAGAGACAACTGTGCACTATCATGTTGTTGCTTGTGAACTTCCAAACTGTCCTCACGGTTAAAAGCCTTATTGCAAACTGGACAAATATGAACATTTTCACCTAAAAGTATATAAAAATAAGGTTATAAACTTTGTTTAAAATCGGTCGGGTAGATTTGGAATTTAGCTCGAACATATATCATAAAAGGAGATTTTTATATACAGGGTGTCTCTAAAAGGTGCAAAAAAAGTAACCACAAGTTCCTGAAGCTAAAATATGACGATCTAACCCAAATTACCTTAGTCTAAAGTGGATGATTTGGGAGATAATTTATCCTGGTTTTAGTTTTTTATAAATAATTTTGTCAATAATAGATATGTTGTCAAAATATTTGGACTAGAGGTGTTTTAAGAGGTGACAAATTCGAATCTGCTATCAATTTTATTGCAAACTCTAGAGGGCGCCACCTGCAGTATCTTGCACAAATAAAAGACAAAATACCTTTTTGAGCGCGAGGCCACTTTGTATTATTTATTTATATATTATGTAATATTTAAATAAAAATTCATGTTCTTTAACATATTTTACATACAAAAAAGAATAATAATAGGTGGTAAAAGTTCATTTAAGCAGTTATTATTAAGATATGTAGATTAAAAAAAATCACCTCGTGAAAGGGCCAGGTCTATGCTATACAGGTTGTTTTGAATAAGATGCTAATCTTTAAGATTGTGAATCCGTAGGTGATTTGCGAAAGAAAAGTTTAAATAAACCTACGTCCTAAATGTCTTAACTTTTAAGATACAGAGCGGCAAAGATTTTACAAAATAAGCTTTTTTAACACGTTGTATGTCAAAAGATAAGACAATTAGGACGTAGGTTTATTTAACCTTTTTTTTCTAAAATCAACTAAGGATTCACACTCTTAAGGATTGACATCTTATTCTGAAACACCCTGTATAGTTTAGACCTGGCCATTCAGGTCAGAGAGTATTTTTTCAAATCCCCATATTCTAAAAACGTCTGCCTAAATCAACTTTTACCACATATACCATTTTTATGTAAAACACATTGAAGAATAAAAAAATGAATTTAAATGTTACATACAAAGTGGCCTAAAAACGTTATTTCGTTTATAATTTGTGCAAAATACTGCAGGTGGCGCAACCACCAAGAGTATGAGTTGCACATACTATTCTTTCTCCAATCAAAATTAATTTTTAATTTTCGTTTTAAGTAGCAGGTGGCATAAAATATTATTCTTTTAGTTTATTAAATATAAAAATCACAATTGTTTGCTCTCGGTATGATAAGCTACTATAGTATCACAATGATATGTATTGTTGCCAAACATCACTAGTGTATATTTAAAGTATAGGAAAAGTTAAACCACCCTTGTGGGTAAGAAAATTTATTGGAAATATGTAGATTTCAGTCCAATCGAGGAAAAAAATATATTCCTGGCCATATCTACAGCAAACTTTAATCAAAGAAAATCTGCTTGGATGTTGGGTTTAATTTCAGAACTTTAAGAATGTGTTTACCAAGGACATTTAACATGGCTAGAATTTCAATAATATTTTTTTTATTAATGCAAATATAGACATAATAATATTAATAATAATAATGTGTTTGTCAAACCCTTCTACTAAACGCATTTTTTTATTTTAAATGTCTATAAAATAGAACAGGTAACTTAAACAATAAACAATAAAAATTGAATAGAAGTTAAAACTTAGTATTTAAGCTTAAACATATATTTTTATTCGCATTTTGTAGTATTGCAGTATTTTAATCCAACTAATAGACCATGAGTTAGATGCAAAATTTTGTCAGTTATTTCCTCACGTCTCCGATGGTGGAATTATACAAGGTGGTCCAGAAAAACGATCAATGTTAAACTTGGGTTTTTTAAAATAGAACACCATGTATATCAGTTCATTTTGAATTGTAGGAGTAAAAATAATGTTAGTTTTATCAGCGATCCCTATACTAAAACTGAAAGGTTTTTAAGAAATTCATTCAAATCATGATAAAAACAAAATTTTAATATATCACACCTTACTTATGCTTGACTTTTATTATCATGTTAGATTGCTAAAAATTAAGTGTACAACCCAAACAGCACAAACTTTCCACTAGGCAATCCCCCATATAAGTAAAGCATGGGTCTTGTTTGGTAGTGTAGCCCAGCTCTGCAGCAAGGTCAAGAACTAGTGTGGACGTATGCTTTACTTATATGGGGGATTACTCAATGGAAATTTTGAGCTGTTTGGGAATTACCTACATTTAAATTTTTTACTAGTTATTTAACAGGGAGTCCAGTAACTAATATTTACTAATATATTAGTTTCTGAACACCCTGCATAATTTTTAGTAAAACATTAAATGTAGGAGATGGTCAGTTGTAAGTAAGGTAAGATATATTAAAATTTTATTGGTCAAATTTTTTTTAAAAATGCCATAAATATTAAAAACCTTACATTTTGGTATAGGTATCGCTAACAAAATTTACGTTATTTTTATTTCGACACTTCAAAACTGAACTAATGTACAGGGTGTTTCATTTAAAAACACAAGTTTAATATAAATCTTTTCTTTGGAGCACCCTGTATAATTCCACCATCGGCGCCGCAGCTGACGCTAATAATTCATGTACAACCCTCTTGAAGCATTTTACAAGTTATACACTAAGAGGAAATTGGTCTCAGTTGCTGGCTCACGGACCCTGACTACTAATAAATTAAAAAAGTTTTTGATTTGTTGCACACTTAATTTACCACATTTCGGACTTCATTTGTCTTGATTTTTAACTATTTACACAACACTTAAGGCAGTTCTAGTCCTTAGTATTACTGATGAAGAAACATTGTCTAACACCTTCAGACTAATAGTAATGCTATCTTACCCTTGCATCTAGGAATATGATTATGTAAGTGCTCGACCCTATTAAACCCTCTGTTGCAAGTCTTGCAATTAAACGGCTTCTCTCTCAAATGTGTAATCAAATGGCGTTTTAAATGTTCCATTCTTGTCAGCGTCTTGTTGCAAACCTTACAAACGTGCACTTTCCTCTTGCCATGGGATGCTTCATGACGTTCCAAATGATTTTTTCGAGTATATTCTTTATCGCACTGTTTGCATTTGAAAGTATTACCTGCGTGCATACGCTTATGGCACCTAAAATTAAAATAAGTAATTAAAAAACAAGGAGAACATCTGACAAGAAATGAAGAATTTCATGCTCAAAGTTTTAAGTAAAGTTATGGAAAATGGCGAGATTATCTTTGCGACTTATTGTAAAATAAACACTTAAAAAAAATTAAACCGACTTCAAAAAAATAAATAAAACTCAATGAAAAGTTAGCGCATATGTTATTACTCGACATTGGTTAGAAACGTTACAGATGGTCATGCAAAATTGTCACATTGGGGGTCATGGTTAGTTCTGGTTTTTAAATCTTTATTTTAACTTCTTAATAAAACGAAGAAAAAAATGGGATTTAACTAACCAGAACTCACCATGAACCCACCAATGTCAAATTTTGTTAAAAAATGTAATAGCAATTTATTAACTGCCCTCGTATTATTATAATATTTGTTTAAGGTTATTCCAATAGGTGGCGCAAGTACAGCTTTGTCGCACGAACAACGCACGGCAGAGAAAACAATATGTGTAGTACCTTTCTCTCTTGCGATCCTAACTTGGCTTTTTTATGGGACCACCGCGGAAGTGCACTCTTTTAAATAAAAAAATAATTTTTAAAATCGGTCCACAATTGAACGAGTTATTGCATAACATACACACAAAATAAGACTACTACCTTCTCTCTCGCGATCCTGACTTTGTTTTTATGGGACCACCGGTGGAAGTGCACTCTTTCAAATAAAAAACATTAAGTAATAAATAATAATACTTACCTCAGACCTTCCAAAGTGGTAAACATCTTCGCACATTCGCGACATGTTAAAAGCATTTGGTTGTTGTCCAAAAATTGAATATAGTCAGTTTCAGGATGCAATTTTGGCTTTTCATTTATCTCAACGTCAACTGACGTAGAAGGATCAATTGTTATGACATTCGTTGAGTCTTTAGAAGTGTCTTTTACAGATTGCGCCTCATTAGAATTAAGTAAGCTGCTCAAAGTATTTAGGGATTCTGAAAGCAAATAAATAACGTTTTAAATAAGTAGTGATAAAATATGAAGTAATTTCATCTTTTAAAAAAATAAAGTAAATAAAGGTTACGTGCATATTTAACGTCCCGCATGAACCATCAAAAATTAAATTTATTATTTACAAATTCGTCAAAACAGTTTAGGTTTCTTCCTACAGCGTGTAGTTTGAAACCGTTTGCAACAAGAGTTTTAAATATTGTCCTAATGAACTAATAAAACGGTATTTAAATTAAGTTTTGATACTAGTTTATTTTCATACATTTCTTTTTAAACTTAGAAATTTAATAACTCTGTGTTTCGCGTTTGTGGCTTATCATGTTATTACAATAAACCCTTTAATTTATATTTCTATTAATTCTGCGACAGCAGGGGCAAAAACTGTGTGGTAACTAATAATAATAGTTATTACTTATAAACTAAACGAATTATCTGTGACACATTAAAATAAACAGATTTACGTAGTTTTACACAAAAAATCTTTTATGTCAAATATCTCCTTTGAAAAATCAAGCAATTGTATAATTTAAATGACAGTAAAGTATTAAAATCGACCATCAATTAAACTCTAATACAAAACACCCTGTATGTGTAACAGTATGTATGCAATACTTACACAGCAAAATAATAAGTGATTTTAAAATAAACGACGGCATCACGCTGTTGGTAAAATAGGACCTTCATGTATTTTAAACAATAACTAGCAGTGTTTGCAACTACCTACATGGATTCTATAAAAAAATGTCTAATAAAAAATATAAACAATGTAGTGACACTAATGTTTTAATGATTATTGTATTATTATAAAGTTCTTGTTTTTCAATAACAGAATAATTATACTGCTAATTAAATCATTTAATTCCATTTAAAGTGTTCCTTTTTCCAAAGCGATTAAATAACAAAATACATATTTGGAAAAATAATTAAAATATCGACAATTTCATTCTTAATAATAACCTTAATGCTCCAAAGTATTTAGAAAATTAATTTTATTTTTTCAAGACTAAAAAGTTACTGACTCTAACAACAATAATAAAAATAATCATAAACACCATCAGACCTAGTTGTAGGGGAGCCCAAGAGGGGGATTTCGGGATTTACTACTGCGCGGCAAATTAATATACCGAAGGATACCTTGAATCTGGCTACTTACCTCCACCAAATGACCTGGAACCAGGAGATTTTGACAGTTACAGACCAATAAGTTTACTCCCTGCATTTTCAAAGATTTTTGAACTAATTATGTGTTCGCGATTGTTAGATTTTGTATATGAAAGCAATTTATTGCCAAATTTTCAGCATGGATATTTGAAAGATAGATCAACAATTACTGCCATATATCAATTTGCAAAAGCAATCTTAGATCATTTGGAAGAAAAAACATTAGCTTTAGGTATCTTTCTGGACCTACATAGTAAAGCCTATGATTGTGTTAATCATGAATTTCTTCTTTTAAAGCTACAAAAATATGGTATAAGAGGTAATGCAAACGATTGGATTAGATCATATCTCTCAAATAGACAGCAACAGGTTATTGTCAAAGACAATGATGTTATTGCAAAATCAAATATTAAAGTAAGCAACATAGGTATAGCACAGGGAAGTATAGTCGGACCACTCTTATTTATATTATATATTAATGACCTTAGTACAAGCTTAAGTAACCACCTGTTAACAAATTATGCGGATGACACCAATCTATTAACATCTGGAAAGGATTTACTAGAAGGCATTGAAAATGCAAGAGAGGTATTTTCGAATACAAATGAATGGTTTGCTCAGAACCAGTTAGTTGTTAATAATTCGAAAACAAATGTTATTGTTTTTCGTACAAAACAATCTGAAATACCACCATTTGATAATATTAGCCTCGGAAATAATGTAATATACTACTACATGTAACTAATGCCAAATTTCTGGGAATCCACATCGATGAGTTTTTAGATTGCAGTACTCACATAAATAAAACATGTTTAAAACTGGGAAGTGTCGGATATGGAATTAAAATTGTAGCCCAATATATGAATTTAGAGACTTTAAAAATTTTATACCACACTAACTTCAAATCAATTTTAAGGTACGGCATAATTTTTTGGGGTTCTAATTCTAACATACAACGTCTGTTTGTTGTACAAAAAGAACCATTAGATCTATTAAAAAGATGAAATTTAGAGATTCTTGTTGAGGTGTATTTAAAGAGATGAATATTTTTACTGTTTATGGGTTATACATGTTTATTATTTGTATTTAAGCATAGGGATAAATTTGAGTCAGAAAATGTTCATGGGTACAACACAAGAACACATAACTTAGTCTATCCAATTCATAGATTGACTCTAACAGAAAAAGGGCCATATTATATGTGTATAAAATTTTATAATAAGTTACCAAATAGTACTAAATTGTTAAATAGCTTAAGTAGATTTAAGAAAATTGTAAAAAAGGGTATGGTTAAATTAGAGCCTTATACATTAAGTGATTATTTAAACAATAATACTTTACACAATATTTTCTAAAAAAGTAATAATTTTTCTATGTTGACGTCATTTCACTTTATCTTTGTGTATATATGTATGTATTATGTAGAGATGATTTGAAATAAAGAAGCTTTATTATTATTATTATTATTATTACCTCCACCAAATATGAGCCCCTTATACAAGGCCGATCGTAAAAACAAAAATATATCAGAAATTTTCGAGCGCGTAAGATTAAAAAGTTAATTACATGCTATACAGTGTATGTTCCTCTAATCTGTCAATTTGAAAGTGATGTAAAGAAAGCGGAGAGCTCCAAAGTTGTAAAAAAACATCATACTGAAATTCTCGAGCATGGCTATTTTTTTATTTTAAAGCAAATAATTTAAGGATAACGAAAAATATATATTCCGATACGATCCGAACCATTTCCACAAGGCGAAATAATAACAGTATTATTTATTATTTTAGCCGCTTCTCCAACGGATGAAAAGGTATACATTATATAACATTTTTTCCTTCCTATTATCTAAGCTTTGCAACTTAATATGACTCTATGACGTTCGGGTAAATTCCCATTTAGTATCGTGGGCTTCACTACTATTATAGGCTATTGGTTTTCAAAACGTTTCACTAATAATCGTGGTTCCGCGCGTATGCATCCCTATATGGTCCAACTGGACAGACCCCAAAGTTCTCACTTTGTTCGTTCTTTTATCCCTAGAGTTTCTAGATTGTGGAACCAGCTGCCCGCGGAGCTCTTTCCTTCCCCCAAATCTTCAAAAGTATTTAAGTCCCATGTCAACTAACTCCCTCTTACCTCGCTTAGGAAACCCATGGTACGTTAGTATTTAGGCTTTTAGCCTTCGTGGTTTGTCCAAAGATTAAAAAATAAAGAAAAAATCTGACATGGGAATGCTCATCGTCAATGATTAAAACAGAAATACCTTTTCAACCATAAAAAGGTTTTTGAATATGGCATCATGGTAACAAGAATAACTTTTCATTAGCAGGATGCCTAATTCCTTTTTAAAGTAGTAGTATAATATGAAGAAATCAGACAAACGGTATGGAACGGAAAAAATAGTTCCAGTAAGATTAAATGCAGCAGTAACTACAAAGGTGGAATACCCCTATAACTTTGTTACTCTTTAATAGATATAAAAATGAAATTCAGTATGTCATTATTTAACATAAATATGGATTGGTCGATCTGTTTACTTGTTTTTACGATGTCCGGTTGAAACGAAAATGACAGCTACTTTACCATTTAGAAGGTTTTTTTAAATTCTGTATTGTACAATTGTAAATAAAAAAACCTCTATGATAGTATGCAAAATTTACCAAGAATTCGGAACCAAAAAGCCTAAATCTTGCAGAGAAATCTCTATAAATCAACTTAAATAGGAGATAAGTACTAGGTACGTATATAATAAAGATAAAAGTTATTATTGAAGTTGAGATATTAAAACTTAGGTATATTAAATTTTAACCTCTTTGTTACTCACCCATAAACTCAGAGTTTTGTAGTTCTTGCTTAATAGCATTCACCTTCATGGTTTTGCAGTATTCTCTGAGACTGGCGTCAACTGTTTCACATTGTTTCTTGAATTGAAAAGCACCTTTTAGACTTTGGCAACACATCTCGCACATAAGGGTTGGCAGGCCATCACCATAGGAAACCTTTTTAAAAAATATGAACAGATTAGAAGTAAAAAGTCACTACCGATATAATTTTTTTCATGACAATTTAAAAACTGCTGTTTTTTCAATTGTATCTCATGAAGATAAAAGTACTTCATTTTAGTACTAATACTACACAAAGTGTTAAAAAATAGTAAATTTATGTAACAAATGCATAAAGTGATACTTTTTTAGGAATTTGAGTTTGACAGTGCAAGCCGTCAGGCGAGTGCGATAATCCCATGAGTAAAAAAAGACACTTTATGCATGTGTTTCATACTATATTCTTTTTGTAAATGTATAAAAATTTCCCCAAATTTACATTCTTAACATCTTTTATTATCTTATTTATTAATTTAATTGTGCCAATATTTTGCAACAGAAAGTCATGGCCATTGTTTTTTAACAGACTATAATTCCCTTCATAACTATGCACTTCTGTATTTAAAATTTAAAATTGTGAGCACCTACTATTTGTAGAAATATTATCTAAATATTAATAAAAGTATTAATTACCCACGGTTGTAATAAGTGCTTTGAATGTGCATAAATACGATAATTTGTTTGTTACTTAAATTTGTTGTGTTACTAAGGGAAGAGGGGGTTCACATTACCTTACGCATTAGAGACATTATAAATAAGGGACTTTTTTCCAAACAAATTTCCATTCTTACTCATGCTAACTTCAAACCCCTAACCCCCAGGTCACTATTTTTTAGCCACATATGAGTTTAGGTAGGTGCATAAAATCAACTGATAACAAAATCAATCACAATTGATAAAAAAATTTGCAGTAGGCTATAATGCCGCATAATATGTCAAGGCTGAGAAATATTCTGCCACAATTTCAGAACATTAAATTGTACTAAATTCTACACTATTCTATTCTAATACTAATTTCCCTCTTGTATGACTTACAACTCTCGCCTGTGGATGGTGCTGCAAAACTTGTACTCGTGAGATACATTCCGTGCTCATCCCATAATATGCTATTTTAATTTTTAATTTCTAAGTCATCCAAAATCAATATTATTAATTTTGGATTATTTCTATTAAATGTATCCGTAAACTGTCAAATTTTAAATTAAGTGACATAAGAACTAAAAGCAGTAATGACGGACTTAAAGAAAACTAGTACCCATGTGTTCTGTAACTCGATAGAAAAGAAATTTCCTAAAATTGCCATATGATTTACATTGCATAGAAAGGAAATTTCTTCTCTCTCGAGTAACAGATTCCGCCTGTAAATCTTTTGATTTAATTAATGCCGCTTTAAGGCCGTGTTTCCACGGGCCACTTTTTGAAGTTGATATGGGCTACAAAAAGAACCACACACCAACCACTTTTTGTGGCCCATATCCACTTCAAAAAGTGGCCGTGGAAACACAACCTAAGATATATGCGGAATTGGATAATCCTATGAAAATTGGGAAAGTAAGTAATGCGCCTATGGATATTCAGTCCCAATACCATATTATAATAAGATACAGAGTAAGATACTGTGTGTCTATGTAAGTTTGCTTTATATGAAAAAACTTTTTATTATTAATTTACCCTAATGCACCATGTTTCAAATTATGAGTTTACTCCAACCATAACTTTTTTATTTGTTACGGGACAAAATAAATAAAAATATTACTTTGTTGGTTTAATCATTGGGAAAGTAAGTAATGCGCCTATGGATATTTAGTCCCAATACCATATTATAATAAGATACAGAGTAAGATACTGTGTGTCTATGTAAGTTTGCTTTATATGAAAAACTTTTTATTATTAATTTACCCTAATGCACCATGTTTCAAATTATGAGTTTACTCCAACAATAACTTTTTAATTTGTTACGGGACAAAATAAATAAAAATATCACTTTGTTGGTTTAATCCAGTGGTTTCCAATTATTATTATTTTTTTTTTAATAATAATATATTATCAAAATTTTACAAGTTATACATATGTTTATTATTCTACACTATTAAAAATATTCTAAATTATTGTTTGAGTACCTAGATGTATTGAAGCATCTGTATGTACTCATGAGTAATAGCTTAATCTATAGTTATCACAAGGGTATTACAACCACACAAAAAAAAAACAAGTAAAATGTACCACCACATCACAGCAAAAGATAGCCAACAGATAAAATCCTACCACAATCTGCAAAAAGTAACAAGATTTTTATAGATATATTTCTTACCTAACTTATTAAATCATTTTGTATTTTTTATTTCTTTTTATTGTTTTGGTAGTAGATTATAAAATTTGGGTGCTAAGTAATCTATGAATTTTAAGTTTATGGTTCTGTTACTTTACTTACTTTAAATCGTTTATTGTCCAAAGAATCAATTTACAATTCTCATTGACAAACAGTGTTATAAATATGTATATATCTATACTAAAATTTTTCCTTACTTACTAATTATACGTTTTGATTTATTAATATAATATGATTAAATTAAAATTATTAGAAAGGCTAGAAACGTAGAGCAACGTCAGTCATTAAAATTTAAATAAAATCAAGGTACAATTACATTCCCAAATAAATACACATAGATACCCCACATATGCAACCACACATATAATATATACAAAATAATCACACATATTGTCTGGCAACAGTGTTGTATATATATCCATACTAAAATTTTTTCCTTACTTACTAACTACACGTTTTTACTTATTAAAATAATATAATTAAATTAAAATTAAAAATAAAATTGTTACAAAGGCCAGAAAAGTAGAGCATGTCAATCATTAAAATTGAAATAATATCAAAGTACAATTACATTTCCAAATAAATACATCTAGATACTTGCATATATGCAACATACATATAATATTTACAAAACAATTAAGAACCAAATCAACATTAAGGCTCACTGCGCTTACATCAAAAGCAAAATCAGATGTATCAAGTGTAGTCATAGTATGGGTAGAGCGTTTATTAAAACTGCTCCTCAAAAAATTCACTTATGGAGTAGTATGCCTTCTCCAACAACACGGATTTAACATTACGTTTAAATAGTTTTATATTCACGATTGATCGAATGCTGTAGGGCAGGTGGTTGTACATCTTTTTTGCATTATAAAATATTGAGTTTTTCACTAGTGAATTATGTGGTATTGGTAGAGATAGACAACCTGTCTGCCTAGTATTGTACGCGTTATCATTAATTAACAACCCATTACCATACTTTTTGTGTGTCAAACACACTGACTCAAGTATAAACAGACATGCAAAAGTCAATATTTTATGTTTAACAAATAATGGTCTGCAGGAAACCCTTGTAGCTACTTTGCACATGTAACTAACAGCCCGTTTCTGTAGTACAAAAACTGAATTGATTAAGTACTGGCTCGAGTTACCCCAAAAACAAATTCCATATCTTATATGGGATTCCACAAGTGAAAAATATACCATTCTGGCAACCTCAATATTTAGCTCTCTGCTTACGATTTTTACTGCATAACAGCCAGAGGCCAGTTTGGCAAAGCTCAATCTAGAATCTATAAAAATACCCAGAAATTTGGAACTTGTACAATTATTTATTTGATTTTGGTCAATAAAAACATCGGACATGGGCCCATTAAAGTGCAGAATACTTGTTTTATTAACGTTGAAGGTCAAATGATTAGCATCACACCATGTTTTGACCTGTAAAATATCGTCTGAAACCATTTTATGCAATTGTTCTGGGTCATTACTATGCCACAAAATAGTTGTATCGTCAGCAAATAACGTGAAACTACCACTAATATTTAAGCCTACTAAATCATTAATGTACAGTAAAAATAAAATGGGTCCTAAGACCGACCCTTGTGGTACACCAGAAGCACAATTTAACAAATCTGACTCAGACCCTTGTAGAGTTACTTTCTGCGTTCGATCCTCCAAGTATGACTGAAACCACGCATGCGACATCCCTCTAAAACCATAGCGCTCCAGCTTTTGCAGCAATATACCGTGATCCACGCAGTCAAAGGTCTTAGAGAGATCACAGAATACCGCCGCCGCTCTTTCTCCTTCATTTAATTTCAAGTAGAGATTGTTCAAAAAGAGAAAACTGCATCATTCGTACCATTATCCTCTTGAAATCCAAACTGAAATACGTTTAATATGTTGTTTCTTCTTAGGAAAGACATAACTTTCCTTTTTACCAGTATCTCCACTACTTTGGCCTGGGTAGGTATCCTAGAAATAGGGCGAAAGTTGGAAGGAAAATCAGTTTCACCACTTTTGTGAATTGGAATTACAATTACAACTGACTGGCAATGTTAAATCATTATTTGTATTTTGTCTAGTTAAATGGTTGTGCGTAATGTGATTCTGTATTGTTTTTCTTGAGTTTAAAAAAGCACATACAGAGTGTAGGTATATAAAGAAGTTTTAAATTGCCAACTTCTACACTATAGAGTAGATTTGTGAAATAAAGTCTATTTTTTTCTAGCAACTTTCAAGATGTAATTTTGTATAGTGCTTAGTGGCTGTATATTTCTCTGGTAGGCTCCCCCAAATAATTATACCGTATCTAATTAAGGATTCCACTAAAGCTTTGTAGGTATACTTGAATAATTAGTTTTCTATCAAAAAATTACTCATAGAATATAGAATTTATGTATAAGTTTACGTATTCTTGTCGTTAGATATTTAATGTGTTCAGTCCATTTGAGGTGTTGATCCACTATAATACCCAGGTATTTTGTTGTTTTTACCCAGCAGATTTTAGAATTTAGGTCATTGTCTATTATGAGTTAACAAATGTGGGTCTATTTTTTCCGTCCGCGGCTCTGTAAACACGGCAATTGAATTGTATTTGGGTGTTCTTTTTAAGTTAAATTAAGAAGTATTAAATAAATATTAAAGTTGTTACACCGAAAAAATAAGTAAGTTTGTTAATTAAAAGTGAAATTAGCAAAAATAATTGCATTTATTTTAATAATGCATAAAACGTTTGTAACCTAACCTCAAATATGTTTTGCGAAATTTGTAAACAAAAGAAAAATCTTCAAGAAAACCTTTTTAATTGCGATGGATGTATAAGACCAGTATGTAAGACGTGTGGAGGTCTTACTTCTTCCGAAGTTAAGGTTTTACAACTTACAGGAGGGCGTAAAATGTTTTTCATTGCTCGGCGTGTGTAGATGGAGGGACATACAAGTTGATGAGAGAAATTATTGAGAACAAAGATGTTATAATTGAAGACAAAAACCAAATAATTAGCCTTCTACAAAATGAAATCGAACATTTAAAAAAAGAAAAACAAGAATCAATAGGGATGTTATCCGAGGATTATAATGGGCATACGCAAAAGAACTTGTATAGTGAAAAATTAAAGGCTAACAAGAAAAAGGAGGTTTTAATAGTGAAACCAAAGAAGAACAAAACATATGAGCAGGTAAGAAGTCATTTGGTTAATAATATTGATCCATTAGAGCTCGATGCTGAGATACAAATTGGTAAGAATATAAAGAGTCGTGGTCGCATATTAAAATATGACAAAAAAGTAGAAACAGTGGATGTTATAAAGAAGATTGAACATGATCTAGGTGACGACTACGAGATTTCAGTACCAAAAAGAAAAATCCCAGAGTTAAGATTATAAGCGTGCCAGAAATAATATCGAGAGATAAAGAGGTGTTAAAAGAAAAAATTATTCAACACAATAAAATTGATCACGAACACAGTAACTTTGTATTTGATATTTTTCATGTTTCACAGGTACATAATAAAAAGTTTAATATCTTGGTTGAGGTAGACATGAAAACCTTTGAGACATTGATTGATAGAATGGTAATACAATTAAGCTTATATAAATGTAAAGTATTTGAATTTATTGGGATAAGAAAGTGTTTTAATTGTCAAGGGTTTAACCATATAGCTAAAGACTGTACAGAGAAAAAAGCATGTCCAAGATGTGGTGGTGAACATAACCAAGAGAATTGTAGAGGAAATAGTATTAAATGTATTAACTGTTTTAGAACCAACAACAAATATAAGTTAAATTTAAATGTGAAACATACTTCATGGGATCGATCATGTCAATGCTTGTTAAAAGTAGAGGAGCTTCGTAAAAATGAACTTAATTATATATGTCATAAGGATTCTAAATAGCAACTAAAAATTGTGTGTCTTAATGTACAAAGCCTTTTAAACAAGTTTGATGAAGTAAAATTTTATATAACTGAAGCAAATGTTGACATTGCAATACTAACAGAGGCTAGAGTTACAGAAGATATTCAGGAACAAGAAATAAGCATTGATAATTACCTTACTATTAGATGTGATACTAGCAGTAGACACACAGGTTCAGTTGTATGTTTTGTAAATAGAAAGTACATTGTTAATGTCCATCCCTCTTTTTGTGTTGATAGGGCATTGTGGGTATGTTGCTTTGAAGTTGAACATGATATGTATGTAGGAGTGTACAGATCACCAAATTCTTCAGCACTGGATTTTTTGAGAGATATGGATGAATTTCTGGAGGACCATATTTCAACAAAAATAAGCTTATATATATTATGGGTGATTTAAATATTGACATGGCTAGGAATTCACCTTACAAGGAACAGTTGTTGAACTTAATGAGTGCATTCGGACTGCAACAAAAGATTCAAGAATACACTCGTGTCACAAAAGAAACAAAAAGCATTATTGACGTTGTTTTTACAAACAATGAAAATATTGCTACATCAGTATTAAAAAACCAAAAATTATTAGTGATCATGATATAGTTCAAATGACAATAAATAAAGGTAAAAAGGATACCAGGCACACTAACACAGTAATCAAACGTGATAAAAGAAAAATAACAAGCGAAGAATTCAAAAATAAATTACAAGATCAACAATTGGTGAATTATCAAAATGTTAATGAATTAACTGATAGATTTTATGAGAATGTTTCTCGGGTACTAGATGAGATAGCGCCATTACAGCACAGACGGATTGGATTACGTAAAAGTCCTTGGTTTGATGACGAGTTAAAGAACCAGTTGCAAGAAAGAGATTCTTTGTATCACAGAGCAAGATATAGTGAGAATGGACATGATTGGATTTTGTATACACGGCAAAGAAATAAAGTAACTAGTCTTCTAAGAATAAAGAAAAACCAGCACTATGAACTTATAATAGACCAGAACATACATAATAGTAAAGAAATGTGGAAAAGTATTAAACAAATTATTGGAAACAAGAAAACTAGTAGGGAAATAGACTTTGTAGTGTATAAAAACCAAAAATTTACTTTAAAAGAAGACATAGCAGAGGCTTTCAATACATATTATATTGAAAGTATAGATGAGATTATTATGTCTAAAACTAAACCGATAAACAGTTCAAATGATGGTAATTATTGTATTAAAGAAGGTATTACACCACTAAGAGAATTTAAAACTTTAAATGAAATTGATATCATGGGCCTTGTCAAACGGGTAAAAAAAGAGTCTTCGACTGATGATATAGATCTAGAAATTTTCACAAAAGGAGGAGCTGTTATGATAAATAGTGTTACAAAAATTATAAATGCATCAATATTAGAGGCGGTAGTTCCTGATAGGTGGAAAATTTCAGTACTGAGTCCTATCCCGAAGGTGAGTAATACCAAAAATATAGAAGAATTTAGACCAATCAACATGATGCCTTTAAATGAAAAACTATTAGAAATGCATATTAAAGATCAGCTTTTGGAACATTTAAAGATTAACAGTATCCTTATAGAAAACCAGAGTGGATTTCGAGATATACATTCATGTGAAACGTCATTGCAGCTGGTTATATCGAAGTGGAAAGAACTTGTGGACAAGGATCATAGTGTGGTATCAGTTTTTCTCGATTTAAAGAGGGCATTCGAGACAGTAGATAGAAAAATTTTATTCCAAAAACTGGTCAAATGTGGAATTAGTAGCAATGCATACAAATGGTTTGAAGATTATCTCTTGGGAAGATATCAGCAAACAAGAGTTGATGGTGTGGTTTCTAAGAAGAGAAGTGTCTGTCATGGGGTTCCTCAGGGAACAATATTGGGACCAATTTTGTTTCTCATTTATATTAATGACATTGACAACTGTTTTGATGAGACTACAATGTTAAATTTGTTTGCGGATGATACATGTATTTCTGTAAGTGATATAAATGTTGACAGTGCAATTGAAAAAATGTCCGGAGAATTAAAAAAGTTGAAGATTGGTTATTAAAGAATAAGTTATTTGTAAATGTTAAAAAACAAATGTTATGATTTTAAATAACAAAACTAATGATGGTGTAGCCAAATTAAAATTGTTCAATCAAGAACTGCAATATGTTCATGAATGTAAATATTTAGGAGTAGTGATTGACAGTAGGTTAAATTTTAAGAGTCATGCTAATTTTATGATTAAAAAAGTTAACAAAAAAATAGGGTTTTTCAGTAGAATTTGTCAATCTTTGTCATTAAGGTCTCGTATTACTATATATAAAACAATTATAAGTCCGCATTTTGAGTACTGCCCTACTGTTCTGTCATTTATTAATCAGACTGAAAAAGATAGGTTGCAAATTCTACAAAATAGAGCAATGCGTATAATATTAAGAGTTGACAGATATACCAGAATTTCCCATATGCTGTCTACATTACAGTTTATGTCAGTAAACCAAAGATTAGTTATGTTAAATATGTTGTTTATTTTTAAAATAGTTCATAGGAAGTTACCTGATTATATGTGTAAAAAAATAAAATTTGTCAATGAAATTCATCAATATAATACTAGAACAGCCACAAATATTTATGTTCCTATAGCCAAGAAAAGTGGCACACAAAATTCATTGTTTTATAGTGGTTTAATTGAATATAATAAATTACCTTTATATATCAGGTCTGCTTTAAATGTAAACGAATTTCGTAGATTAAGTATAGAGTTTATTAAAGAAAATTATTGATTGTTAAATATTTTTTTTTATTTTTTTTTTTATTTTAATTTATTGGTGTCAATAATACAAAGTATTTTACACAGGTCAATAGTATAAACAGTATAAAATTATAAAATATAACATTTCAATATCAAGACAAATTATCAACTTACAATAACAAATTACATTTAAAATATTAAAAACCTTAAAAACAAATAACGCTATGGTCATTTCTTTCCTAGAAATACATTTACAGTTTACACATTAAAAATTCGTCAACACTATAAAAAGCTCCTTCCAGCAATATAGTTTTTACCTTGTACTTAAACTTTTTTATATCCTTTACATCTTTAAGATCTCCTGGGAGCTTATTATAGAGTTTGACTGCCAGACATCCAGGGCCATCTCGACACCTCTCAAGACGACGATATACGGGTATTAGATTATAAGTAGTTTAGAATTGTTATTTATTTTTTTGTATTTATTTATAGCACTTGTTGCTAATAAAACATTTTTATTTCATTTCATATTTGAATTTGTTATAGAAAATGCAATTTAGTTTGTCTTTTTATATTAAGGGAAAGTTTAAATGTATCTAACCAACTTTTTACCTCTTAAAAGCCATTTATAGCTTTAATTTTTACATTATCTGCAAAAACAAGAGCTGTATCATCTGTGTATGATATTATTTTGCCGTTAATTTTTAGGGAAAGCAATGAGTTAATTAAGTTATGAACAGTATTGGACCAAGTATGGTCCCTTGTGGTACCCCTATTTTGATTTTTGTTGGACTACTTATGGTGTCATTTATTTTAACAAACGGACATCTATTTGTCAAATTAGTCTTGAAAACTTCCAACAATACACCTCTGACTCCATACCCTGCCAACACATCGAGCAGTTGCCCATGGGGCACAGTGTCAAAAGCCTTCGACAGATCAAGGAAGATAGCAAGACATTTTTTGCTATTATTCGAGGCACCTGTAATCTCTGAAGTCAAGCTATACTGTGCATCTGCAGTGCTTAAGCCCTCATAAAAACAATACTGACCTTCCGAGAGGAGTCTACCCTTTAAGCATTTTTCAAATATTTTCGCAAAATTATTTATTAGGCTTATTGGGCGATAATTTTAAATATTTCTTTTGAACCAGCTTTATAAATAGGAATGATTATTGACTGCTTGAACTGCGTAGACACTTTACCTGTTTTAAAGATTAAATTTATTATAAGTCTTAAAGGTTTCAATATTTCTAGATGAACATATTTTATTAGCTTTTTATTTTTTCTTTAATATGGTTTCCAAATTAGTAATCAGTTTTTATTATCTCTTAACGTATATAGTTTATGACAAGCATGATTTTTTCTAATGGAACACACTGTATATTATATCATCAATAAAAGGATCTTTCAGAGAGCAAAATACCCATTTGATATATCGTTATTTATTAGTTTCGGAAATATGACCATCCAGATTTGAAGATTAAGTATATTTCGATTACTATTATTAGTCTAGTCAAAAGTGAGTTTTCTGCGAAAAATAGTTCTTGTAATCGTAAAAATATAATTGTAAGTATGTTGGATTCAGGAAAAAAATCTAAAAGGGGAAATTTTTTTAAATTCCGCATCTAAAAATTGCTATTGTTATGAACAAAAAACAGAGAAAAAAGAGTGTCTCCGCTTTGAAGCCATAACTAAAAAAAATTGAAGCTAGGTGAAATGTGAAAAAAAACATAGGAGAGGAAAAATTTCAGTAGGACACGTCCTGACTCCCGGAGTTGTAGCTCCTTTATTTAAAATGTTAATTCAACGTTAAAAACGCAAAGTGTGCAATACAAAATAATTTTTTATAACATTACATATTAATTTAAAATCTGAATAAATTAAAGTGTCATTTAGACACTTAAAGGAATATAGTTTCTTTGGTAAAAATTTCCTAACTTCATTTTTGTTAAAGTAATTCAATGTTAATTAACTAATTTTTCATAAGATTTACTTGTCTTAACTTTTGTAAAAGTTTAAATAATTTACCTATTTTTTCTTTCTTTTGAGAGTTTTTTTCTACATACATCTTAAACAAGATTTTGTTTAAAAACTTAATTAAAGTGTTTTTATTTGTTAATTATGAATTTTCGAAGTTACCAGAAAATAATAAAAAATTAGTAAAATATTCAACTAGTTTATTTGTTCATAAAAATGTTTAAACAATTGATGTTAAAAACTGTTTAGTCAAGCCTCTAAACGCATTATATTAATACAAAAACAACTAAAACCACAAATGGTTAAATTGAAAATTTTATAATAAACAAATGAAAAGCTTTTACTCAAACTTTAAGTAACATTTAAATCATAATTTTGTTCATGATGTATATAAGAAGCGCTTCAAAAACTAAAAAAAATATATATCTACGTTATTTAATCTTTTACAAGAGATTTTATAGCAACTAAGCCTATGAAAAATTAGCTAAGAAGGTTTTGCCAAAAAAACTATATTATTTTAAGTGCCTAGATGTCAATATATTTAATTAAGATTTTAAATTAAATATTATTTAAAAAAGATTTTGTATTCTACACTTTGCGTGGCGGCGCGGCGGCTGGCCAACGCGAAAATGGACGCACAGAACACAATTTTCAACGTAAAATTTAAATTATAAATAATGGAGCTACAATCCCGGGAGTTCATGTTCCACTAGACTTTTCTCCTTTTTTAGCATCTTTTTTCAAATTTCACCTAGGTTCAATATTTGTTTAGTTATAGGTACAAAACGTAGAGGCCTTTCTATATCCTCGTTTTTTGTTTATAACAATTGCAATTTTTAAGTGCGGGATTATTAAAATAACCAAAAAAAAACAACTTTTTTATAATTTTATTCAGAATTCCAAATTTCAACAACCATATTTTTACAATTACCAAAAGTATTTTTGGCAGAAAACTCACTTTTGACTAGACTACATGGCAAGAACTGTCTATTAATTTATTTTTATGGTATATGGCCATCCAAAACCATTAAAATAATCACTACATAGTATAAAGCCAAGTCGCTTCCCGCGTCTGTCTTTTGCCTCCTAAATACGAATTTGTGGTACGAATTGAGCCCTAAAGTCACAATTTTTCGTAGTCTTAAAAACAGTACCATATTATCCATTAGGCTGACTAGGCCACAGCCCAAAGTCGGTCTATATAAGGTCACGACAATCGGCCATATTGCTTTGACGTGTTATGACGTCACATCTCCCATTTTTCGGCCATGTTGTTCAGTGCCGGAGATATACAGTTTATTGTATTAGTAGAACAACCGTTTACATAACAGTTTTTAATTATTTTGTACATTATATGCTTGGATCTTTAAAACTACTTAACGAATTTTGATGCAGTTTTTTCTTAAATAGATAGTGATTCAACTGGAATGTTTATATGTATAACATGCATAATATATTAGAGACCCACCGATAATTTCAAGAATTCCAATGTGAAGTCGTAAATAAACACACTTTTTTCCGCTTACATTGTAAAAGCTGGCTGGTATAGGAAGAGGGGAATCGTTTTGGTTAGTTTTGGTTGGTTTTTGTTGGTTCTGGTTGGTTTTGATCGAATCTAAATTTGGTTAGATAAAATTTAACTTGTGCGAAGCCGTGGGCAAAAGCTAGTATATAATAAATAAAAGCATTCTGAGAAAAATACGGATGATACTACAGAATGAATCCAACAAAATTGTGTTTTCTTTTCTTTTTATTCAAAATTTATAGGGAAGTTAATTTATTACATTTTAAATGGCAAGTGTTATTCTTCAGATTTGGATGGCCATTTTCAGAACTAATTGAGTATAGGGTGTTTCATTTAAAAAAAAAACTTACTTTTTGTCATGCCAGTTGTTCAAATAGTGCGCAGCCACAAAAATGGGAATAATTTGAAAGTAAGACATAATTTATGGCCGCGCTTTTTCTCTGCTGAATTGCAGTCTAACCAAATAAACCAATATTTTTGTTCATATTGTACTATAAAAATTCAAAAAAGTTAAGGGGTGTAAATTTATAACTTGACACCCGGTACAAATTTTTCGCCATTATCATTTCAAATTCAAAATATATTTGCAGATACAAGTTTGCATATTTAAAGGTTATTTTTAATCCCTAATATATTTTCTTTATAGCAATTTTTTAACATTATCAAAAATTCAGGAACTGCAGTTACAGAAAAAAAATTAAAAGAATAAATTTTTTATAACTCCAAAATCCTTTTATGAAACTTTTTGATACTCTTGCAAAATTAATAACCTTATTTAAAATGCTATTGTTAATAAATTTTCTAAATGATATTTTGCTTAAAAACTAAAATTCAAGTTTATTCTTGGAGAAAAATAATGTTGAATAACATTTTTGCGTATCCTGTATACAGAATTAACATTTTCTCTTCATTAAACCTTATTCTTTTTACAAGCCAAAATTTTTTATAAAAAATTAACTTATTCTCCAAATTTTATTTTTTTTTATCCATTTGTATCTAAGCTTTCTGTACTTTTTGCATTAAGTCGTGATTTGACGAGCCTTTAGGCAGAGTGTCCGGATTGTAGAGGTAAAAATCTGAAAGTGTCCGAACTGTACCGGGTGTCCAGATGACTGGAGTGTCCGGTTTACAGGGTGTCCGGTTTGTCAAAGTTGTACTTACTGTAGTTAAATTTCGACTGTAATATCGTATTGCTATTGCAATATTCTGAAAATGTATAATCCTTGAAGTATATTTGGTGTTTAGCACTGTGATAGGACCATATTTGGATTTTTGTAAAATATTCAATTTCTCTCCAATTTTTGAAATTTGTATTTTGTGTGTATAATATATTTTTTAAATTTTGTAAATTAAAATAAAAAATTTATGAACTAAATCTGCCGCTCTAGGCTCTAGCCTACTCAGCCCGCTGGTAAATCCAGCACTGAGTGTAGGATAAAAAGTACTTATTTTTTTTAATGAAGCACCCTGTATATTTAATCACCATTAAAAAGATCTTTAAAAGTGTTTTAAGAAAATACCATGTTAAGTACATTTATTTTTATTAGTTTCGAAAATATGGCCATCCAAATCAGAAATTTAGGTAATTTTTAAAGTACCGTCATTTTGTAATAGGTGAAGATATTGACTTTATATTCAAGGGGTTATAAAGTACTCGTCAGAAGCTTTAAAATGATATGCCACAAGACCCAACTTTCCATTTATTTTTTTCCCTAAGATGGCGCCCATCCGCCATGTCAATTGTTGCTACTATTATTTTTATGTCAAAAAGTAGTTTATATCGTTTTATTAGTCATACTTAAATTTTATAAAAAAAAATTATGGGTACAAAAAGTAGCAGGGGGGAATATTTACTTCCACATTGTGTATTATAGTTGTTAATGGTTAATTTACTTGTTTGATGCTCTTATATTTACAGTAAAGGTAAGGCAAATAATAAATGGCGATAAATGACATACAAATGTGTGACAAAAAATAAATGACCATCATTTAACAACCCTAACTGTGATTGAAAGTGAAGCTTTGCAATTTTATGAAAAAATGGGTAAGATAAATGAAAAAATGGGTTTTTAAAAGATGGATATTAAATATTAAGTGCGAATTTAGCGAAAAACTTAAGAATTGCGTGCAAAAATAAGGAGGAACATAGTGAATTTAGGTTAGTTTTCTATTCAAAATTGATTATGAATATCTCGAGAACAAAAATGTGTCTGACTAAAATTTTTTTAGATATTTGATTAGTGCCCTAAAAACCCCTGTAGACCAAATTTTATTAAAATCGGCGATAAGTCCGATTTGTAAACAATTACCTTTAATTTTAATGACCCTAAATATTACTATTATTTTAAAAGTCTTTTAACGATCTACCTTTAAGTGGTTCTGATATTTTATATGTTACCTTAAATGCCAATGTTTATGGTTTCTTATTCATTGTAAATAAAATTAAGAATTTCAGGGATAATTTAAAATAATACATAGGTAATATTTTTCAGTAGTAGGTAAGTTCCCTTTCCAGTTATTTATTAAAAATCCTAATAGTAGATCTTTTTTAAGACTAATAATATTTAATAAACTAACTCAAATAAAAAAAATAATAAATTAGCCTAATTGGACATCTTTTTGTAATATATGTCTAGTCTCAAACAACTAATTTTTGATCTTAAAGGCCATCTTGAAATTGCACAGAAAGCAAGAAGACCAAAAACGAGTAAAAATATCCCTATGTTAGGATTTTTACGAAAAATATTTCATTAAAATCTAAAAACACAACAAAAATATTGGTAAATTCCCCATTTTACCTACATCACTGGTTTCAAAATCTTTATTTACCTGTACAGCGGCACAGGCCATTAGCATCTCGTCAATACGGGGATTGTGTGGAGAAATATTCGCATTTTCCATTCCGCTAAAAAGGGATCTCATGGACGAAGAGACACATTTGCATGTCCTGCAAATTAAGGATAGATCCACCCTTTCGATGTCCATTTTAAATGTCTTTTAGAGAACTATTTGGTGAAAAAAATCGAATATCACTTTACGACATTTTTGCGGGAACACTACCCAAGCCAACGCAAACGACAGCACTGCCACTGGCGTAATGACATTTCACATTTCAGTTTTCGATATAAGGATTCTTTATTTTAAGAGTACCTTAAAATATGAATGTTTTTAAATGAAAAATTATTATTATTTTAATTTTTTTACACCCTTATCAAAATTTTCAAGATATTAAAACACTTTAACACGAAAGCATGGAAAACAAAGTAATTTCGTTTTAAGGTAGGCAACACTAATTACAGGTACGTAATAAAGAAGTCCAATAAATTTATTTTCCAAAGCGCCATCTAGTATCAGGTAGAAACATGGTTTATAAATTTTAATCAGGGCATAGAGCATATTCCATTGGCGAAACGAGAGTAAGTTTAGTGTCGTATTTATATTCCATTAGTCAATTTAGTGCAAAGAAAGGCATGTTTTTAGCAAAAGATTTGTTCCAGCTCAAAGCAGTTTTAAGGTAATATAATACCTAGATATTCTAAAATAGTTTATTTTATTCTTTAGGTATAAGTAATACAAACAGCCTAAGCAAAATATTAAATAGCAACAAAAATATTGTATTCTATTTATTGTTTAGAAAAAATAAAATTGGATAGATTTTTAATTAAAAAATATTTGTAAAATGGATAAATAATGCCCTATCTCAACATATCGAGGTATGCTGTAGTCCTGTTTATACCAGGACTCTAACTAAAACTAAATTTACATAAATAATATTAGAAAATAAAGCAAACAACATAACACCACCTGCCCTGCTAAGACAATACGTTGTATCTGCAAATACAAAGTTTTAAGAAGAAGACAAATTTGTAAATTATGTTAGGCTATCCGTTTTTTTATAGGTAGACAGGTTCATTTCACTTAAAACATTTGCAACTACTTTATTTTACACGTGTCAAGTAAGCAAGTTTCTAAATTAAGTACCTAAATTTAGGAACATTCAGCATGTAAACCATTGGATCACATACAGAAGTACAGATCGCGCCTTGGCTGATTCCAAGTGGGAAACCGAATGGATGCAAACTTGCATCCAGCCTACATTTATGCATATTCAGTTCAATCGGTAACACACAGAGTTCTCTTGTATGCGTGCATAAAACTTGACTGCTTGCCAAATTTAGCAAGTTTTAAAATGAATATGGAAAAATATAGTTTTAAATAAAATTTTTGAATTTTCAAGTATAATTTAAACTAACTTAGCTCTTAATTGGATATACATAAATACCGATAGAATGTTGATCCTATTTAAAGTTCCCTAAAACTCATATTCATTTTTTTTATATTAGCATAAATACAGGTAATTATCTCTTAAGCAAAAATTAGATTTTTGGCCAAACTATGATATCTGATGGTTGCCTTTTAGGTTTTGGACTATGCAGAGATTTTACAGGGAATCACTTTTTTTGAAAAATTAATAATAAAACCTTTCTCGTATAAGGCCAACTTACGTAGACACACTGTATTAACTTTACCCTTAAAAAACCTGTAACTATATACAGGGTGATTCACGGTCGATGGTAGGTTAGACGTTTATAGAAAACCCAACGCAGAATTTTTCTGAAAATTTACCATCTTACATTTTCTTACCTGTTCAATAGATCTAAAATATTTACAGCATTGCGACGTTGCCGTTTCTATGAAAAAGTCATATAGACTTTATTTTTTTAAATGCAACACCCCCTATATTAACAAGTTTTTATATTCGCCCTGTTATTATAATACTTTTTGTTAATATTGTACTATACCTATCTCTATCGGTTTTCGAGGTAAAAATAATTTTTGTTAAATATGGTCCAAAACATGGCCCCAATTAAACTTAAGTAAATTGGTGCTCTCAATTCATGAAAAGTTGATGTTTTGGTGGTAGTTTAGACAGACACGATGTATGTAATTGACACTGACAAATCGACTCCATATCATACAGAGCGTGCTAAAATTACTATTATTTCAGTTATTCTTAAAAGGGGTCAAAAGATCATTTTTTCAAATGAAACCCCTGTTTATCACTCAATAAAATAAAAGATAAAAAAGAACGCCTTAAGATGACGTATCATGTCTCTATACCTAAATCATCAAGTTTTCTTAATAAAGCCGCTTTTTTGTGAAAAATTATTTTTTAAGGAATTTAATTTTAAGTAACCATGAAAATATTAGGCTTATGACAGTTTGGTGACTTTTATAAGTAACTTATTGACAGTTATTAACGGTGTTAAATATAATCTTCCAAAATGAACGCAAATATTGATTATTCAAACGAAGTTCTTATGAAATTATGTATTTTACATGTAGAGTGTGATCAAATCATTGCCAGAAGTTGCAGAAAATTTAACCAAATATATCCTAAATTAACACCAGTAAACGAGAGAAAGTTTGTATGATTACAAAATAATTTCATTAACATGTGAAAGTACAGAAAATAACAAAATTGTAAACAAAATAACAAATTTTTACAATAAATTCTGAAAATGTTGTCCATTACATTCTAAACATTTTAAAATGTGCTTTTGTACACGACTCGTGGTTGCTTTTTCAATTTGATGGGGATCCAGATCTTCAATACACCGCACTATTCGCCGTCGCAGTTCTTCTTTAGTAGGCACTGGAGTAATGTACACCCTTTGTTCTAAAACACCCCATAAAGAAAAGTCAAGCGGCGTGAGATCGGGTGATCTCGGTGGCCAATCCCATAACCCTAAGCGCCTTAACCAACGATCGTCAAACCTTTCGTAAAGTTCCCTGGAACCTGCCTGGGTGCAATGAGCTGGCGCTCCGTCCAGCTGAAACCACGAATTCCTATATTCCTCTAAAGACAAATTATCGACGAAATCGGTAACAGTCGTCCTTAGTATTTCGAGATGTCTCTCAGCATTGAGTGTGTCATCTTAAATAAAAAAGCTAATTTTATTCTTCTTTAAAATACAGAAAACATTTAGTTCAAATTTTTCTTGAAACCCTATTTCTTTTGTCACATGAGGATTATGATCAGCCCAAAAATGCTTGTTCCTTCTATTAAAAATTCCATCCCTCGTAAATTTTGCTTCGTCGCTCCAAATTATTTTTGACAAAAATTCTGGATCCTCCTGTGTAAATATTAAAATGGTATCGCAAAAATGCAGTCTACGTTCAAAGTCTTCCTCTTTAAAGGCTTGAACTTTAGTAAATTTATACGGATGCATTTCGTGATTTTCTAAAATTCGTTGTACTGAAGCATATGATACACCCAAATCTTCTTCTGCACTACGAAACCTCTGGATATGCATAAAAATATGCCAAAACGTTAACAATATTGTATTTAATAGATGGTATTTATTTGGGTACACGCCAAAATAAAATTAAAAGTACTAAAAACCAAAAAATTTTAAACAAGTAAACAGATAATTAAAACTCGACGTTTCGGTTGCAAATCTGCCACCGTTGTCAAGACAAATGGAATAAAACTAATAAAAATAAAAACTTACTATTATTTAGGCTTTAAAATTCACAATTTTTCTGTTTTTTGGGATATTCTGAAAACTTTGACATTAAATGTCAAAACAAGTTTGTTTGGTTATAGTGTACATATAAAAGTCACCAAACTGTCATAAGCTTGATATTTCCATGGTTACTTAAAATTAAATTCTTTAAAAATATTTTTTCACAAAAATGCGGCTTTATTAAGAAAACTTGATGATTTAGGTATAGGGACATGATATGTCATCTTAAAGCGTGCTTCTTTATCTTTTATTTTATTGAGTAATATACCGGGGGTTTCATTTGAAACAATGATCTTTTGACACCTTTTAAGAATAACGAAAATAATAGTAATTTTAGCACGCCCTGTATGACATGGAGTTGATTTCTCGGTTTAAATTAAATACATCGTGTCTGTCGTAACTACCACCAAAACATCAACTTTTCATGAATTGAGAGCACCAATTTACTTAAGTTTAATTGGGGCCATGTTTTGGACCATATTTAACAACATTTTTTTTATCTCGAAAACCGATGAGATAGGTATAGGACAATATTAGCCAAAAATTATTATAATAACCGTGCGAATATAAAAACTTGTTAATATAGGGGGTGTTCCTTTTAAAAAATAAAGTTATAGGACTTTTTGATAGAAACGGCAACGTCGCAATGCTGAAAATATTTTAGATCTATTGAACAGGTAAGAAAATGTAAGATGCTAAATTTTCAGAAAAATTCTCCGTTCCGTTTTCCATTAACGTCTAACCTACCATCGACGGTGAATCACCCTGTATATTATTTTTGCAAAAATAAACCCCTGCATTTTAAATAAATTTGTTTCAAAAGACAAGACTTTGACATTTTAACAAAAATACATAGAATTTAGTTGGAATTCGATAAGTAATAATTCCGAAATGTGTAAAAATAGGGTGTTTCTATAAAAACAAAGTATGTTGATAGTAAAGATGATCATTGCTTTTTATGCTACCCTGCAGTGCCGTTCCTGGGTCTTCTGACACCCCGTGCAGAAAGAGAAATTGCCGCCCCTCCCCTGGTGCACAAAATTTTTGAAGAGTAGAAAAAAGAAAAAAAAGGTCTTCACTTTCACAATACATACTAAACAGAACTAATCCGAACTAAATTCTTTGTTGAAGTCTTCTACATTGATAATCTGATTTTCACTTTGTTCCCGTTGTAGATATTTTTGAAGACCAAAAAAGTCCCCCCATCCATTCCACTCTTTTTAAAAAACCTCCCTTATTTTTGTCAAAATGCCGCCCTCTAATTTTTATCGCCCCGTGCAAATGTCCCTGCTGCACCCCCACCAGGAACGGCCCTGCGACCCTGTATACATTAATTTGCCTTAAAAAAATGTAGCCAAAAATAAAGATCAACGGGTTAGCTATTTTCCAAAAATCAAACCTCTGAATTTTTAAATGAGTTAGTTCAAACCTAAGTGTATTAACATATTTTAAAAGAAATCAATGGTAAATTGCTTGATAGCTGTTGACTCATAATATAGGGGATGGTACGTAAAGCATAGGTAGAAACACAACCAAAAATAAGAACTAACACTGTATATGTACGTAGTTATATTTTTAAAAATTGCCTTAACAAAATTATCGTTGAAAATATTTTTGTTTTTCTCACGCTGGTAAAAAAACAAATTATTGTTTCTAACGCTGATAGAAAATATGTTTCCACACTTGTTAGGAAAGTACCGCCACTTGCTATAATAAAAAATCGGGTTCATTGTTATGTTTTGCATTAAAAAATACCAGTTAGACTCTCAACAGAGAACTATAATAGGTATAATAATAAAAAGTCAACAACAGTTAAATTAGATTATATAGGATTTATAAATAATTTTTTATCCTGAAAAATTTTACGAAGTCTCCAGGTTTGCACTAAAAAAACCTGTAAAGAGAACGAAGTTTTAGGTAAAAAAAATTAGTTATGTATCCACAACAAAAACAAACAAAATAACATGTATACAGATTGATTTCACGAAAAAAATGTTTTATAAAAAAGTTCTGCATGGTCCAAAACCTAAAAAGCAACCATTAGATATCAAACTGTATTAGTCATCTACAAGGTTTAGCCAAAAATTTAATTTTTGCTTAAGAGTAAAGTACCTGTATTTTTGCTAACATCAAAAATTGTTATTAAGAAAAGATGTTTAAAATTAAAAATTACTTCTAAATATGAAATTTTCTTAATTTGTAAAAAAAGGAATTTTCTGCGATAATAGTAAAATTGAGGTTTGTACAGGGTGTTCGGTTATATTTTTAACGGGATGTACACGCTTTATTGTTTAGTATAGAAAAATATTTTAAATTAAAGTTTTAGGGTTTTATAAGAACCACCAGAATTTTCTACAAAAATAAACAAATGACAATCGCAAAGTAAACAAATGAGCATCGACTTTGGTATTTTAAATAGAACATCATGTATATTTTAGGTTTATTGGAAAGGGTATATTTTCCTGTTTTCAAAAATATATACTTTGTATATATTTGGACCACTAGTTATCGCAGAAAATGACTCTGAATCCTGGAAAAATTAGCCGCTCTGATTCATAGACAATTTAACATGGGCGACTTTGGTTTCATTTGTTTTTCTAAATATGGCCTTTCCGTTATTTGTTTTGGTTAAAAAAAGGACGTTGTCTAAAATAATTAATATTTAAATGAAAAAAAATGGAGCTACATGTTTTTTGTCATTATTTTTTTACTTAAACAACTTTAAGCAGTTTAGGCAGCAAAACTTCCATTAGTAATAAATAAAGAAAATTATTTAATAATAAACTGAGATAATCTTTTATTTAATCTGTCCAGCCACTTTTATTTCTGATGCACACTTGTAATTTAAATAAAAGATTATCTTAGTTCATTAATAAATAACTTGGTTTATATATTGTAATAGAACTACTCCCAGTTTTTAAGTAAAAATAATGAAAAAAACATGAAGCTTCATTATTTTTTACATGAAAATATTTATTATTGTTTTTATTTCAACCAAAACAATTAACAGAAAGGCCATATTTAGAGAAACAAATGAAACCAAAGCCGCCTATGTTAAATTGTCTATGAATCAAAGCGGCTAATTTTGCCAAGATTTAGAGTCATTTTTTGCAATAACTGTTGTTCCAAACATAGACAAAGTATTTATTTTTGAAAACAGGAAAAGATACCCTTTTTAATGAACTTAAAATATACATGTTGTTCTATTTAAAATAACAAAGGTGATGCTCATTTGTTTACTTTACGATTGTTACTTGTTTATTTTTTTAGCAACTTCTGGCGGTTCTTATAAAACCCTGAAACTTTTGTACTTAAAATATTTTTCCATCTCAAACAATAAAGCGTGTTCCTCGTTCAAAATATAACCAAACACCCTGTCCATTAAGTGCACTACATTTCATGATTATAAATGTCATAGTTTCAATTAAACTTTTTAAATTTATTGTTACTAAAACAAGAAGAATGTACAATACACTAATGTACAAAATTACACTTTCTCGATTTTCGAAAAAAATCAAAATTGTATTTTTGCAATGAACAAAATTGCATATTTAAAAGTAATTTTTAATTCTAAACAGTTTCTCTTAATACCAATTTGCGATATTAGCAAAAATACAGGTACTTTATTCTTGGGCAAAAATTACATTTTAGGCCAAACCTCGTAGATGACTGACACAATTTGATATCTGATGATTGTATTTTAGGTTTTGGATCATGCAAAACTTCTTATAAAGAATAACTTTTTTCCTAAAATTAATAATAAAAAAATTTCCCATATGACGCCAACTTACGTAGACACACTGTATAAATGTATAAATAGACGTAAATAAAGTATAGTATGCAACTCGCACAGAATACTTATTCGCCTGCGGCTCGTGCTGGAATAGTCATACTAGTGGGAAATAAGTAACATTCCGTGCTCATCCCATATTATTACCCAGATAAAAAAAAGTCTGTTATGTTACCAAATTATAAAAATATTGCGGTTTGGCTAACACACAAATTATTTTAGTATTAGTGCGGTGAAAACATGAATACTATATAAAGTAAGTGAGTGTTATTACGCCATTAAAACAAGACTACAAGTTATTTAAACGTTTTTATTTCATGTTACATATACAAGTACAAAATTAAAAAGTAAAATCCTTACAATGTGAATAAAAATCTCTTAAAACTATTAAACAGCAAGGAAACTGGACGCCTATATTATTAATACTTGTCAGAATTACAACTATTTTATTTTATTCTTTTACATCAGATAAATTTTTAATCCAATGCAAAATCCTATCAAGAATATTTACTTCTTTTTCGATTATTTTATTTTTGTTACCACCAAATAATTTTTTTCGATTCTTTAATCCATAGTTTTTCGTTATTATTATGATATTTTTCAATTTCATTATTAAGCTGCTCGAGTTTTTTTTCCAAGATATTTGCCTGTCCAAATTGATAAGGGTCAGTTAATTTTACTACATGGTCATTTAATTTATTCATTTTATTCTGCAATTCGGAAATAGTTGGTAATTTTTTTGTAATTCGTCCTGAAATTTATTAATCAATTCTAAGGGATCTTTTGTTGTTGTGGACTTGTGTTCCAAGATATTTGCCTTTCCAAATTGATAGGGGTCGGTTATTTTTACTACTTGGTCATTAATTTCATTTATTTTATACTGCAGTTCGGGAATAGCTGGTACTTTTTTTGTAAATCTTCCTGAAATTTATTTATTATTTTTAAGGGATCTTTTGTTGTTGTGTACATTGATATGGGATTTAATTGAAATTCATTTAAACCCGCTCTTTGCATTGACTTGTCCATTGTGTTATGACGTTCAATATTTTTTACATAATCATTTACTTGGTTTTTAATTTTTTCAGGGGATTTTTTGTAGAAAACTTCGAAAAATCAATTTGATTTATACCATTACTGCTGAGTAATTTCTTAAATAGTCTATCTTGCTCAAAACCCTTTGTGTACTCGTCATTCCATTTATTAAATCCGAAATCGTTTTGTAATCCATTTTCTAATAATAAGTTGTTTAAAGTGTTTTCATGTTCAAGTTTCTGCAATGCGTTATTATTGATTTTATTAGCCTGTTCTTTAATCTCTTTGAAAGTGCCTTTAACGTCAAAGTTTGGACTATTTTTCAAATTTTGATTTAAATAAGTAGTCTTGGCAAAATTACCCTCAAATTTATTTTTTAGCTCTTCAGCGTTATTTTTTATTTCTTTTAACGAAGTACTGAATGAATCTTGCAATTCTTTGCCCAAGTTGGTTAGCTCGTTTGACACCTTTTGCAAAGTTGGCACATTTGCCAAGTTATTACTAGTGTCAATGTTCTCCAAAACACTATCTGTACCTTGTTCTGTTCTTTTCATAAAATTATTTACCATTTCTTTTATAGTTGTCAATTCAGGATTTAATTCGGTTAAATCTGAAGATCTCTTGAAAATATTTAGTTTTTGCTTTTGTGCTTCTCTGGTATTTAAATTCCAAGTTTTAAATAACTGTTGCGTTTTGGTTGACATGGGTTTGTTTTGAATTTTTTGATAATTTTCTGTTTTTACATCATCTACTACATCACCCTTTAATTGTTCATTTAATTCAGCTTCTTTTTCTAAAATTTCACCTACAGTCTCCTCAATGGCAGTATGGTTTTTGGGACAAGTAGAATTATAGCACGAGCAAAGTTTTTCTAAGTCAACGGACAAATCCATTGCACCATCCGGTGCTTGAACGATTTTTAAAGGGAGTTTAATACCGCTTCCCATAAAGAATATGTCCTTTGGATTAGTAGACGATTGAACTATTTTGCCCAGGCTGTGTGACCAGTCTAGTCCACGATCTTCCTAAAAATATAAAAATTTGTTTGCACATACAGTTTAAAAATATTTTTATTTGGTTTTCTAATAGACTAACAGATACAAGTTTAGGGCACTACTTAAATTCTTTAAAATAAAGGCAGAATTCTACTATGGATAGCAATATTATAACTACGTTCAGTTAGTTTCTTATACCAACATACAGGGTTAGTAGAAAAAATCGGAACGCTGGATTATCTCAGCAACCGTTAAAAATAAATGAACCAAATTTTATCCGAAGGGGTAACTGAACATAAAAAATATGCAAATTACCAAATTATTAATCTTAGGCCAATGGCATCTGGTATACAGGATCATTCAAATTAAGTGTTCGCCACTAGTAATATAACTTCGGTATTAGTCAAAATACTAAATAAAGTGCTTCTCAATTCAACTGCCAATGGGATATTTTTTAGCACTGGCTAAACGACCGCCGGCGGTTTTGGTCAATTATAAGAAGAAAACCGCCGAAAATATAAATTAATTTGTAATTTTTGGCGGTTTTTACTTATTTTCTCCATAAAAGCCACCGATCGGCGGTTTTACTTATAAAAACCATTAAAAACCACCAAAAAATAGTAAAGTAGTAGTAATAAATATATTTTTTCAAAATTTGTTTTCCTTTTGTGACTTAATGTTTGTAGTTTTGATTTCAGTTATCAGAACAAATAGTATATATACACATATTTTATTAAATAAATTGCAAAACAAATGCGCATGAAATGAATTGAAAGTAAAACTTTTGTAATTTAACTTGTATAATACAGAAAAAAAATAGTTTTAAAAGGTAAATTGGGCCAATTTAGTTGAAAAAATTATGTACAAAAAGAAGGGGAAATATATTGAAAATAGGGTTAGTTTGATTTTCAACTTTGAATAAACCGTTCCCGTCTTAAATTCTTTCAGATTCGTGATCAACGCTCCAAAAACACTGTTTTGAAAGTAGAAGCATTTCCAATTTTGACAAAATTTGGCATATGTGGATATTAGGGGCGCTGGTCACAAATCTGAAAAAATTTTAGTCGAAAAACGTTTCGTTTACTCTCATTAAAGTTGAAAATCATCAAACCCTATTTTCACAATATTTTCCTTCTTTTTGCACAAAAATCCTAATATAAAGCTAAAGTGGGACGCAATAGTTGATTTTTATCTTATGAAACCCCGTTTTTTATGTATTTGACACTTTTTGTGTTACATTTCGAAAGCTTATTTTAATCATCAATTTACACTGCAGGAGGAGTGTATATGGTTGCCGCGTTTTTAAAGTAAAACTTTTTGCAATTTATTTAATAAAATCTGTAAAATACATGGAAAACGTGATTTTAAACGCTGAAAATAAGGATAGTTCGTTTTTTAACCTTGATGAAGGATATCTTAAAAACAAAACGTCTTCGGCTAAAACTTTTTTCGGATTCGTGATCAGCGCCCCAAAAAACCCCGTATACCAAATTTGGTCAAAATCGGAGTTGTTCCCACTTCCGGGACAATAAATCCCCTTATTCTGTTTTTCAATTTTTAAAAATAAAAGTACTTTATTCTTGGTCATTATTCATATTTCTAGTTATCATTGGCCCTGGACCAATCAGAAAAATATTTAGTATCTCTTAGTTTTGGACCATGCGACCAGTTTTTTCATATTGGTTTTAAAATTTTAAAAATGTTTGTTCCATTTGTCCTCTTGAAACACGCATCCTGAGACATACTATCTGTTTTGATAACTAAAAACAAAACTAAGAAAAATAAGTCACAAAAGAAAAACACGAAGTTTAGAAAAAAATATTTGTTTCTACTACTTTACTATTTTTCGGCGGTTTTTAATGGTTTTTATATGAAAAACAGGCGGCTTTCATCGAGAAAACAATGAAAAACCGCCGGAAATTTTAAATTAATTTGAATTCTCGGCGATTTTTATATATATAAACCGCCGGCGGCCGTTTAGCCAGTGCCTTTTTTTGTAAATTTCAAATCGTTATTACTCCTAAATAAAATTCATTAACAAAATGCGGTTTTTATCGTTTTGTGGGTAAACTTTTTGGAGAAAGATGTTTATTTTAATTTGAGTAAAGTTTTTTTGTTTTTATTCTACAGGTTGTAAAAATGCCCTATTTTTTTACAGAAACTTTGTCAAGAGCAACATTAAAAAAATGTTTTGTTTTTTATTTATATAGTGTTATTCAGTAGACCATTAAAAAAAAGGACAAGTTTCTCAGATTTTTGATATCTGCTTTATTTTTTGAGATATTGTTTTTTGCTTTTTATTTTTTTTTTAAATATTGTCCTTCCTGTATTAACACTTAATCACAGAGGTCAAATTTTTAGATACTTTTATATCTTCATAAATACCCATAAAAACTTAGAATTTTATTTTGAGAAAAATTATTAACGCGTCAGTAGCGTCGCAAATGTAAATAAATTTTATTAACGTAAACAATAACTTCTCTCCGTGGGCACAACATATTCTCTATTTAGGATTTTAATTGTTTTTACAATTAAAAAAAAGAATATTTATCTCGGAACGAATTTTTATTTTAGCAAAAAAAGTTATCAATGGCGTAGACATAATTTTTTTCTGAATGCTCTGTTTTACCAGAGAATTATTGCATTTCTGTTAGGATTTGTAATTCGTATTTTGGGACATTTATCAATAAGTTTAGAAAACGCGCTAACTTTTTTTTAAATCTTAGTATATTTGGCAAAAATTTACAGGGTGTTTAAACAATTATCGCTTCCACATTTGTATATTTTGTTAAGGGAAAGCAGGGTGTAAATGCTTAAGATAATTGTATGAAAAGAGTTAAAATAAACTAATGTTCTAACTCTCTTAACTTTTTAGATCCACGGTGTTAAACTTTAAAAAAATGTATCTCTTTTTTTAATATCTGTGATACCACTCAATATCAATAAGTTTAGAAAACACGCCAACCTTCTTTTAAAATCTTAGTATATCTAGTAAACAATTTACAGGGTGTTTTAACAATTAGGGCTTCCACATTTGTATATTTTTTTAAGGGAAAGCAGGGTGTAAATCCTAATTTTACGAAAAAAGTTTAAAGAAACTTATGTTTTGATTTTCCTAACTTTTTAGATACACGGTGTTAAACTTTAAAAAATATATCTGTTTTTTTTTAATATCTGTGGTACCACTTTAAAAATCCTAATAAAATTTTGTAGACAACCACTATATATATTGGGAGTGGTAAAGAAGCTTTTCTGGCCTGAGGATGTTCCACCCCACTCACCCTTTAAAAGACCCGTGAAGTCTTAACGGATGTTTTGGGTTCTGGGTGTGTGAGTCAGTTTTCCTTGTTTCTTCTTTTTTTTCACCCTTTATACCCCCAAATTATGTAAAAATGATGGCGGTACACCCGGAAGTAAAATGTTCCGGAGGTAAAATACCCATCCATATGGATTTCCGGGCGAGGAGTGCATCCGGGAGGTCATCATCTAAAAGCTTAATTTCCTTTGCAAATATGTATATGTGGGCTTAACACCAATATAAACTCCGTATACCATCACCTTCAGTCATATAAACCCCACATACTGTTTCTAACGGAGACTCAAATAAGTTCTAAAACTTTAACCAGCCTCCTACTGTTCCCAAACACGAACTTATTTCTTCTTTTCGCTCACATGGTGGCGTATGTGCTTACATTCGCAACGATCTGGCTTGTGCTCAAGTTTCCAATCTTAAATCGAGTAGGCCCGATATTTTTTGGCTCAAACTTTTCCTTATATCTTTTACCAAATTTATCTGCTGTTTGTACCGGTCCTCATCTAATAATTCCGTTTCGATCGGCCGAAGTAATTGTCGCCGACTTCAATGCAGCAGTAGAAATCTTCACAGTCAGTAACTCTTTACCAACCTTATTATGGAACCCACCCACTTTCCCAGAGTCCCTAATCATAGTTCAAATCCTCTAGATCTTTTTCTTACCTCAAACCCCGAACTCCCTCAAGCATCTGTCACAGCTCCTCTAGGTTGCTCAGATCATGGCTTAATTACTATATCGTACTCTGCACATCCCGAGGTAAATGAATGCATGCCACCACGCACCATATGGAACTACAACTCAGCTGACTGGGATGGCCTAAGGAACTTCTTCGCCCCTGGGATTCAATCTGCTTCTCGTCTCATGATCCATCCTAAATTTGTGGACAACTGACTGAATCAATTTATATGGGGATTGAAACCTACAGTGTGTCTTCGTAAGTTGGCGAAAACTTTTTACTGTTAGTTCTACGACAAAAAGTTATGCCTTATAAATATTTATGCATAGTCTAAAAACTAAAATACAATAATCAGATGTCAAATTGTGTTAGTCATCTACGAGGTTTGTCTAAAAATGTAATTTTTGCTCAAGAGTAAAATACTATACTAATAATAAAAGGATGTTTAGAATCAAAATTACTTGTAAATATGCAATGCAATTTAATATATATATATATATATATATATATATATATATATATATATATATATATATATATATATATATATATATATATATATATATATATAATGAAGCACAAGGAAAAATTCCCTACTGTCTTGGTGTATTATATAAAATATTCTACTCCCTTTAAAGACAGTCAAAAGAAAACATCCTGCTTTTCTATGCTATCCACCACGACTCTCTCCCCAGATCGGTTTCGCCTGCCTTACAGGAACTCATCAGTGAGACTGTATCGAGTCGTGGTGAGTAGCATAGAAAACAAGCTACTTATTAGACAAGTTTCATTGTCTAGCGGTAGGATATTAAATCCTGCCGCACAATATATATATATATATATATATATATATATATATATATATATATATATATATATATATATATATATATATATATCTATATATATATATATTGTGATATTTATAATCATGAAATGTATTGTACCAATATATAAACCTAAATTTTTTTATTATCATCACAGAAAAAAACATTTTTTTTTTGAAAATAAAAAAATAGCAAAATTAAAAGTAATTTATAATTCTTAACATCTTTTCTTAATAACAATTTTTGATATTAGCAAAAATACAGGCACTTTACTCTTAAACAAAAATTACATTTCTGGCCCAACCTTGTAGATGACTAATACAGTTTGATATCTGATGGTTGCTTTTTAGGTTTTGGACCATGCAGAACTTTTTATAAAGATAACATTTTTTTCGTTAAATCAATAATAAAAAAGTTCCCATATGACGCTAACTTACGTAGACACACTGTATATGTAACACACCATCAAGAGCCCCAAACTATCCAATAACAAACCCTGAATTTTTAAATCTTATAATAAAGCCAGACTTCTAAAAGTTCTGACTCACAAGAAGTTTCTACTAAATCCTAGTCCAGAAAACTGACAGGCCAGCATTAAAGCAAGAAACTACTACAATCAAACAATTTCTGAAGCCAAAGACTCCTTCGACAATCGTATTAAAAACAAATTTCTTTCTTGCTCAATGGCAGTAAATCTTTTTGGTTCTTTGCGAAAAATATAAGTAAGAATTTTTGTAACAGCTCTTTTTCATCGCTAACTTTGAAAGATGAAATTATTTCTACAGCTAAAGAAAAGGCATAACTATTTTGTAAATAATTTCCTGCCAATTCAACCCTTGACCCTTCCGTAAATTATCCAATTTCAGCCATTACCCCAATTCCTCATAAAATGCCTGATATTATTTTAAAAAACATATTCGTATCTTTTCTTCTATTAACACCAAGAAATCGTTTGGGCTTGATGGCTTAGCAGCAGTCGTTTTAAAAAATGTGCTCCAGAACTTGCACTCATCTTAACTCGGCCCTTTCGAATTTCTTACGACACAGATATCTTTCCGGAGAGCTGAAAAGCTGCACGTATTTAACCTATTCCCAAGAAAGGATCTAAATCTTCTCCATCTAACTACAGACCAATTTTAATTCTCTCAGTTCTTTGGTAAAGTAATGAAAAAATAATTAATTCACAAATCCTAAACTATTTAGAAAAACACAAAATTTTGCATGACAGGCAGTATGGATTTCTCCACAAAAGATCTAGAGCAGATCTTTTTTCCTTTGTATCACACTGCTGGAATAAGTCTCTCGAGTTTCTAGGTGAGTCCCAGATCGTTGCTCTTGATATATCCAAAGCTGTTGACCAGACCTGGCATGCCGCACTCCTTAATAAACTTTCCTCCTATGGTCTTTTAACTAAACTCTGTACTTGGCTCTCTAGTTATCTTTCTGATTGACGTATATCAGTTATTGTGGATGGCCGCTCTTCAAGCTTTCACCAAGTAAATGCTGGAGTGCCTTAGGGCTCAGTACTGGCACTAACATTGTTTCTTCTTCACATCAATGACCTTCTCTCGCCCACAACTAATTCAATTCATAGTTTTGCCGACGGTAGTACCCTACACTTCAGTTTTCAGGTTCGTAAAACAATCTCTAAACCTGATTTGGAAAGAAAATGCAAAGCGATGCAGATATCCCTTTTACAGGACCTTAACTTAATATTGGATTGGGGCGCAAAAACCCATCCGTCCATTTTAATGCATCCAAAGCACAATCATGTTCCTTGTTGCATGGGGTGATTTCTTATGTCTTTTGTGAAAAAAGTTCCTATGAATATATGTCTGGACTTGCTTCATTTCTAAGATACAGGGCGTTAAACTTTAAAAAAGAATTAATATTTTTTAAATTTTTTAAAACCATTTTATTGATTTAAATAAACTTTGTTACACTAATTTAATGTAATAATGCGGTTGTAAAGCTCTACCTAAATTAGAATTATTGGGTCCAGTGGCGTATCAGTGTGTACCCCAGACAATAATATTGAGAAAAAAGTACTCCACTGACTGAAATTTTTCATATTTTTTTCCGATTTATCAATTAAAAATGCAACTTTTTCGTTTTTGTATTTTCTCTGTTCTTAGCTTTGTTTTCGAGAAAAAAATTGGCCACTTTGATTTTCTACTAAAAAGTACCCATAGACAAGGCCAAGTTTTGCAGAGCAAAGACACACACCTTTAATGTTGTATGGGTCACATTTGAGAATAACCTTAACTGGCATAAACACATTGTATCTATAGCCACGGCAGATTCAAGAAAGCTTTGATTTCTCGTTTAAGCCAAAAAGTATTTTTCCTCTTCTAATTTATACACTTTATATGTGTTCCAAATTCGACCTCCCTTGGAACATTGTCCTCATATCTGAGGCATGGCGTCCCCCACAACCCTAAGCATCCTTGATTCCATTCAGAGAAGAGCTATTCGTCTTATTAATGATCCTTCACTTACAGAAAGGCTTTCCTATTTTGCCCATCGTCGGGCTGTATGGGATTTATCGCTTTTTTGTAGGTACTTCCATGGCTTTAGCTCTGAAGAATTTTCTAGTAAAATTCCTCCATTTACGGTTCCCAACAAAGAAAATCGTGGTGCCGCACGTATGCTTCCCTATACGGTCCAACTGGACAGGCTCCAAACTTCCAACTTTGTTCATTCTCTTATCCCTATAGTTTCTAGAATGTGGAACCTGCTGCCCGTGGAGGTATTTCTGTTTCCCCAAATCTTTAAGTATTTAAGTCCCGTGTCAACAAACTCCTCTTACCTTGCTTATAACACCCACGGTACGTTCGTATTTAGGCTTTTAGCCTTCGTGCATTGCCCAAATATTAAAAATACATTAGAAGGCATTTTTTAGAGTAAAATATTTTTTAAATTTCTTTCTGTGGCGTTTAAACGGGATGTGGATTAAATATTTAAAAAATCATACGGAACTGCTTTTTAGAAACTAAAATTATTTTTATAATTTACATTTGCTTTTAAGCAAATTTAATATCTTTTTTTTGACCGACGAATGGTTTTCTCTTAATAAAATATTTTCCGCATGTTCATATGGCTTGGCTTTGGTAAAAGTGGCAAGATTATTTTAAAGAACGCAAGAACCCGGATTTAAAATCTTTTATCTTACTTTTCAAAAATAATGTTATAAGGAAGTCTTTAAGACATTAAAAACAAACATTTTTTTACCAGATATCTAATGGTACCCATCAGTACATGCGGAATAATGTTTCATATTTTATTAGGCAAAATTAGTCAAACGAAAGAAAAAGATTACTCGTATATTAAATTTGTTCAAATGTTATTGAAAATTATAAAACAATTTTTGTTGTGTGTTTTGATGCGTTATATTTCTCTTTAAAAATATTAAACTCAAATCCTGTTCGAACGCCACTAAAGGAAACAAAAAAATGTTTCATATCAAAAAATGCTTTCTAATGTGTATTGGCTGTCTACCAAATTTCATTAAAATTTTTAGATCGGTATTATAGATATTAAAAAATATATATAATTTTTAAAGTTTAACACTCTTATCCTAAAAGTTAGGACAGTCATTTAAACTTTTTTGTAAAATCATCTAAGGATTTACACCCTGTTTTCTCTTACAAGAAAAATAGAGAAATATGGAAGCCATAATTGTTAAATGATCCGGTATGTTTTTTCTATAAATACTAAGATTTAAAAAACATGTGCGTGTAGTCTAAGCTAATTAATAAATATCCTAAAATAACCCGAATTAGAAATCATTACGGCGATGCAAAAATCCTCTAGTAGTAAAGAGCATTCAGAAAAAAATATATCTATGTCACTGATATTTTTTTTTTGCAAAAGCAAAAACCAACCTAAAAATGTCTATTTTTAAAAAAATGTAAAAAACAAATATTTCAAAAAAATACTATTTAAAAAAAATCTAAAGAAGATATCAAAAATTTGAGAAACTTGTTTTTGTGGAATAGTCCACTGAATAACACTTGGTACATATACAGGTCTAAAAAGTTAATATCGAACCATTAAAATTATGAACTTGCATCTTACATAGTTTTGAATTAATAATTTATTTTTTGTTGGCTAATATATTTTTTAAATTATTGTTTGTCTGTTGTCTGCTACTTTTAGTAGGATCATATAAATTGTTCTTTTATTTACTTTTAAGCCGGCATCCCATGTGCGGAAAAGCGAAACGCAACTGTCAAATTTCTTTACGGTTGTCGAATCTAAATTTGCACAAACCCCACTCTTTTCATATCACTGAGAAACAAAAAGTACCCAGATCTACGTATTTTCTATACTATTTCTACGTAATTTTCTAATCTGGCCTACGCCTTTTTAAAATCCGGGTTGGCAACACTGGGATTTGAAGTGAATTCTTTTTATTAAGGGAAATTTAAATGCCAACAAATACTTGAATCTTTTGAGAAATCAGGATATTTCAGCTGTTCAGGCTCTTAATATCAATTTTGAAGAAATTTGGTCTTTTGTAGGGCTCATAATCATCAATTTTTGGAAGTCACGTTTCCAAATCGTATAATCAGCGGAAGAGGTACCATAAAATGACCTCCTAGATCACCAGATCTGGCACCAAATGACTTTTTTTGGAGACATATTATCCAACAAATTTATAGACATCGTTATGAACGTGCAAATGACTTAGCTGAACTTCGCCAAAAAGTTAACACCTGAAATACTTGAAAACACAAAAACAGAATTTTATAACAGATTGGTATATTGTCTTGCACAAAGTGGTGACTCTTTAAGAACCTTATAAACTAGAATTTTAAAAATATTTTCGAGTTAAAAGGAAATGAATGACTTTGGCAACAGCAGTATTTGATGCGTTTAAAACAATAAATTCATCAAATACTAAAATATTTATTATTTACGTAAAGAAAAATGGATTAAAATATATCAAATAGTAACACACTTCTTGCGTGTATAGAAGCAACTGAATGCTAAACAGCTGAACGCCGGAGCCTCTGCTTGCGTGATAAGACCATAAACAAAGTGAGCGCGTCGGCGCTGCTGTTAGTGGAGGGAGAGAGAGCAAAGGTCTTAAGAGAGTAACAGAATATAAAATAATGCAAGAGCAACAATAATGCCAATATGTTTCCCCACTTCGTAATTACAGTCCCACTCTTTTCTGCGGTTAGCGGAAGACGGAATACCAACGGGCGCGTATGGGGTGCTGTACGCCGGCTGTTAATGAAATTGTAGAAAGTGCCTCTGTAATGAAGAGGTGCCACTTTCACCTCCATTAACTGAGGAACCGCAAATGTGTGATACTGCTGTTTGCAGTTTAGTCCAAATTAATTTTCCTTGTAATAGTACAAACATTTCTGAAGAATTTAATATTGAAGCCCAAACAGTTAGGAATATTCTGAAATGAAACAAATACCATAACTATAAATTGCCAACTAGTAAAGAGGTTTTCCCTAAAGACCATGAAAAACGTATGGTGTTTTGTGAGGATATTATAGAAAAGACCAATGCTAATGACACATTTATTACAATTGTTCCTTGCATGGTCATTACAACTCTTTTTATCTTTCGCGTCGCGTGAGAAAACACCAAGTTAGAAATAAGGAAGATCTCAAATAGCAAAATAAGACAAGAGTGGGAGAAAATTCCGCCAGAAGTTACAAGAAAGCTTGTATTAAGACTCCCAAAAAGGATTAATGCAATCATTGAAGTAAATGGTAACTGTACAAAGTATTAGACCTGAAGTATTAAATAATAAAAACAACTACTGTATGGAGACTTTTTGACGTTATTTTTTATTAGTAATTCTATTTAATTCTTCATTGTTCAAATAAAGTGTTATGAAAGACTTCAGTTGTGTTTTTATAATTCCTAAAGGGACTGCCGATATTTACTTATATTATTTTTAATAATAAACATAAATTAAGAAGCATAAATAAAAACATTTTTTAAAAGACTAGTGTATGGAGACTTTTGGACTGACTGTATATCGTTTGATTTCTTTTTTTTTTTGTTAGCAAAAAAGTATACCCTATATAAATAAATATCTTGTACCGTTTTTTATTGAATCGCAATCGAATCGCGAAGAAATACGCCTGACGCGACGTCTTAATAACACAACATAATCTCTCCCTTACGGCCAACAGTTGCGTAATTATGCCATCCAAACTGTATAACCACCTGCCCCATGATATTAAAACCATACAGAGCATTTCAGTCTTCAAATCTAAAGTTAAACAAATTTGACTTAAACATAGTTTTTATTCTGTAGCGGAATTTTTTAAATTGTAATAATTTGTAGGTAGTTTAGAAGATTTACATTTGTGTATTTATTAGTGTTTAAATATGTACTTTTTAAATGGATTGACGTTTTCTATACAAACATGTATGTTTAAAGAAGTTAAGGATTTTGAATTTGAATATATTTTATATGTAATAAAAATTGCATTTATTTGATAGTCATTCAAAAAAGGTTAAATTATTAAATACTACAATTATGTGTATCATAAAGTTTAAGGGGCTTGTAAAGACCGTTTTTAATAGTTTTACCATATTTTAGTGATTTTCTCAAATAAATGAATATTTTTATTACATATGAAATGGCAGTATTTAGTATGTTTGTATTTAAATTACGATTTTATGAAGAACGGTACAAGATATCGATTCAAATAAAGTATACCTTTTTTTGTAAAAAAGAATCAATAATAACGTACTTTTAAAATAGAACGCTACAGTTTTTATTTAACTTTGGCATTCTATGTAAAATTCTAAAGTAAAAAGTCATATTAATCCTTAGTTAAAAGTTAGTAGTTTTTGAGATATTAAGAGTTAAAATTGCCATGTTGCAATATTAGGTAATTATTAGGTCGGCACTATTTCTAAGTTGCCTATTAGAAGAGATACGACTTTGGTTTAATTAGCAAATAGTTGTATTTTACGTTAATTAACATAGTAATTTCAAAGAAACAATTGAACATGGGGTCACGTAATATGTAGCAAAACATGTTTCTTTTTTTATGAAATGCTATAATTTTTGTTTTGCTGTTGGTTAGAATGTCGCGTTTACACTTGCATGGAGTAAGTGGCGCTCGTCATTACTTGCATGCCAGTCCATAAATCACTGCTAGTGTAAACCTCTACTGGCGCGCCAGTATATCCATGCGTGCATAAATGTCAAAAGTTAGTTGCCTTTTAACTTTACCATGCTTCAGTAGAAAGTGGCGAACATAAAAATATTTATTGCAACGTGTAAACATAAACTTTCGGAGCAATTCGCCAGTTATAAGCCAATTTTCAGAAGAAAACTTCATATTGAATTCAAATTAAAAATTAGTTAAAAGTGAGGTTCTGCAGGAATTATCACATTTTTATCAATAAAACCACTGTTTGAGGGACGTGCATTCTAATATGTACAGGGTATTCCATTTAATTATTTAATTAAGAGGAAAAGTGGCATATTTGAGGGGTGCCAAACCATAACGTTTTAAGTGCTCAACAAACTCAAATACGTTTTATTGCAGTAGGTCGTTCTATATGCCGGCGTTTACTTGTACACTTGTCAACTTGAAGGGACGCCATCTAGACTTAGTCTAGATGGCGTAATTTACCCTTTAAGTTGAATGTGCAAGACAACGGTGCAAGTAAATGCCGACACATCCAACGACTTACTGCAATAAAACGTATTTGAGTTCGTTGGGCACTTAAAATAAATGTATTCGTAGATGAAAAACTAGATATAGTACCGCTATATTACAAGTGTGGAGAAAATGCTAGTGAAGCAAAAAGAATATACATTGATAATTTTCAAAAAAATGAATTTGAAGTATCAGGTAATCACCTGTATTACTATTTTTATGTTGAGATATTTAATTAATTAAGCCAAAACTGTGACCTTTTAAGCGTCAATAACTCAAAAACTGTAACAGATAAAATGTAAACCCCTAATAAAAACACTTAGGATTGACCATAGAATTCAAAAATATAATAATAAATATGGTGTTCCATTTATAAATACAACATTTATGTCGTAAGTCTTTTGTTTTTCATGCAATTGTTTTTTAATACGATTTTTAAATTCTCCGAGCCAGAATACATCTATTGGCTATCTTAAGTTTCTTTAAAAATATGGGAAAAGTAAAAAAATATGCCATTTTTCTTCTTAAATGAAATCCCCTGAACGACAAAGATTTTCGGGAAAACCCATACATTCGCTTATCAAAAGCGATGGAGATTCCAGGATTCGGCAGGCAAACTTTTGAAACCAAATTGTGTTTGTACCTGGGGTAATTGAAGGGTTAAATTATGTTAGAAGTAATTTCGACACCCCGCCGTAAAGCAGGTAGGTACGGCGCTCGACAGGGAAATTAAAACAGTTTTAGGGAATTACGAATGGTTAGTTCTGGTAAGCAAGTCCTTTTTTTAATTCCTTAATTAAACCCAAGACTAATACACACTTTATAAATCTACTTAAGAATTATATTCTCACCTTTAGGGTACCAAACAAATAAAATATTGTATATTAATTTTTAAATAAAATGTTGCATATATCAAAAAAGTGTACTTATTTAATGTCGAATATACCTGTAAGATAAAAAGGACTTTTGGTTCTGGTGTCGAAAATTGCCATTAAATTTTAGTCACTACCTGGTTGGTGTTGAAATTTCCTCGCCCCAGGCTTTAATATTCCATAAGTTAAGGCTAAAATTCATTAACCACAACTCTTAAAAACTGAAACTAGCAAGCAAAAATACTATTTCTTTACATGTAACATGTAAACGTTTTTGGCGCGAAAGTTAAACTGGCGTTGGTAATGGCGCCACTAATTCTATGCACGTGTAAACGCGCCATAAAACATACGGCTTTGAATAAACCTAAAATATATTCTGTTACAACTGGTAATATCTCGAAAATTACTTACTTTCAAGTTAAGATGATACCTTTTTTTAACTAGAAGTTTACGTAGAATAAAAAAGTTAAATAAAAATTGTAGCATTTCATTTAAAAAAAGTCCCTTTGCTGCATATCACGTGACCTAGATGTTAAATTGTTTTTCTGACTTTACCATGAAATGCTCTATTTTTTAATTGCAATAAAAGGAGCCTGTCAACTAAAGGAAGGTTCCATACTTTCAAAATTTATTTTTTATCAGTTACTGAGATATGACAACACCGCAGTTCTATTAAAATTTGCCAACAATGCTCATACCATTAATCAATTGAACATGCCAAAAACCCCAAAATATCAAATTTTGTTAACATAGCTTAAGCGGTTTTAACGATATTTAGGTCCTAAATTACTTTTTGCTAAAAGTTTAGTGTATCATATCTTAGCAACTAATAGAGACAGAACTTTTAAAATTTGAAAGCTTACTAAACTTGATGCGCTCAATTTATTGCAATAAAAATAAAGGGGGCATTCCATTTAAAACACTTAAAAAATACGAGTGGCGCAAAACTGGGAAATCTGGAAACAGTGCCACTATCACTGTTTAATTCCACATGTCCAAAACACCTTAGATAACACATTTGGTAAATATAGCCTTAGCAGTTTTAAAGATAATTAAAGGTTGCGGTACTTTTAACCAACCCAGTATCTGCATTTAACAAACCTTTTCTAACAGTTTCTCAAATAATATAAAATTTGTCCATTAAAGATCCATGTTAAAGCAGTATAATCCTATTTTTAGAGTAATATAAATAATAAAATTGCAACTTACCGCATTAAAACTTTCCCTGTTTTGTATATCAGGTTTTGGAGGGTCCATATTTCGAGGATTATTAATAACTGAAACTGCATCATTAGTTAACAACGATGCCTCTGCATTTGGAGGAATTAACTGTGGTTCTGATTTAGAGACTACTGGATTAGTTTCCAAATTTGTAAAAGTCCTCGGTTCCTTGGCTTTTAATAAATTTTCCAATTTTCTTTAAGCTTATCAAGTTCTTTTCTCTGAGTTTCTGTAGATTTGCGTACTATATCTGGTACAAATCTACCCCCTTTGGCTTTTTTAGAGAATTTATGTAATGTCGAAGTTTTTCTTTTAACTGATCTCTTTTCAACCCATTAGTACTAGAGTCAACAAGATTTTTCATGTCACTTTTTACTTTATCATTCATATTGGATATCTGTTCAGACATCCTCGGGGAAAGAGACAATCCAGGTTGTTCAACTGTTTCTTCTAAAGGCTTTTTATAACTCTCAACGTATTTTTTTATCTTATCTTTTAGTAGTTCTTGCCTATTGTCTATTGAATTTTCAAAGGTTTGACCAGACTTTGGTTTTAATATTGAAGACTGTTTAGCTTTTAAATCATCCAAGTACTTTTTGAAAAAATTGTTTGGAGCTTCCGTTATCTGATTAACTCTATTGTTTAGAATAGTTGGATTGGTTGGAAAAAATTGTTTAATGCTATTTGAATCCGGATTATTTCCAAATTTACTTTCTCCCACTATTTGATCTGTATTCGCTATAGGAATGCCGGGTGAATTATTTTTACCATTTGGACTTTGATCATCTGCAATTATATTTATATTATAACCCCTATTTACTGTATTGGATGGAGAAGTTTCATAAATTTTATTTATTGGGGATAGACTACTAGTTCTAAGCTTAGCCTCGTTAATAAGATTATTTAACCTTTTCCTTAAAAGTTTCCTTTGTTTTTCTATGTCCGATGGTGACATTAAAATATTAGGAGATAAACCAGGGTTTATTTTACTAAATTGTTTTTCTTCTGGATTTGTGCCCTGCACAACAGAAGGTTTCGGTGACTTAATATAATCTTCGTCTAATGACACGGAAGTTATTTTATTCGTTATTGTTGATGGACTTTTTAAATATTTCTCTGGTGAATATGTTTTTGCCTTTTTTCTTTAAGTTCTGCTAAATATTTTTCCAATTTATTTTTATATGTTTTGATTGTTGGAGTGCTAGGACCGACTTCGTTTTCAAAATTATTTGCTACTTGTAAACCAACAATTTTTTCATCCTTACCATTGCTACTTGGGTAATTGGTTCCTGAGGAACCAACATTAAAATCTGTATTTTCTACTTTTTCCTCAGTATCGACGTTATCTATGTCAACGCCACCAAATCTTTCGGAGAGTTGAACATTTCCGTCGACAGGTTTCTTTGATAAACTATTTAAATTTAAGCTATTCTCAGGATTGTCCAACTTACTTAAGGAATCTTGAAATCTTTCTAATACAAATTGCGGCATTTTTTTTAAATCGTTAATAACATTTTTCATTATTCCAGAATGCTCATTTTGAAGAGAGTCTGCTTTTACAAAGGACGGTGACTGGGATTTTTCTGGTTGAGGCCCAATCATATCTAACGCTTCCTGAGCTCTATCAATAAAATACTGATTAACTTTTTTACATTATCTGCTACATGATCCGGTACAGCTGGGTGCATTTTATTAACGGGCAATAAAGAAGCATCAATTTCAGAAGGACCTGCGCTATGTGACGCCCCAAGAAGTCGTTTTTCAGAAGCTTTGGCTGCCTCTTCTTGAATATTTTTAACCATTGATTTCACTTCTTGAATAGCTTCGTTAATTTTGGCCATTTGTTCGTCGGTTTCACCAGGAAGTCTTATTGGTACGTTTTTCCTTTCTGTAAGAGAAATGTATTTTATTTATAATAATAGTGTAGGTAAAGTTTTTTGTTTCGTTTAAATAGGTTGTATTACGAAGTTTCAACAAACAATGTTGTTTAGGACAATTTTACTTTTGTTGCCCGCAATTTACCAATAATAACCAAAGATAGGTAATCTAAGAACTCCAGATAGAAATATAGTTGATCATTGAAATGACAACAGGCACTTTTAAAAAAAGTACACTACTCAAAAGAATTATCGCATTTGCTCGATTTCTTCCATAAGCTTCAATACAAAATGCTTTCATTAAAATGGCCATATCTCTTTTAATTATTAAGATATCAAGACAATTAAAAAATAAAATGTTAGGAAAACGTGAAGCTATAACTTTATATTAACCATTGTTTTTACTGTTAGCAATAAATCCTACGGGGTGATAATAAAAAATTTGAAAAAATGGATAATTTTTAATCGCCCTATATAATGTGCTTTTGAAAGGGAGTAGTCAAATTTGTGATTATAAAATATCAGAAATGGGTAACGGTATAAATTATTAACAAATGAGATTTCTCCTTTTAACAGCACATTATATAGGGCGATTAAAATTATCCATTTTTCAATTTTTTATCACCCCGTAGGATTTATTGCTAACAGTAAAAACAATGGTTAATATAAAGTTATAGCTTCACGTTTTCTTAACATTTTATTTTTTAATTGTCTTGATATCTTAATAATTAAAGAGATATGGCCATTTTAATGAAAGCATTTTTGTATTGAAGCTTATGGAAGAAATCGAGCATATGCGATAATTCTTTTGAGTAGTGTATATTTTAGGCGTACCTAGGTTAGAAGAAGGGGACAACTATTTAGTGAAATAAGGAAAATACTTTTAAAAATATATAGTGTATAAAGAGAAGAGTAGTCGCGCCTGACTAGTTAAGCAAAATACTTTAAAAATTTAAAGTGTTTAGTGTATAGATATAATAGGTAATTATACTCAAAACTTTTGTGTAAATAGTAATGGTATATTTAGAGGTGAACTGGGAATAATATATTTCACACAGGGGTTTGAAGCTTTAAATATCAGTTAACTCTGACGCAAAGCTAACAATGTTTGCTAATATGTTAGATATAAAAATTGGATCAGATTTTAAAATGATTTAAAAAGCCAGTCAAATAAATAGATTTTGGGTTTAAGCTAAAGTAAAAATGGCTAGAAATCAACCAACAAATCACAATATATTAACTAGTATTATTAGTGTATCAAAAGAATTGAACTGCTGCCACCTTATCAGCAAACAGTGGCACAGAAACTTCAATTAAAAAGGTGGGAAGGATGAAAATCCAGTACTGTCGCTCTACGTGGATTCTTGAATAGAGAACAAAACCAAAACAACATCCATGTTTTCCACCTCTAGGACGTGCTTTTTCTAGCTTATAAACCTCGGCATTTAGCCATTGAGAACTCCGGCTTAAAAATATCGATGTAATAGTTCTAATGTTACAATTAATTCTGATAATTAAGTAAATATATTTTATTATTTACTGTAATCATGTAGTAGTATGTACCTTATTACGTGTACGACATTAAAAAAATCACAGTTGTACATTTTTTCTAAAGAAGTTGAAAGTGCTTAACATTTTTTTAAATTTAAGATGTGGAAACGGATGAAAAATAAGAGTGGGAGGTAGGTAAAGTGGTGACATACCATTAATGTAATGGGCTAGTAATGTGGACGTTACATAAATAGTTGTAGTAAATACAAACGTTGTTTTCACCAGTAGTTTGTATTAAATATGTGTTTTCTATATTTTTCATAATTATACAGTGCATTTCTTTAGGAAGCTCTTGTGACACATAATTTTAAAGCTCCTGAGGAGCACTTTATAACCGTAGAATATAAAGTCAATAACTTTACCTAATACAAAATGCCGTTACATTAAAAATTACTCAAATACCTGATTTGGATGGCCATATTTCGGAAACTAATTAAGTTAGATGTACTTAATGTGATATTTTCTTAAAGCTTTTTAAAGATTTAATGATAATATAATATAGAAGGTGCTTCATTAAAAAAAAACTTATTTCCTACCCTGTATATTATCATCAGTATAACCATTAAAAAGATCCTTGGAAAAGCTTAATCATTAGGTACATCTAACTTTATTAGTTTTGGAAATATGGCCATCCAAATCAAGTATTTAGGTATTTTTCAAGTACCGCCATTTTGTATTAGATAAAGGTGTTTATATTCTAGAGTAATAACGTACGCGTCAGGACCTTTAAAATGATTTGCCACAAGACCCCAAGATGGCGCCCAGCTGCTAAATTTTTATTTATCAGTTTCACTCGTAAATATAGTATTTATGCATCAATTTCATACCCTAAAATTTAACTTTTTCAAAATTTATCCATTCAAAAATAAAAGAGGAGGGGATATAAAAGAAATGCACTTGTATTATTGGAAAGGGAGCGTCCATAAGTTAGGTGAGACATTTTAGGGGAGGGGGTTGAAGAAAATTTCTCCGAATCTCACGCACAATGGGGGAGGGGGTCTGTGAAAATCTCATGTAATTGTTGGGTAGGTAGAAAAGAAAAAAACATTAATTTTTGTATTGTTGCTTTTGGATAGAGGATCTTTTTTTTGGTCTCGAAAATTTTTTGGGGACAAAATCCAATTCTGTTCGAGAAATTGAGACTTTTGTATTCCCATCATAAATCTCACGAAAGATTAGATAGAGGGGGAAGGGGTTAAAGAAAATCTCACCTAATCTTACCATGGGGGGTCCAAAATATGGAAAAAACACCTTACGTAATTTATGGACGCCACAAAAGTAATAAAACAAAAAAAATAGAACAACCTATTAGTAATTTCTTTTACTTTTAGTAAAATTGAATCATGCATAGTAGAGTTTTCTAGACATACCTAATTCTCATGGTGAAACAATCCTCTTCTGAGCAACACTGTCATCCGTTAAAAGTTTTTTATAACTAAATTGGTGTAATATTAAAATCAAAACACAATTTATGCAATATACTTGGATGTGTACCGTTTAAGTAATTTATGATTTTTAAATTAAAGAAAACACATGTTTTTTTAGTTTCTATAAGTAAATATATTTGGGTTTTTAAATGTATAATTTATTTTAAAGTATATTACCATTTGCAGTAACAATTTCCTGATTTTGCAAATTACTAGGAACTGAAGGAGTAGAGATCATGGTTGGATTATCGTCTGTAGTGTCATGGCGCGATTTTAAAAGATTTTTAAAAATGCTCCTCTGGCTGGGTTGTCATTATCGTTTCCTTGACGTAAACCTTAAAATAATCTTTAAATAATCAGACATATACAGTGTGTCTACGTAAGTTGGCGCAATATAATAAACTTTTTAATTATTTATTTTATATAAAAAGTTATTTTTATAAAGAAAAACTGCATGATCCAAGACTTAAAAGTTAACCATCATATATTAAATTGTGTCAGTCATTTTTAAGGTATGGCCAAAATTGTATTTTTTTCTGAAGAGCAAATTACCTGACATTTTTCCGCCCCGGCAGCGTTGCGCCCTGGTTCCTTGCACCACTTGCACCACCCGGTAGGCACGGCCCTGAATACACTGACCCACAAAAAAGTAGCAAAGCTAAAATATCTATTAACTTTAAAACTTAATAACCTTTAAACCTACCCTAGTTTTTAAATATTTTTTTCTTGTTTTTGTGTTTCAGCATTTTTCCACATTAATTTTTTGATAGACTCTTTATCCACATTTCACTACCGCAAAGTGGGCAGGGGCAATTTAAGACATATGTTTTTTGTACGAAATGTACGAAACCTTCCTGAATTATAAAAATTCTGGAGAAGTAAATCTGTAGCCTGATTCTTGGCAATTATTTTGTTTTTTGAATGGTAGCCGTATCTTTATTTTTGGGATCAATACAGAATTAGTAGAATGGTATTTTTACTTGCATTTCGTTAAAAATTTTCATTCATGTCACGCCACAGTACTCCTGGGCAAGTTGCTGAAATTGTAGCATTAGTAAATTATTGAAGAAGTGTAGCACATGCCACACGCATATTGTGGAATGCAGAAACCACGGCTAAAAGGGCGATAAACAGGTTTTTAGAAACTAGTCTGTTTTAAAGGAGGATAGAATCTACTCGTCCAAGGATCACATCAAACTTAGATGATAGGTTTATTCATCTGCAGACATTAACTTTGTTAGGTGCATTAAAAAATGTAATGTTTTAAATAAGCTTTAACAGCATATTTTAGGTCAAATAGTAAGAAATAGGCTAAATATGCCTTTAATATTTTTTACTGCAATTAGGATACACATTGTATATTTTTAATATCTTTATCGTTGCGGACTCCCTTAATCTACGTATAATTTTAACATCAACCAAAAAATTATTTATCTGCCGGTACCTGGCTACGCTCATGTACATTGGCATATTGGCTTTACCCTGGCCAGCTAGGAGTCCAGACCTGAATCCAGTAGAGCATTTATGGGATCTACTTGGCAAACGGATACGCAGTCGCGTACGTGTAGCTGAGAGTTTAGAGGAACTAGGCAAAGTTCTTGTTTAAAAATAAAAATTAGAAAATAATTTTTCATTACAAAGAGTTTGTCACTTCAGAATAAAAGCGTGGGGTGCTTAATATATTAAATGTTATAATAATTTTTTTTTTGAAATACAAAGCAATATAGCACCCCACGCTTTTATTCTGAAGTGACAAACTCTTTGTAATGAAAAATTATTTTCTAATTTTTAGTTCGGTTGCATATAAAGCGTGTTTTTAGTTTTTTAAACTATTATTTATTTTTCATTTTTTAGTTCGATATATCAATTAGTTTTCTGCGGTCATGTGATATTGAAATGTTTCACGAACTATTTCGTAATCTAATCATTTCATTTAAAGCTTCACTGTTGCATGGGGTTTCAGAACGCAACTACTCCGAACAAGTTTCAGGTTGGTCTGCATGTAACGGGGTTTGTACCCGTTTAACGGGGGTTCTTGTTAACCCCATGGTCTTCCTGTCGTTTGCCGAGGGGTTGCGTCCTATGGGTGGACGCACGCTTGTTTAACTAAGGTGTTGCAACCTTATCCCGGTCCCCAACCCGTCGGCAAATGTTGTCAAGTTCGATTATTCAATTGTCTAATCTGGCGCCTCCGCCAGAACGTACGAATTTTCACTTTTCCGGTTTTCCTGGAAAATGCTGGAACTTAACGGGATACTGTTTGCAGATTATTGCATTGTCATGGGTCCTTGATACGTGTGCAAAGTTTCAAAGAAATCGAATAGCTGGAAGTTGGTAAAAATTAGGCTCAAAGTGAGAGAAAATTTTACAAAATTTAGTTACACGGCTAATAGAAAGTATGCCAAGACCGTTTACTAAAGTTAATAAGGGCCAGATGGAAAATACTTGTTATTAACTATGTTTTGTTTTATTTCAAAATTATAATTTTTATTAAAATTATCCTTAGTTCACTGTATTACCTTTTTGACCAAAACAGCATCACATTAGCAGCATTATTTAATTGGATTGGTCCCAAACATAATCATACAGCTACCATCAAAAAAACAAATAATAGCTAAGAATTAGGCTACCGAATTACCTATGGAGAATGTTGATAATACTGGGACGTCATTCTACAGGATGTTTTGAACATTCGCAATAAAACATATGTCTTGACTAGCCCCTGTACACTATCCGGTAGTGAAAATTGGATCATGATCCTATCAAAAAATAAATGTGGAAATATAGTGGTTTACAAAAACAAAAATTTATTAAAATTTAAGATTAGGTTCAAAAATATTAAGTTTTAAAGGTAATGAATATTTTTGCCTCGACACTTTTTTGTGAGTCAGTGTATGTGTACATATGTGTAGAATTAAAAATAGCTTTAAAATATGCTATTGGGTTTAATTCCAAAAAAACTTTTTTTTCAATAAGGGTAAAAATTTGTTACTGCATTTAAATTACTTCATTGTACCGGATGTCAAGTAATAAATTTACACCCCTAACTTTGTTATTGTATAAAATAAAAAAAAATATATATCAAATTATTTGTTTAAATATATAGTTTTCGAATCAGTAACCAGATTTTTATTACCTTTTTTAATATACAGGGTACGACAAAAAGTATGTTTTTTTTAATGGAATTTATAGTATGTTATTTACCATTTAAAATATCTTTTAAAGACTTTAAAGAAATACCACATTTGATATGTCTACTTTAATTAGTTTCGGAAATATCATCCTCTAAATCTGAGAAATTAACAAAAATACGATTTTGTTGGGTTGATTGCTATTATCTCTTAAGATATACAAGGTGAGCCAAAAAGTATTTTTTTTAATGGAACACCCTGTATATAAAATCAACATTTAAAAGATATTTCAAAGAACTTTACAAAAATATTACATTTGACATGTCTTTTTTAATAGTTTTGGAAATATGGACATACAAAACATTTAAATAGGCTTACTGCTGGAATATCATTGCCATGATATAGGTGGTCATATTTCCAAAACCAATAGGGATAGATATATTAAATGTAGTATTTTTTTAACCTCTTTGAAATATCTTTTAAATGGCGATATAATATACAAGGTGTTACATTTAAAAAAAATCATACTTTTGTCGTAACCTGTATATCTTAAGTAATAATCAAAATCTGATTACTGATTTAAAAACTGCAGAGTTAACTCAAAAATTATTAATTTTATTTATTTTGTAAGATAAAAATAAAAAAGTTAAGGGGTGTAAATTTATAACTTGACACCCGACACATTGTTCTTGTTTCAATGGCAGCAAATTTAAAAACTTTATTTAAAATTGTCTTGTAAAAATTAAAATTTTTTAATGTCACACAACTAATGTAAAAACTTAAATTGTGTCGTTAACAGAGAAAAAAGTTTTTTTTTCTGTAAATATATCAAATTATATTTTTAATTCTAAATATCTGTTTCCTATAACAATTTTTGATTTAAACTAAAATACGGGTAGTTTACTCCTAAAAAAATTAAAGTTTGAGCCAATACTCATAGATGGCTAATAGAATATTATCTGAGGGTTGCCTTTTAGGTTTTTAAATATGTAAAACTTTTTAAAAAGAATATTATTATTTTTTCATATGACGCCAACTTACGTAGACACACTGTAAGATTCTGAGAAAAAATACTGACTAATAATGGAAAAAGAAAGTAAATAATTTTTGTTTCAGAAATAATTTGATATAATAATTACAAGCCATTATTTAAATAATTTTATTGTTTATTAATAAACAAAAATTCATTTGATTATTCTGAAATAAAAAAGTTTATTAACTTGTTTTTTATTATAAGGTAACTATGATTTGTATTTAGAATTTACTTATTTTTATTTTATTTTAAAATAACTGATTATCCCTTAAAATAAAAAAAAATTTAATAAAATTTCCCACAGTTTTTTTCTTATGATATAAAACAATAGATTGATAAGTTTTATGATGGCTTTCACAGATCATTTACGAAACCAGAGATACAGATATATTTTTTTTAATATGTTTCAGTAGGCCATAATAATATGTATATTTGACTATACAGGGTGTTTTAGAACAATTACATCAAATTTCTAGGGGTGATTCAGTTGAATAGTAGAAAACATTTGAGTATAGGGACCCATGCCCGGAAAAATGTCTCTACGGCACTACAGTTCTAAGACGCGTTAAAAGTTAAAAAAAAACAATAAATTGCCTAAATATATAGGATTTAATGCATTTACTTTTTGCCTTTTGTACATAAAATCATCACAATAATTGTGCAAAATGTCAATGCCAATGTCAATGTTTAAACATTTTTTATTTAGTAATTGTTTTTTTTAATTTACTAGTTTTATTTATTTTTATTTTTTATTAATTGCTGTGATGATACCATGTGCAAAAGGCAAAAATTAAATGCATTAAATCCTAATTAGGCAATTTATACCGGTAAATATCGTTTTGACTAATATCGATTATTTGATATATCAAAGAACAATATATCGATATTTGAGAGAGAAAAAATATAGGTAAATTATCTTATATTACATATTTTTTTTTACTTTTTCATCACAGTAAAAATTACCTTAATTTTACTTTACTCTTTTTATTTTACTGTACAACATTTTTTACAGTTTTAAAAATTTAAGTGAAAAAAAATGCTTTTTGATTTTGTTTCATGTACCACAAATATCGAAGATAATCGATATCGTTTATCGATATATCGAGAAGTTAAATATCGATAAAGATTCTCGGTATGTGATTTCCGATATATCGATATTTAAAAATATTCGATATATCGTTGCCATCCCTAGTCTCTATACTTAAATGTTTTCTACTGTTGCATTGAATAACCCCTAGTAGTTTGATCCCATAGTTTTGAAACACCCTTTATTACACCATACTATGCTGTGGTTTTAAAAAACAACCACAAATGTTATTTTACAATTTATTTTACATTGTTTTGGCCAAGTTAATATTTTTAAAAATAAAACAGGAATAGCAAACTTTTCTGAACTATTGTATAAAACAATTACCTTTCCTTAGTGTGTGCTAGACATGACAAAATCATTAATTTTTGTCAATTATACTAGCCCTAATTATTCATAAAAAATAATTTAACCAAATTGGAAAAAAAATAAATGCAAGAATATGGTTTGTGTGTGTGATACGGTGTGTTCATAATTTCAACTTAATAACTGAGCTTGTAAGCTACATTATTGTCTTACCTAGATTTGAAAACCTGTTATTTCGGGTTGGGGTAAGCTCACGAAGTCTACCTAGAAGTGTTGGTTTAAAAATGTTTTTGGAAGTAGTTTGTTCTTCTTTAGGTTCTAAGAAATATCCTGGTAAAGTAGGGGATGTATCGTCTAAGTCATCGTTGTCTGATTCAAACTCTTTTGGTTGTACAACAATCTGAAAGAATATTTTATTTTAGACAAAATAATTATACTATGTACCTGTACCAAGTGTCAAGTTTTAAATTCACATTCCGTTTAGTTTTTAATGTTTTATTTTCCAAAATAAATGAAATTATCAGCTTGTTCGGTTAATTCAGTAGTTTTTAAATAGGCATTCTGATTTTTATTTTTTCCTAAGATATACATTATATCGGAATTATAAGATTGCTGTTGCATTAAAGAATACGTATAGACCTCAATCTAGTAAATAATCCTTTACACCTAAGTCCCGTTACACATGAAACGTACCTACGCCCTACGCATGGAAAAAAGTTTTGCATTAAAAGTAATGTAACCTAAAGCAATTACGAAAGCAATAGCTCTGGACCAAGTTTCAGAGACCACTGTTCTAGTGGCTCCTCTGTGGGACGATCATGGGAACCAAAACAACTAGTTCCCCGGCTATATGCCACGATGGGTATTGAATTACATGGTCCACACAAGATCCTTGTCCGGTACAGACAAGGAAAAACTTGGTTGATCAAATATGGATGCTTGATACATGTTCCTCCGAGCAGAGTAAACTTACACAAAATTCAGTCTGATGAGTCGCTGCGAGTGACGTTTTGTCATCGGCGGTGTCGTCACCTGCAGAGACTCATCAGACCGACTTTCGTGTAAATTCACTCTGTCGGGGAACATGTATTAAGCATCAAATGTAGCCTAACGCGTACCTGCGGAGCCTGTATGTAAAAGATCTCATGTGTAACGAGACTAAAGCCATTATTTGTTGTTAATACGGCTCCAAACTTTTTAAAAACATTATCAATTTTAGGCGATGAACCAATTCTAAAACGATATTTACCAATCGGTTATTTTGACGTTTAAACAATGTATTATACGTCAAAGTTGTCACCAATTATTATCGCGGTTATAATTGGTTGAACGCCTAAAATTGATTATTACATTTTCTTTTCGGTTTATAAATGGTGACGTCATGTACGTCGCGTATTAAACCGTGTTTGAAGGAAAATGGTTTAAAAACAATATAGTTACCTTTGTCAGGCGGGCGTATGCATTTAGGGTGGCCAGATGTCCGGTTTTCGATCAAAACATTTTCGGTTTTTCTGATGTCTGTCCGGTTCGCAAAATCTTAACAAACCGAAAAATTCAATGTCCGGTTTTTTGTGGAAATGTCATAATTTAAGAAAAAAGTTGTTTTGACTTTACAAAATAGTTCAATATTAAATTAAAATTATTGTTACAGACTTCTAAAAATGTGTTTGTGTTAGAGAATTTTAGAAAGTTAGGATCATTTAATTTACTTTGTTAATTTATTTTAATTTCTTACCTTAATTTTCCAAGTTCTTTTATCACCTTCAAGGATTTCCAAAAACGTTCGAGTTATCCATTAGGAACTTTTTGCCATCCTGTACTTTGGAATTTACGCGATATTTCTCCAAAATTCAAGATTATTCTTCACTCTTCCACCATATTATAAAAAGGCGACGGAAACCTCTGATAGTATTAGTAGAGATTCAAACGTTGTGCTGTAAACTTTGAGACATTAACAACTAAAGATTTTGTCATTGTTATAACCATAGTTACGTTCCAGTGTTAATAAAGGTATAAAAACAAAGACACCTGTTTTTATACGAGGTGAATCGGGACATTATAAAATATTTGGACAGACAAACAAAATCTTCTGTCTTTACAGAGTTTTACAGAAAAGTTAAAAAAATTTAAAGAGATATTCTGCATCAAAAATATATAAAAAAGTTCATGTAAACATAAGCCCGGCAATGCATTGTTTCCCAGATATGAGGTGCTAATTAAAAAAATGTTTTCTGGTAATACCCTTAATAACAATTTTATTTGTAGATTTAAAAAGCTTATTTAGATTACTTGAAGATTTTGAAGTTAATTTACGAATTACGAATATATCTGATAACAAAAAAAAAAGTAGGATAATTCATTAGTTAAAATCTTAATAATATTTTATTTGGTTTTTGTGGTTAATTTTATATGTCCACTTATTACTTCCAGTATCCAGTCTACTAGCCTAGTTTAAATAAAATAAAAAACTTGCCTAAAAGTCAGTCGCGTACATTTTTTAAAAGAAAATTTCGTTAAGGTACCCCTGGAAACGCCACTGGGCTAGCATTTAAAAATAGCTTTTCTACCAAATTTAAAAATAAATGATTGTTTTTTCATATCCGCTTTTTTTTCTGCAGCACATCTGGCAACCCTATATGCATTGTACTGATTAAAACCTGTTTCTTGTTTTTTTTGTAAACTTTCTACGTGGCTGTATAGGGTGTCAAGTTATAAATTTACACCCCTTAACTTTTTTATTTTTATCGCACAAAATAAATAATTATATCAGTTATTTGGGTTAATTCTGTAGTTTTTGAATCAATAATTAGATTTTTAATATCTCTTAAAATATACATGGTAGAACAAAAAGTATGATTTTTTTAATGGAACACTCTGTATATTATATCACTAATAAAAAGATCTTTTAAAGTCATGTCGAGGAATGAAAAAACGGAACGGAAAAAGTTTTACTGCATGCACCCGGCACGTAGCGCCATCTTGATGCAAGATCATATTGTAGAAATCCACATATGCTCTATGCATGTAATACCAAAGTTTATTAGCATGCTGCGATAGCTTTCATCATTAAAGTTCCATTTTTCCGACAATCCTCGAACGCTAAATACTAACGTACCGTAGGTGTCTTAAGTGAGGCAAAAGAGAGTTTGATAACACGGGACTTAAAAACTTGAAGATTTGGAGAAGAAGAAAAGACCACCGCGGGAAGTAGGTCCCATAGTCTAGAAACTCTAGAGATAAAAGAACGAACAAAGTGAAAAGTTCGGAACAATTCACCAGAGCAAATTATTATTAAGGTAAACAGTTCTTTTTTGGATGGAATCAAGAATGCTGAGAGTTGTGGGGGACGCCATTCCCCAAATATAGGATATATATTATATATATATATATATATATATATACATTATATATATATATATATATATATATATATATATATATATATATATATATATATATATATATATATATATATATATATATATATATATATATATATATATATAGAGAGAGAGAGAGAGAGAGAGATATTTGCATAGCTCTGCGTTTGCCTTCCAAGTCAGGCTTATAAATTGGCTTCAGAACCTAAAAACTGGAGTACTATCTTTAGCCGTCAGCAAAACTATGAATGGAATCGGTTGTGGAATAGAGAATGTCATTGATGTGCCAAAAAAAACAATGTTGGTGCGAGTACTGATCCCTGATTTACCGCAGTACTGACTTGGTGAAAGCTTGAAGACTGGCCATCCACAATATCCGATATACGTCGATCAGAAATGGGTATATCTACAAACTAAAACCCGGCTCCCACGGTATCCTGGTACTTAAGCATCGGGCCTTCATAGGGTGCCTTAAAAAAACATACATAATTCAAATACTAACCTGCTTGTCAGATGTTCCAGTAACACTCTCTCTTGGGACACCACTATTATCTTGAAATCCTGATAATGAAGGCTAATAGGAATACAAAAAATATTAGTGACTTGTTTAAAACTGTATACTATATTTAGAATATAAAATAGTATTTATTTCAATAAAAACTAAGGATAAATCAATAAAAATATTTTTTATACTTATTTTAACCAATACAATGCCATTAAATCGATACAAACCATTAATGCGTCATACACTCAATCAAAACTGCTCTTTCTATTGTCCTTTTGACATAGATTTTGATGGTTTATATTAGTTTGTATTGATTTTTTTCGGCAGGTTATATAACTCGTACTCGTACTCGTACAATACTTAAATCATATCAAAACTTAAATATAATTAAAAATAAATTAAAAATATTTTTCTTGACTTTGACACTATGCGTATCTTTTCTTATATTAAACTTTTGGTTATATAGGTATGTTTGGTTAAATCATAATATTTTGGCTTAAAAGATCTGTTGTTTCTCCGCATACCATTAATGAGAGGACACCCTGTATATCAGTAAAACTTTAATAAATGGGCCAAGAAATTCAAGGAAATATATTTTTAGTTCTTTTAAAACTAAAACAACAAAAATATTAAAGGGATATAAATACCTAATATGGCCATTCTGATACTTACCACGTTACTACTTCCTAAAAATGAAGGGGGACCTTCAATAACATCTGGATTTGATTTAAAATTGTTTTTATTGTTATTTCTTATTTCAACTGGCCCACTATCATCTTCATTAATATCATCACTAAAATAAAGATATATTTTAAAATTTTACACTTAGTAGGAAAACGTACTACCAGTAGGTACACGCAGATAATATTTAAACGAGGCTTTATGTGGCTAATAATATGCTGTTTAGAAAATCCGGGAATTTTCTGCAGATATTCGAAAATAAGTCCGAAAAATCGAAAGCTATTTTTATTTTTTTTCTGGTTTTATTTAAAATTGAATTTAAAAATAAGTTGCACTTTGCATCACCACTTTTTTCACTTTATGTAATGCTGGTATTTTATTCCAAATGCAACATATCGTTTTCTAGGGACCATTATTAACTATAATTTTTTCAATATGGTTCGGATATTCAAATATTATAATTTAAAAGTTGATTTTAATAGGAATTTAATAATGTATCACACAATGAGATTTAAACGTTATTAAGCTAAACATTTTTAATTACTTAGTTAATTGATTCTTTTACAATACCAAAACTAAAGTATTAACGAATAAAGTTTGTTTGTATTTAGGGTAAAAAACTTTAAAACTGCAGAAAAATAAAAAAAGTTACCAGGTAAAAAAGATTGTGAGTAAAAGTCCAAGACAAGAAAATGGCCCTTTTATAAGCCTTATAGATATTAATATAGGGGATAATAAATTACCACTGGCCATGAGGAAAAGTGGTAGACCGAATGGTCAAGGTAATACCATAATTGGTGTGCAAACAGTAAGACAAAACCATAAATATTTATAAAAAAATATTTTATTACTCCATGGTATGTACATAGGTAGTTTTATTTTCTATCTGATATTACTTACTTACCCCCTAGGTTTTTAATTTTATATCGTATAAAACAAATGAAATTTTTTTTTATTAATCATCAATGTCATCAAAATTATATTACCTTTAAAGATATGCAGGGTACAACAAAAGAGTAATTTTTTAGAATTTTAATTGTTGTCGCACTTTGCATATATTAAAAGATAATATAATTTTTATATTAAATGCGGATAATAAAGAATTAATTCAACAAAACAATATTTTTATTATATAAAATATAAAATTAAAAAATTAGGTGATAAGTAAGTAAATAACACAATATCAGATAATAAAATAAAACTACGTACATAACTTGGTGTAACAAAATAAACTTTTTCCACGACCGTTAAAAAAAATCTTTTTTTTAAATCGTGAACATGAAGTTAAAGTACTCCATTCTAGTACACTGCATAAAGTGTAACTTTTTTAACAATTTATTTTTTTCACACTTTGAATTAGTGTTTTGTTTGAAAGCCTACTACAATAAACTTAAATATCAAATTATGCAATGTAACAGTAAAGGCGACATCAGCTGAACAAAAGGGTCAAGTTACCTTTGATTTCGTCATTATTTCTTTTAGTTCATGTGTCACTAGTTTTAAAATTTGACAGTTTGCAAATAAATTTAATAGAAATTATTAAAAATTAATAGTAATAATGAATTTGGATAACTAATAAATTAAAAAGGAATTTATACTGTTTTAGTATTATTTCTACAAAAAGTAAGTAAATACAATTTTCTAAAATTAAATAATAAAAGTTATGAAGAGGGTAATTAATTAAAAAATAAGGGGGCTATAGGTTTTTGTTGCAATATAATGGCTGTCCTGCAAAAATTAAAATTAATAAGTTTAGATAAATAAAACATGTATAAAATGGTATTTTGGGAAATTTTTATACGGTCGTGGAAAAAATATAGTATGTAACACATGCAAGAAGTGTCTTTTTTACTCATGGAATTGCCGCACTCGCCTAACGGCTTGTGCTGTCAAACTTTATGGTATTACCTCGAGCTTACCTGTTTTCCGTATGGCCAACGGTAATTAAATATTCCCTATATTATTACTTGCAAGGTTCATAAAAGCGCAATTCTTTTGTCAAGATTCTCCTTTACCTTGTCACTTTTTATAATTTTTCTGCAGATTAAAGTTTCTTCCAGCCTTAATACATGGATACTTTAATTGGTAACACTTTAGTTTTGATTTTATGAAACGATCAGTTTTTTATCTGTGCTTAAAAACTCCGGCTTCCCTATTTTTAACAAGATTTATTCTATAATATTAAAAAAAAATCACAAGAAAACTAAATGCTTACGGCGCAGCAAAATGAATAATAATTAAGGTTAGGTTAACTATTATTCGGCGCTGGCATCCACCGATAAAATATGTAAAAAGCACCAGTAATAACAAATGAATTTATATTTTTCGGCTTTCATATACTTTAATAGATAAAACCGCCGGACGACGGTTTTTTTATAATTGAGCAATGCTGCCGGCGATTGTTTAGCCAGCGCCTTCAATTTATTATCAAGATAAAAATGCTATAATCCACCAATAAATATTTGTATCAGCATGGATAACCTAATAAGTAAAGAAGCAGAATAGAGAGTTCAGAACTTCATTCTTCCGGATCAACGTTGTAGCATTTCATAAAAAAAGTATACTTACTAGTCATTATATCTGGATTTTATTTCTGGTACAAGTGGCCCGTTACGTGGTTGCATTTGAACCTAGAGATGAAAAAAATATTTAGTAAAACACATGGAATATTATTCCATGTGTTTGGTAGTGTAAGGGTGTTTCCTTACCACGAAATTACATATAATGTTTATAAAAAAAACTCCTATAACACACATGTCCGAAGTATAAAATATCATAATGAAGAACATTTCAAAGTAGTTGGAAATAGCCTATATATTGTTTTTAAAATTATTAAAAAGGACAATAAAACCTCCTTCTATTGTTGAAATTCGCTTGCGGTAGAAGCTTATTAATTAGATTTTATGTCTCTTTAAAAAGTTAAAGAATAAGGATTGATTTTTTATACTATATTTTTTAAGGTCGACTTTATACGCTAGTTCTATGAATCATGGAAATAAAAGTAGGAAACAAAAAGAATTCCACAAAGCTGTAAGCACTTTCATTTTTTGACAAATCAATGACATCAGTCTTACAGCAGCTCACAGCGGTTGTTAGCGGCGTCGGGAGATGTTTAATCACTGTCAAACAGGATGAAAAAACAAAGAGGGGGAAATATATAGCCGAATTTAAGATTAAAAGTAAAAAAAAATTGACTAAATGTATACTAATAACAATAACAATAGTATGTGTGGGAAACCATGTGAAGGATTAATTTACCTGCCATTAAAGATATTGCGCATTTTTGTTTTAAAACTAGAGTTGCCACTTTTTAGGTTTTATTATTATTATTATTTTCTTATGTCATTTGTTATTGGCGGTAAGCGCTTTTATTTTTCTTCTAAGTATAGCAAAAGTTAACAATTTTAAATAAAACCAATGCGATATTAGAGAATTATTGCACAATGAAATAAGGCCAGGCACTAATAATACCGGCCTTATTTTGTCATCTGAGCTTGCGCAGATGCATAGTAGGATGAGGACTCCCTTAATAAGTATAGTGCTTGGCTTTATTTATGTCGGTTTTAGGTAGTGCCTTATTTTAGTCTTATTTTAACTTCGAAACTGTTCGTGTAACCGAACGGTTGCCGAACATAAAATCGAGAAGTTTATAGAAGTAAAAATACTTAAAACCTTGCTTTTTCAAATGTATTTCTGTAATTGTGTTAAGGGGCCCACAGACGATCAATATTATTGGCAAAAATATTGTACAGTAATATTGCTAGTCGTCCCCAAACAGTGCATTATATTCGCGCAATGACTATATTTAATATATTGCACAATAGCTAGTTTTGTTATGTAACTCCTGGTTAAAACATGGATAAAAAAAGTAGCTGCTTGAAACATGTTTTAAAATAAAGAAAAAACCTCTCTATTGCTTTTGAACCCATATTTGTGTAATTGCTTTTGTAAAACAAATAGTCTTTTGTATTTGATAACTGAAATAATTGTGCTATATTACCCACACACTGCACAATAAATCACTATTGCACAATAAAAATCAAAATGTTTTTGATTGACACAATATATTGTACAAGATCTCAATATAAACCACAAACGGTCATAAATGTTGTACAAAATGAAATTTTGCGCAATAATATTGATCGTCTGTGGGCCGCTGAAAACAAAACCCTACAACACAAAACAATAAAGAAAAACTACTAAAATTTTTCCCCTTTTTTTAGGTTAATGGTACTGTCAACACTATTTGCAATAACTCTAACTTATGAGCAAGCATTATTAAAATAATGCCGGTATTCATAATACCCGAGCTTAATAAGGCAACTTGCAATAATTCTCTATTCATAATGCAAGTAATACTAAACAATATGTGTACAAGGCGGTGCAATTTCCACTGTTTTAACAGGAAACTCGTATTTCCTTACAAGATTAAAAAAAATTGACATAGGTGTCTTGGGCCCGACTTTCGACACTAGATGAATGGTGAAAACCGCATCCCGAAATCTTTATCGGTATCCGAGATATAGGGCATTTTTCTATTTTTGGCCATTTTGACAAAAATTCCGTCATTTTTAAGAACTTCCCAAAACGGTGTAAACATTCTTAAGGCACTTTTTTGAGTGGAATCTATTGGACTACTCAGATTTTTAAAATTATTTCTAGTTTCGTTGAAAATATATAAAGTTTAGTTTTTTAAATATAATTCATAGTTTTCCATGACCTTAAAAAATGCATATTTTTTGCTCTTATATATTATTATTCATACTTATCTTTGAAATTGAGCGAGATATTTGAGTGTTTTAATTTTTGCTATAGTAGGCTATGAAAAAAACGGCACTTAAAGTCAGGTAAATAGCATACCAGTTGTTTCATTTTTGATAAAGAAGGCCATGCAAACATGTCAACTATCAAACACAAACTAAAAAATAATGCAATTAAAATTACAAACTTTATATTTATGAACTATAACTAAATAACTGAAACTGAATAATAAAAAAATTGCCCCAAAAATTAAACGAGTTTAAATGAGAACCAGAATCTATGTAAAAACTTAATTCAAAATAGATGTTCAAAGTCGGCTCCTTCTTCCCTTATACATATTAAACACTTGGAGCGTGGCTTCGCTACGCTCTGCCCAGAAAAACTCCACAATTTGGCGAAAATTCCCTCATTAAATTTGTTTACAGCTAAAATTTTTGTTGTATATGAAGTTGGAGAAAGCAGATGTTTGAGAACCTGATGCGGTCGAAAATTTTTGACATTTAATGTAAAAAGACTTTTCAGAATCCCCTAAAAATTAAGCTAAATTTTTAAATTTTAAAACCTAAATATTAGTTAATTTTTAACCGACTTCAAAAACGAGGAGGTTCTCAATTCTCCGCGTATGTTTTTTTTCTTGTGTGTATGTTATTTACGCAATTACTCTGGTTTTGTTTGATTTTAAAAATTGTTTTTTTATTTGAAAGAGTGTACTTCCGCAGTGGTCCCGTAAAAAATAAAGTCAGGATCGCGAGAGAGATAGGAACTAGACCTATTTTTTCTCTTCTCTGCCATACGTCAGGAAAAATCAAGGGCGCATCCAGAATCGACAACCTTGGGGTAAAATTAACCCCTTTCACCGAATTAAAAGACAAGCGGATAACTGCAACCCCGTATGTATTGATTTGTTGCAGCCCCGCGTGTATCGATTTATCAGCTTTTGACAGATATAATGTATTCTACCAATTTACAAGCGGTTAGCTGCAGCCCCGTGTGTATCGATTTAATGCAATATAAGGAACTAAAGACAGAGTTTAGGTGGGGGTCATGGTTAGTTCTGGTTATTTAAATCTTTTTTAATTCCTTAATTAAACCTCCATTGCTATCAAAAGCTTATAAATCGATAGAAGCTGCAGCTAACCGCTAAAAAAGTACTAGTTGTGTTTTTAGTTAACATTTACCGATTTAGTTGTAATAATAAGAAACTAAAAAGCTTAAAATAATCATTTAATACAAAATTAAACCGAATTCAAAAAAAATTTTAAAAGTCACTAAAAAGTTTAAATTAATCAAAAAAGAAAAAAAAAAAGTCGGCTAATAATATATGTGCTCAATTACACAATGTTAATAACTAAATAAACAAAAGATTTAATACTTTTATGCAATATGCTATTACCCGACTTCTTTTTTTTAAATTGTTTTTAACTTTTAAGTGACTTTTACTAATTTTTTAAAGCTGGTTCAATTTATTTAAAATAATTATTTTAATTTATATTTTTTATTTAATTTTATCTTAAACCGTCGATTTTTAGTTTTTAGGTACTTGTTAATTTTTTTTGTGTTTTTTGGTTGTTTAATCTAACTTGGCGTGTACCAAAATAAATAACATCTAATTAATGAATCCGCTGAACCAATTCAGAACATATCTTCAGGCCTATATACTTATTCTCAAATGTTATTAAAATTTAGTTTTTATTATTTTTGCGTAAAAAAAAATGTTTAATCTTATTTCACATTTTCTTATACTATTTAAAGAAAAGAACTGTATGAAAATCATAAAATTACTTTAATGACTAAAATGATCGTCGCATGACCGTTTTATGACGATCATTTGTCACGAATAATAAATGACCGTCATTTTACATCAGTGATACTAATATATTAGATTAATTATTAAACATAAAATTGTGAAAACATGGTAGACTGCGATTCAGCAGAGAAAAAGCCAGGCGGTTAGCAGTTCTGTCTCACTTTCAAATTATTCTTCTTTTTGTTGCTTGCGCACTATTTAAACGACGCAATTAGAAAGAAATAACTGATTGCCGTCTTTATTTCTATAACTCCTCTGGCTTTTTCTCAGCTAAATTCTACTTTAGTTGCTTACAAAGGGTACATCCATTAAAAAAAATCCAGACAATTTAAAATATTTAGGAAACTAAAAGAGATATGGGCCCAACGTTATATACTTGCATATTTGTTATCATAATGAATGGCAGGACAATGGTAGGCCCCAAGCCCTACTGTGGTATTCCATCATGCCAAGTAAGGTCATCTATTAGATCATGGATTATGAGGGAATCCCAAGACTGGTGGATAAGAATACCAGGACAGCGTCAGGCGAAAAAATTCATAAAGGAATACTCGCCGGAATTTACGAAAGACCTTCTGAATTTCAATCGGAAGGCAGTAAGAATCATAGTGGGTCAACTAACAGGATATTGCAGACTGAATAAACACCTTGAAACAATAGGCCTGGCAGAAGAAAACCTATGCAGGTTCTGTCCGGAAGAAGAAGAAACCGCAGAACACATATGGTGCTACTGTGAAGCCGTTTGTCGTCTGCGGTTTGCAAGGCTAGGTAAGGCAAAATCTAAAGCAGCAACATTCACCAAGGAGCCAGTTTTAAGCTTGTGGAGTCTGGTTAAAAAGACCGGCTTGGATAGTGTGCTCTAACATAGGGATAGAGGATACGCCATAAACCTGAGCAGGTTGCAGTGGTAGAGGATTACAATCCACCTTTAAGCTAATTTAATCCAATATATCATAATAAAAAGGACTATTATTTAGTATAATAATGTACAGGTGTTCCATGAGAAAAACATAAAGTTGTCACCGTAAGTTTTTAGTACAACTCTGTATAAAAAAATCTAATATCTTATGCAGATTATAGGTGATCAAAAACGACAAATTTTTAATTTCCCCTCGTATCTGTTAAATAAATAATTTTATTCTAACTATGCCATCTTTAGTTTGTCCAAAATTGAGTCCTACATCGTTCTTTTAATCATACCAGTTATAGCTGAGCTAAGCCAATAGAAACGTCTGATTTTGCTCTTGGCTTTGTTTAATTTATGACAACTACAATAAAAATAATATTATTTAATAGCTTAAACTAGCAATAAAAAAATTGTTAACTTTTAAAAACATCTTACCTGATTTTTTTCATGCAATTTATTGTAGTTTGTCGGTTTATGTTGAGATTCCCTTAAATTTTGCTCAGGAGTGGTTTCAACTTTTTTAGGTTTGTCACCAGGCGGTGTATTTGAAAACGTTGTGACCCAAATTGTTACCTAAGAGGATAAATGTTACAGTTTTGATCTAGTCAACAAGTTCAAAAACAAAAAAAAAAATAGAAATAACGCTCCTAAAAATATGTGAGATAGCTCATTTGCGATTAACAAAATAAGAAAAATAAAAAGTTTAGTTTTTTGTTAATTTTACAATTAATAACATAATAACAAAAATATCTTGAAAAGGACGAAATTTTCAATAAAAAGTCCCGACTCCGCGAAGTCGTTACGACATATGTAGGGGTGTCTGTCTAAAAGCCATTATCACCTAAAATAATAATTTTAAAGTATTAAATAACAATTTAAAAATTAAAAAAACTTATGGCATAGTCTAGACACTCAACCGAAAAAAATCTTGGTAAAAAGAAACTATGTTGATTTTTTAAAAAGGTACCCATTTATAAAAAAATTGGCACAAAAAACACTCTGTATCTCCAAAACGAATCAACTTAGCCATAGTTTGCTTTTACCATTGAATTTGTTTTAAAATTAAAATCGAGATTGTGCAATCAGATTTGTTCTATCTCTTTTAGTTTTTACTATACCCTGCAAGGTCAACGAAAAGGGGCCACCCTGTACTTACAGGGTTTTAATTTTTATTTTGATATCCACATACAGGGTGGCGCCTTTTCGTTAACCTTGCAGGGTATAGCAAAAACTAAAAAGCTAGGACGAATTCGATTGCGCAATATCGATTTCAATGTTTAAAACAAATTTAATTGTAAATGTAAATTATGGCTAACCTGATTCGTTTTGAAGATACATAGTGTTTCTTAAATTTTGTTAATTTGGTCAGGCACTTGTAACTCGCTTGATATTTAAGATAAAAAAAATGTAAGTAGAAAAGTTTTAGGGATTTTTACTTAGAATTATAACACACACACAAAGTTGAGTTTTTTTTAAATAAAAGACCCTGTATATTTTATCACCAATTATAATCCGTAAAAATACCACATGTGATATATATAATTTGTCATAGTTTCGAAAATATAGCCATCGTCAGGAATTCGATAATAATATGGAATTATTAAAATAAAACAACCGTATATTTAAAGACCTTTAAAAATTTACCAATCTTTAAATTATTTTCTGGAATAATTTCGAAAATATATGTCTTTACAACGTTAATATAATATACAGGATGTTTGGTTAAAAAACATCCTGATGATGCCTATATTTTCGAAATTATTAAAAAGTAAATACAGTTACTGTGGTATTTCCTATAGCTTTTAAAAAGCTCTTTTCACGGATCATAAAATATACAGGGTGTTTCATTTAAAAACACCCAACTTTGTGTTTACCTCTTAAATAAAAGTCAATCAAAAAATATAGGTACGCCACTGAATTTTACGTAAAAATCCCTAAAACTTTTCTAATACCATTTTTTTCTATTTCTGATATTAAGCGGGTTACAAGTACCTAGTAAAATTCAAAAAATTGAAAAACACTCTATATCTCCAAAACGAATCAAGTTAGTCATTATTTACTTTTACCACTAAAAAATCTAAATGGATATAGTGCAATCAGATTTGTTCTATCTCTTTTAGTTTTCGCTATACCCTGCAAATTGAACGAAAAGGCGCCACCCTGTTCAACCAGGAGCGGCGAGTTTAAAAGTTTTATATGGCCAGGGCAAGACCAAAATTGAAATATTGTCACATTTTTTTAAAAGGTACGGCATAAATCTAGGAATATTAGGCCAAATTAAAAATCGCAATCATTAGACAACAATAATTATTTAGTAATAAGGGTGGGGTTAAAAAAAATGAAGATAGTCGTTTTTAGATTTGTTTGTTTTAAATAGGAATTAACTTCTTTTTAAAATAGGGTATTTTTTTATATTATACATATAGGTTGTTTTTTCTAGTGACATTTTATTTTTATATGGGTGCATTGGTTTCCGTGCACCCACGCCTTGCCGTCCCTGCATACAACAATAACTAAAGCCGCGTCCAGCCTTGCAACAATTCGCCAAACATCTGTCCAAACAAACCAACCTATTTGCGTGCCCCTTTGATGCAAAAAACCGACAAGCTCTAAATCACCGCGAAATCATATGCCAAGCCCATGAAACGACGTAAATTCCGTCCACGTCCACGTCCGCGCTATGTAGGGCTATGTGACGTGCTATTCGGCGCGGCGAATTGTTGCAAGTCTGGACGCAGCATAAAAAGAAATAAAAGGAAATTTGTTATATAAAAGTTACATAGCTTTAAATTTATTATTTTTTGCAGCATTCCAATTAAATGTAAAAAACAGTAATATAATTTTCACTACACCTACGGCATTATGGATAGTGCTTATAGCTTAGACTTTAGATTACTATAAGTCTATTTTCACCTTAAATAGATAATAATTATTAGAATTATACCAGTGCATTAATTTGTAAAAGTAATTTTATAATAGTTTCTAAGTTTTTTTTCACTTACTGTTTCAATGTCACTTGTATCGGTAAGTCCAACAATTCTGCAGATAATTTCTTTGGCGTCGCCTTCTCTAAAAGTCGAAATTGGGTAAAGTGTTTTTGAAAATATGTCATCCTTCTTTGGATTGCCGGCTGCGATTCTGGGCGCCATTCCAACCGACTAAAGAAAGAAGATACAACATTTCTTAAAACTATTTGGAAATTTTGTATACACGTAGTGCCAGTTCAAAAGATTTGTAGTCAATTGTTAATAATGTGTGAAAAAAGACGGCTTAACCAACGACAAAGCAAGACAACAATATCCAGGCTACTTATTTATTATATCTTAAACCTTTGATAATAAACGAATACATAGTCTAAGATCCCACTAAAAAGTGACCTTTAGTTCGCTTTTTACCGGATAAAAACTGTTTTGTATAAAATAAAGTTTAAGGAAAAAAGAAAAGTATGGCCATAAGTAATAATGAAGGTTAAATCTATAATTTATTAAAAAAATATTAATTTTATTTGGCATAATTTTTTTCAATGAAAAGTAAAGGTACTTTCCTCTTGGACAAAATTAATATTTTTTGACCAAGCAAAACCTTTTATAAAAAATAGTTTTTTTAGAAAAATTAATAGTAAACATTTTATAGGTTTAGCGACCTTAAGTAGACAAGCTGTATAAACTGTTCTTTAGATTTTCTGACGTATATTCTGCCTTTATTTTTTTAAAATCAATATCCTGTTACACCCTGTATACCGGACGATAACGATATTACTATCCAGCATTTTATTTCTTTCAGTGAAAACATCTACCTACTTTTTAAATTTAGGGATAGTTAATTGTGTCACCAGAAGCCTATTTTAAATATATTAGCAGCTGTCTATACCTTTTGATTTAAACGGAAGTGATATATATTGTGATATTTTAAATACAACCCCTTGTATATTTTCTAAAATTTAAATTCTGCAAATCATTCATGATATAAAAATATAATATACAGACATAATCCATCTTTTTTGGTGCTAGAGAAAATGGCGTCTGAAAATATTCAAACGACCGCACAATAGGCAGTTTGATGTGAAAACGGATTAACATCACAAAAGTAAAAAACTTCTAAATTAGGAATTTTTAAAGCCTTTATCCTCTGAGGCCACTAATAATTTTAACGAAACACCCTATATATTTTTAAGGATTTAAATTCTACACAAAACCTATAATATATGCATAACCCCATAAGCAGATTCATGGTTATCGTGCCGTAGCTTCGCGTCGTTTGAACCCTTTCAAACGCTATTTTTTCTAAAACTTAGATAGACTATGGATATACTACAGGTTTAATGTCAGAAATTATTTGTAGAATTTTAATTCTTAAAAGATTTACACCACTTCCGGTAAAGGTAAGTGGTGTAAGTGGCGGATTTACATATTTGCCGCCCGTAGGCTATTAATTTTTGCCCCCACCATTATTTTTATTTTTGATTTTCAATGCTTCTAAATCAAAAAAACTATTTATGAAGTCAGTGGCGTTGCGTGACCAAAATTAGGCGTAGGCGAAGTCGTGTCCGCGAGGCCCCTTTCATGACGAACATTTTTGCCGCCTTAGGCTCCAGCCTACTCAGCCTGATAGTAACTCCATCACTGCCGAAAGTGCTTTTATATTGGACTTAAAGACTTTTAAAATAACTAATATAGTTATTTTAAATTTTTGTGATGGTCATGCGGTTGTTATGATATTTTTAAACGCCATTCTCTCTAAAACCAAAAGAGATGGGTGATGTATGTAAAATAGATTTTAAATCAGGAATGACTTGTAGAAATCAAATCTTAAAAATATATATAGGGCGTTTTATTTAAAGTATCAAAGTTTATAACACTTCCGATTAAATCGGAAGTAATATACAGGTGCTAATATATGTAAAATTGGCATCTGGTGACACAATATACCATATATAAACTTAGAAAGTATACGTTTTTACTAAATAAAATAAAATGCTGGATAGTAATTTCGTTGTCACCCGGTATATTTGATATACTATTAAAATAAAAATAGTTCCGTTGTTATAAATAACAATAATAAAAGGTGATTTTCTTTGGGCATATGGCTCCTTAATAACAACAAGAAAGTAATAATTAATTAACCTTAAAGAATACGGCTGCTATTGTTGGTTGCTTAAAAATTACGAAGTCTCTAAAAATAGCGCGGATTCGGTTAAAGGTCGTGCCTTACATAACTGCAACGAGCCCGTGTCCGTGCCTTTCCCTGGTAAAATGTAGAAGGATGCGGTGTAAAAAGTTTTGTATTTATTCAAACTGCAATAATGTGAGTTAATTACTCCACGTTTTACATATCACCTATTTCTTAAGGTTTGGCCACACATATACACCGTTGTACCATTCTAATCAAATGCTGTAGGCTTAATATTACCGCACCGAGCACGACCACTTACCACACACAAAAATAGCAATGTATTCATAAGTTAAACTTACATATTATTTACAAGGCGAAACAATAACATTAATTTTACATTTTTTAATACTTTTTTTTGTATTGTTTGTTTACAACACTAACCTTTAATCACTAACTCTTTTTTTACGTAATAAACTGAAATAAAATATTGCGCCCGGTAAACTCAAAGTTTGGCTCGGGGAACATAGGCGCTATCCAGCTATTCGATCCACGTATGATTTTATTGACTGGGCATTTCTTAGACCGTACGATGCATCACCGTCAAAATTAAAAATTTAAACAAAACGCAACAAGACACGGTGCAGTGGGTCTTGTGGGGCATCGGTGTTATGTGAGACTTTTACTTATACTACACTTAAAGTTTGGATAAAAGGAATAGAGATAAGTGAAAAAATCTGTTTTAGCTTGACAAAAATACTTTTGATATTTTTTATGGCATGAAAAGTGCTTTTAAATTTTTTAAATCAATTTGCCCCTATCACCGTGAAATCGGGCTCGGTGCGGTTATGTGTGGCCTGACCTTAAGACGGCGACACGTGTTTCATCTTTGATTTAAATGATAACATCCACTTTAAACCGTTTGACACCTGGACATTGTAACACCCTGTATATATTCGATATTCTTAGGTATTGAATATATTTATTGTTTTAGGCCTAACAAAATATGACACAAAGTAACTTACTTGATTGGTCCACGGTGTCAATACATCATCCGTCAATATAGCAATATCCTTGCAAAATTTATTGCATTTTGCACAATATCCCAAAAGTTTACAAGTAGCTTCTTTTCTACAAACAAATAAATATCTATTTAGTGATGCTACCCAAACCAGAAATTCTTATTTAATTTCTCGCTGGGTAAAAAGAAAACAAAATGAGACAATAGATGTTCTATTTTAACGAAGTGATTCGTTCTCTTGATTAAAGACTTTAAAGACACACAATGAGCCATGTGCGTTGTGTGTAAGTAAATACTTTTTTTTAATATTAAGAGGATAAGTATAAAAAGAAAGTTTTATATGCATATATTTTGCTTAAGTTTATTTACTTCGTCAAATGGCAAAAAAGCTATTTTTAAATATAATTTACAAGTAAATGGGTCAATCAGTTTTCCTTTGTCCATATTTAAAAATTGTCATATTTTCATCAACTTTTATTAAAATATTTATTTATTTTTAATAATAGAGAATTACTTTCCTAATTGTAATATGCAGTGAGCAGAGCACTTTAAACAGTTTCAACGATAAAACAAAAAAGTTTACATTAGGGACGTCTCATGTTCAGGGTGGACCACATTTGACTGTTTTTAGAGGAAACTTATATTTCTGTATGTTTTACACAAATCTGACCTGACTACGAGACACAAATTTCAAGCCAAACTTATTGGTGAAAACCGCAATTCGCTATCTTGCGTTGTTTACTACAGCCTGTTTCTTAATTTTCTGCGTTGTCTTAAATTCTTTATAACCTTTTTATTTTTAGAAAGTTTTTAAATCTGTTAAAACTTTTCCACAGCGACTTTTATGCTGATTGCAGATATGCTCTTTATTTTTTTCTGAGGTGACCTATTTTTGAATTATTGATTTATTTTTGTAAATTTTAAATGGAACACCCTGTGTATTATTTTAGCATGTAAATGCCAAAAAAATGACCTTTTTAAAAATGTTTCATATTTTATATTTCTTTTAATCCGTTTTTAAGATATTGCGTATTTGTCATTTATTACTGATCTTGGCTAGAAAGAGGTCGTGAAAGCAGTTATCATGTTTAACTTCAATATAATATAACTTGTGTGTTTTATTGACTTTTAAAGCAGAAAACCATTTATAATAGTAATTTAATATCTTAAATATATGTAAAGATTTGTGATGTTTTGCCCAAAGAACTTTTTATTAGGTTTTATTAATAAGTTGTAATTTTATGTAACAAACAACAGTTATTTTTACGTATGCAGGTAAATTAAAGATGCCCATTAAAAACAAATGCAAGCTTTTTACTATAACGCTTAAATTTAGGTTGCATTTTTCTTTCCATGGTCATTGTTCATTTAATTGCATACGTAAAAATAAAAAGTTATATATGACTGGTTTTCCAAGAGACTGGTTGTCCGACGGACATTTTTTGAATATTTTAAAACTTAAACAGTCTGATAAAATATATTTTATTTTTGGCATTTTTTTGCTCGTAAAATTTAGATCAAATTTGATCCTAATCACCATAGTTTAATAAAAACTATTAATTACTTTTCTATGTTTGCTGGTTGTACGACGGACACACATTAAAACCAACCACTATTTTTTTGCTAAACTTGGTCGACTGAGACCGCAGTTATGAAAGAACAAAATGACGAATGGTCGCAATCATTTACCACGAATACAGAATTTTCCTTGGTGTACACATTACGCCATTTATATTTTGATATTAAAAATATTCGTGGTTGTCCGACCGCACCGTATTTTTTCTGGGATCAAATATTTATGCAAAAAAATGTGATCCTAAAAATTTGAAAAAACATACCATTTATTTTGGTATACACATATTTTAATTTTTTTAAATTGCAGTTACTTAAATAAAAGCCTTTTTAGTAATATGAAGTTATTGATATTATTGTAGTACGGGGACCAAGAGTAACCTTATAAAACACGTCACTTTAAATCATTTAAATAACTATTAAAAAAACAAAAAATGCATAAATAATAAAAATAATTATTAGTTAAGGACTTGTTTAAATTAAAATTAATAAAGAATTTACCATTTACATCAAGGGATGAATCTTTATTCGGCGAGATGGAAACACTGACTTCATAAGACAGATTTATTTCTCATGATTGACTTTGTCAACTGGTCCCAATAATAAGCTATGTTATTTTTTTGTATTTCTGTATTTGAATGACTTGAAGAAACATTAATATACAAAACAAAAATTAAAAAAACGTTAGTTTTGTTCGTAATATTACTAAATATTGTGATATTTGTATCCTAAGCCTATTTTCTTATTTTTAGAATAATAAGTGCTGCTTATAAAATAATAAAAAGACGAAATACAATAAAAAAAGTGCATATACAAATGTTTACGTTAGCATGGTAGGGGCAGAAGGCTTTTGCTTGCTTTTGATGACATGGTGGAGGCGGGGGAGGGCGTTAATCATTGTAATAAATCCGCTTACGTAATACTTGAACGGCCCCTTACAATGTAAACTGTGCGCTCTTGAGCAATTTGTCTTTAGGATCATTGGAGTAATGTTTAATAAAAATGCGGCACTTGGTCCATTTATCGTTATTTTGCACAGACCATAACAGGATATTATATTTTTATGCCAAGCGAACAACAACAATTATGTATAGGGCTGTTATAATAAAAGTACCCATTAGATATACTTACCGGCAAGCTTCGCAGCGTACTGGATCATGAATTCTATCATCCGTATCTCTTTTGGATAAAGGCAAAGATTCTAGTTTTCTTCTAAAAGCATCACGAAGAGATGGATTTTTGGCTGATACAAAATAATGTTTTCTAAAAAATAAAAACTTTAATATTAGAAAAATTAAACTATGTGAGATGATAGAACATTATAAAAGCAATTTAAATTTAGGTAGGGGAAGGGGGGACAAAACGAAATATTATGTGTCATCGGTCATACAAACGACTAATCACAGTCGATCTGACTCGTAATGACGGGTTACTATCATATTCATCAGCCAGCGTTGTGACGGGCTTGTTAGTCCACCAGTGTTTGCCCTAACCCCAAGTTTGTTTGCAATTTTCGTGGTGTACATTGCATGTTATTTTTACTATAACATTAGTTATTTATTTATTTATTTATTTACAAATATACAATAAAGAATAAAAATATTCTAAATATACAAGAAAATAGCAATAGCAAAAGTTACAAGAAACCATAATATAGCATAAATTTGAACATTAAGAGATCACACACAAACAAAATAAAGTTTCATATAAGTACCAGTAACAAGATATTTAGAACTAATACATAGTTATTCTTGTTTATCAATGGTTACATCAGCAGGTAAAAAATGTCTGTTTCCCTATTTTGATAAGTTTTTAGAGATTTTATAAAATACATTTAAAATTACCCACACGAAAGCCAGAAAGCACTTTACCTGCACGTGCTGCTGGCTTTAATAAACAAGCTGTTGGACATTTTTAGACTTTCTTGGCAATGTTTAAGATGAGCATAAACTTTCCGCAGATAGAATTTAAAAGTGGAATGCAACAATACTTTAAGTGGTACCTTAAACAAAGTTATACATAATTGCAAGAAAAGGTAGAAAGCAATTTCGATCCATTACTTCTGTAGGAAGAGAAACCACAATAAGTTCTTAAGTGCTAGTGGTCAGTATATGCCTTTAATGATGGCTTTCATAAAAAGAAAATTGATCCACAGTTAATGCTGAATGTTGTCACTGGATCTTGTGGTGTCTGCAGCGAATTTGACTGAATGCCTTCTAAATTATTCCTTGGCTGGTTTAAGAAGTTTGTTAAATTAAGTGAAGAAAAAGTTGATCGGCATGTGCTGTTGTTGTTAGATGGCCACATCACCCTTAGACAAAACATTTACGTCAATAATAAAGTTTTAGTAGGGTTATTGTATCATGCTTTTCTCCATATACGATTCATCGACCTCAAGTCACTGACGGGGCGAACATGAAAACCTTGGGCACATACTACAACCAGCAAATTAGAGCCTAGCTTCACAGCAATCCAGAAGTTGAACTGCTCTGCAAACAGCACATGTTTTTAGTAGACTTTTATCAACAGCGGTACATGGCATTAAAACATGTGGAATTTGTCCATACGACCAAACAGTATTTTCTGACATTGACTTTGCTCCTTAATTGACAGATATTTCATAAACAAAGAGCTTTTCTTGCTTACGTTGGACAACGGTGTAACAACACCAAATGGACTATTTGCATTAACTGATAATTTAGATGTCCCTGAGATAATAATGGTTGCAACTTTGGTGGTTGAAAATTCTGACAAAAAAGTATTCGCGAACCACTGATATGTCTGTTGTCCTGACACAATCTGAGATTGAAGCAGAGTCTTAGCCCGCAAAGCTAATAATTTTTACTCTTAACATAACTGTCAAAGAATACAATGTTCAAAAACAAAGTAATAAAAATTATTTTAAAGTTTTACAATTTTAAAAATGTTTTATTTTAATGCTTAAAACAATAACATGGTTTGGCGTTAAGAATTGTAACTATATAAAGAATACAAGAGTATTTCGACTTTGCTAAAAAAACTTTTCTGATTTTAAATAAAAATAGTTAATAATAGCTTGTAGCTCGTAAAGCTAATTATTTTTACTCTTAACATATCTGCCGAAGAATACAATGGTAAAAAACAAAGTAATAAAAATTATTTAAATTTTTTACAATTTTAAAAACGATTTATTTTAATGCTAAAAACAATTACATGGTTTGGTGTTATGGATTGCAACTAATATAAAGAATATAAGAGTATTTCGATTTTGCTAAAAAAATGCTTTTCTGATTTTAAATAAAAAGTTTAAATATTAACCTTATGGTGTTAATTACCCACGAAAGATAAATCACATGGCAATTTATTTAGCAAAATACATACATCTTTCTTTTCTTAAAATTTCTGTTTAGTATTTATCAAGTTAATATTAACAATATATTGCGACAAAAATTAGAGTAATGCAAATTACGACATTTAAAACAGTTAAAGAGCTTTTTTCATGTATTTTATTAAAATGTGCATTTGGCTAATCTATACTAATAAATAAAGAGGTAAAGTTTGTAACTTTGTTTGTAGGTTTGTTTGTTTCTAGCCGCTATTCTTCAGAAGTACTGAACCTATCATAAAAATTCTTTCACAATTATAAAGCTACACTATTTAGAAGTAATAGGCTATATTTTATAATTAAACAAAAAGTTCAGATATTAACTCCCAACGAAGTGGGCACGGGTCCACTAGTGTGAAATACAGCGCTCGTGTAAACTTAGTAATTGATATCGACCTATTTTTTTTAGTAACTGTTAATTGATAAAGATATTTCTAACACAGGCAGAAAAAAATGATTTATACTGGGTAAGTAAAAAGTAGCGCAACTCATTAATATCTTTAAAACCTCTAAGCTATTTACCAATTTGCTATCTAGGGTGTTTCGGATATGTGGAATTAAATAGTAATTTCGACACTGTTACAGGTTTCCCAATTTTGTGCTAAACGTATTTTTTTATTTAAAAATTAAAAATTCTATTTATTTTTATTGAAATAAATTAGGCGGATCATATTTAGTAGGTTTTCAAATTTTCAAAATTATGTCTCTATTACTTGCCGAGATAGATACACTACACTTTCAGCAAAAACTACGTTAGCGCATAAACATCTTTAAAACCCCTAAAGCTGTGTTTACAGAACTTGGTATTTGGGGGTTTTTAAAGCATGCCTAATTAAACTAACTAAGTAATATTAGCATTGTTGCCAAATTATAATATAATTGCGGTGATCTCATATCTCGGTAAATTGTAAAGATTGAAATTTGAAAATTTAGAATCTACCCGAAGTGGGCACGCTCGTTTTATTGCGAAAAAAATAATTACTTAATAATTTAAAATACCAAAAATATTACATGTAGCGCAAAATTGAAAATCTGACAACAATGAAAATATATTACTGTTTAATTCTACTTGCCCAGAAACCTTCAAATACCAAAATTTTTAACCGCAGCTTAAGTCCTTTAAAATATATTTGAGCGTATCTAAACTTTGTAGACGTATTAAATTGTGCCTGCACAATTTATTTGAATAAAAATAAATAAGGCATTCCATTAAAAAAAAAAAAACGGTATAGGTAAGTTTGGCACAAAACCGAGAAATCTGGGAACGGTGGCGATATTACTATTAAATTCTTCATAACCGGTACCTTCCAGATAAAGATGGGTCCATATTTAATTCTTTCTAAAAGTGATGCCGCCAAGTACACAAAAAATGATAAAGTAAAGAAACCCTTTTGTGAACAATGATTTATTGCAGCAAAAAATATTTAACCCGACGAGTTTCTAGTACCATGCCACGTGCCACCGGTTTTATAATATGACAGAGGCGAAATAAGAGAATGTTTTGTAAGTAGGTGATACGTGTTTTAGCAATGTATTTTTATTATTTATCTAAAAATATGTAATCAGGCTCTGTCCGAGGCCATGTGCATTCGAAAAGGTTTGTCTACTTTATCATTTTTTGTGTACTTGGCGGCATCGCTTTCAAAATTAATTAAATATGGACCCATCTATACCAAATTTGGTACATGTAGCTTTAGATGTTTTAAAAATATTTAGGAGTAACCGTAGTTTTTACTCCCAGTATATTATGTACGCATGTACAGTACTCTTTGAAAAGAAAAAAAAGCACAAAAAGTTGTAAGCAATTAAATCGGCAAGGCTTTCTTGGTGGCCGCCTTTGCTAACTTTTCTTTATGATAAGCCGCTTGATGCACGTGCGTCTTTATCGGCACGGACTGTAAAGGATAGCGGCGTCTTTTGTAAAATAGTCTAAGTGCCAGTGACATTCGGATAAATTTAATAATTTTAGGACCACATTTTATGGATTTAAATTATGTGTATTATTGTTACCCAGTACCTAACTTTGTAATATTGAATTTATGTCAATGAAGGATCTGGATTAGCAACTATATTTTTCCTGTAAATGTAATTAATGTTTTCTAGTTATATTATTCCAAGGTTTTTGGTATTTTACAGATGGTCAGGAGATGTCAAAATTAATATAGGATTTGTAAGATTCTTCCAGGCTAAGAAATATGCATTTTCATAGCCTTGAATTCTCATGTGTAGCAGCACAAGGGTTGCCATCCGTCCCGAATATATGGCGAAGAATTCCGATTTACGATATGGAACAAAATATTTTATATAGTAGAACCCACCTTTAATTCATTCTGAAAAGGATGCCGGAAAATAGTCAAAAAACCATAATGTAAACAAATCTCTTTGTGAACATTGCAGCATGAATTTTATAATACAATAAACCACAAATAAATATCGTAAACTCCCCCTTCTTCGTTAAACTTAAACGTACCAGAAATCAAAGTGTCCGGATATTGCCTATAAATTTATAACAACCTTTAGCACCACTTGTGCAAGCGTAACTCCTTGTTACCAAGCTAACGTAGCATATTAAAACAACAAAGAATATGCATGATACGCCCTTTTGATATTATGTTTGTAAAACTCTAGGAAATGGTAATCAGAAACCATTTAATTTAGGTAAAAAATCATATCAATACATTTAAATTCTATATTATACCTATAATAATACCACTTGCCTCCCGACTAAATAAAAACAACCGTCTTGATCTTAGGATAATATTAGATGTTGCCATTTATATTAATAGTGTTAAATACATTTTACATTTTAGTTATTTTTGGCTGTTTGCAAAAACAGTGATTGATTTCGTTAGTTTAACGATCTTTGCCCAAAACATTTTATAGTATTTTTTTTGTTCTAGTACTTTTGTTACATAGTTTTTTATAGTTTTTATTTTTTGTATAGTGTATTATTATTTCGTCTAGTGTTATTAGTAGAAATTAAAAAACTGCCAGTATGGCAGCAATTTGGAGATAATTTGAAGTGTCTCAAAATAATTTTAAACCATGGCGACCATTTACGGACAGTCAGAAACTTTGGGGCTCTTATGAACTTAGTAAAGACACAAAAAGACGGAGCAAACTGACGGTAATATTACCGATTAGACTGGAAAGCATCTATCTCGCGAAGCTTAACAAATACTATTAAATATTTATTTAAATCCAATAAATGTTAGTAAATTGGCAAATATTTGTTTTCGCACTGCTTATAATATTGTTACCAAACCTGTCACTAAAGAATGCAGAAAAAAATCAACCTGTGCTTAAAAAAGTGCAAACAGGCGTAAAAATTGAAATTAAAAATGTAGTTTATAATTTTTACAAGAAAAATATATCTCCTACTGCAAGTGACATTCAAGCTGAAGTAAGAAAGAAAAAACTAAACTTTCCCTGTAAATCATTAACAACTCTAAAAGTACTTTAAAAAGAACTTAATCTCCGATATAAAAAAATGGATAAAAGGCAACAAAATATGGAATCCTCAAGAATAGTTAAGTACAGAAAAGAATACCTTTACAGTATCGCCAAATACCGCAGCGAGGGCAAGCCAATTGTCTATTTAGATGAAACGTGGTACGATACGCACGAGATTAAAGGCAAGGGATGGACGGACGGGACTGAAAAAACAACACTGGATGTACCGCCTTCTCGTTGAAAAAGAATTATTATCGTTCATGCGGGGAACGAAAATGGTTTTGTTAAAAACTGGTTAATGGTATAAGCCAAAAACATTGCAAAATGTAGCGCTGACTATCATCAAGATATGGATTCTGCACTTTTTAAACAATGGTTTGAGAACAACTTAATCCCAAATTTACAACCGCAAAGTGTTATAGTTCTTGAGAACGCTCCATATCACTCAAAACAAGTACAGAAAAACCAACTAAATGAACACAAAAAGTTGATATTAAGAATTTTTTCCAAGAAAATATCGGTCCGATTCCCTCCAGATTGTAAAACTAAGGACAGTCTTTTAAAAATTATAAGAGAAAAAAATTTCAAAGACATATTACATTGACTATTTGGCCACACTTCATGGTCATACGGTATTGCGTTTCCACCGTATTATTGTGTGTTCAATCCTATAGAACATATGTGGCATTATTTAAAGAACTACGTCCGAAAAAATAATACCGACCACAAATTTGGTGAAAATGTGTTAAAACTAATAAGACAAGGGGTTATAAAAGTAGACAAATACTGGCCTGGGTGCGTAAAGCACGTGATAAAGGAGAAGAACTTTTAAAATAAACGTGCTAATATAAGGCCGTTAATAATCTCAGTAGGCCAAAGTGATACGGAAGATGATAGTATTTGAGTATTACCACCTTCACCTCGGCATGGTAAGTACTTTATTTATATAAAAAATCTTAAAATAAAATAATTTTTTTATTGAGATTATCAACTTTAATTTGTATTATACTATTATAAGAAAATGTTAGTCAGCGTGGCAACACTGACTAAGCCGCCTTATTTATGGGAATTTGCAGGCGTCCTTTTTTATTTCATTTTTTTAAATTATTTTCAAAGGGTGCCGAATTTGCGTTTTTAAACTGTTCCCACTACTACTACTTGTCTCTCTTTATTTTATCCAAAACTCCTTTTAGAGTTTTAAAGATTCAAGTTTAAATATAATTCGTATTTTATAAAATGTTGGCAAGCAAAAAGTCAAGTCATAAATAATTTCCTTTTCAGAAATGCAGCACTAAAAGATTAATATTTTCAGGCACGGTTTACTTAAAATCGTAAAGTAAGCATTTTGCGGCAAAGCTACATTAAATTTTGATGTTTTGGCAACCATTAGGTCCCTTAAAATCTGGTTTAAAAACCAGAGAAAGTTTAAAGAAGGCTATAAAATGTGTACTATAGCACTGAATAAAAAGTTAAAAGAAGCAAACCTTTTTAACAATTTAGCATGTTTCGAATCTGTACAGGGTGTTTCATTTTCGATGGTTTTACAGGGGTTACAAACCGTATAAAATATTAAAAACCTAATAAAGAACTCTTCATCTCTTTTTTGAGAAAACAGCTTTAGTGAAAACAGTTTATGGCTATTGCGATTCATCTCGGAGCTACAGGGTGATTTTCCGATTTTGCCTATTGTTACAACTTTCTTTAACTCGTTTGCTATTATTGCTAAAAAACAAATTAAGATGGGTTAATTGTGTAATGTTTTTAGTAGAATATTGTGACGTACAGAATATTCCATTTAAAGGAATAAATTGCATATTTTTTACTTTTTCTGTGTTTTTTAAGTATTTCAAGATAGCCAATTAATGTATTTTATCTCGAAGAATTTAAAAATCGTAAGTAGAAAACAGTTGCTTGAAAAACAGAAGATGTACACCATAAATGTTGCGTTTTCTACATGAAAAACCTTATTAAATATTCCATTTTTAAACTCTATGATCAATTTTAAGTGTTTTTTATTAATGGTACCATAACTGTTTTTAAGTTATTGGTGCTTAAAGAGTCACAGTTTAGGCTTATATTATTTATTTAAATATATCAATTTTAAATAAAGGTAATGCAGGTGATCACCTGATACTTCAGTCATTGAAATTTTTACCCTTTTATATTGGTTTTTCATAATAAATTATCTTTTAGCTGAAAATCTACAGATAGTAATGTTATATTTCAAGTGTTAAGAAAATGCCAGTAAAGCAAAAAGAAGTTTATGAAAATCTAAAATAAGATCTTCTTATGGGTAAAAACTTCAATAACTTTGAAGTATCGGGTACCACATGCGTTACCTGCATTTTATATTGACATACTTATTTAATTAAATATTTATAAATTGAAAATGGAACTGTTTAGGAGTCAATAACTAAAAAACAGTTAAAGATAGTCATATAGTACCCTTATTAAAAAACACTAAGCGTTGAGCGTAAATTTCAAAACGCACCATTTATGGCGTTATTCTTTTGTTGTTTATGTAATTGTTTTTTTATTACGATTTTCAAATTATCAGAGCTAAAATACATCGTTTGACTAATTTGAATTTGTTGGAAAATCCGGGTGAAGTCAGAAAATATGCAGTTTTTCCTCTTAAAAATATCACCTAATAATATTAGTTAATAAATGTAAAAATTTAATGAAATTAAAGAAAACGTAATGCCCAAACTTGGAGGGTCAAAAAACTGCTTGGCAAATTTTTAAAACTGCATTTTTGTTTTATTCAACTGGTTTAATTATTTATCTTTCTTTCAGATTCTTCTTCTAGGTTTAATCAGAACTTCAAGAACAAATCACAAAGACATAGATACAAATAAATTGGTCTCATTTAGTTCGGGTTCTGGGCAAATACACGTTCTATAAAAAATACTTTTTATACTTTATAGGGTTTAAAATAATTTACAATTTACCAGGATTTGAAGTATAGGTAGATTTTTCAAAACTATATTTTACTGAAATAAAAAATAACGATATTTAAACCTCTTTAATTAATTTTTGTGTATTATCTTAAACAATTACAATTTTTTTTATTGGTGGTTAAACAATATCTAATACATAAACTCGATTAACAAAATTGCTGGCTGCTTCCTGCACTTCGGTAATAGGTTGGACAAGCTCATTTTCCGTGCAAGCTATATTAAGTATTACAGCAGTTGTTACAATTACAGCCTGGGCAGTGCTAGGTACTTTAAACTAATTTCCAAGGCAAGAGCGAAAACATCTACTTCCATACCCTCTATTGTCTCTCTACAACATTTTTGCTTTTAATTCGAGATTTGTTCATTCAATAATGCTTTAGCTTAGTTTCTAACTTGACTGTTCGACAAGCTGTTAATCTACTTACACCACTTGCTCCGCCCCAGCTGTCCGTCTTTAAAAACCTCATCGCAGTAGCCTTGGCGGCGCCAAGGCTAATGTGATCGACATGATTAAAAGTGAAGCTTTACAATTTTATGGAAAAAACAGGTAAAATAAATAGAAAAATGGGGTTTTTAGAGGTAAAAATCAAAATATTGAGTACCAATTTAGCTTTTAATCAAGAATTGAGTGCAAAAAGAAGGGGGAAATAGTGAATTCAGGTTAGTTCTGGTTATCAAGTCTGATGATGTATATCTCGAGAATGGAACGAGTCCGACTAAAAATTCTTTCAGATTCGTATCAGCGCCCCCGTATACCAAATTTCATTAAATCAGCAAGGCGTCCGGTTTGTAAATAATTACCCTAAAATAAGTACTTTTCTATTGCATTCTTCAGAGTAATTCATATTTGGTCGAAAAACGTGGCCTCTGTGCCTCCATATAGCTGCTAAATGTATTTATTTTATAATTATTTATTTGACAATATATTTGACAAAAATTACAAAACAAATAGTCTGAGGTTATATTTTGTAAGTCAAGACATGACACTATAACCAACAGAACATCTAATGTTTAAGTTACCCTATGGTTTTCTGTCGGTTAAAACAAAAACCAACAATTGTGAAACACTATTTTGTGGATGACCAGTGGTCTTTTCTTTACCATTTGGTTACCATATATTGTGAAACAGGCTTTAAAGTGCATGCCATTATTGGCTCAAAGAGAATATGTACATATTTGCTTGTTAACAGTAAAAACGTTTTTCATCATTTCTCAATTTATTTAGATATACTACACATGATACCTGTCTATCAAAATATTAATTTTAAAATACTCAAAATCAAAAATTGTAGTCGTTCCTTGTTAATCCAGTTTTCTTATTTTTAAAGAAAAACAATATAATTTTAATTAAAGCAAAATATGTAAAACGTAAATAATGGTAAAGCTACACCATAAACAAGTTAGAAAATTCTTGATATTGTAGAAAACCAGTTAAAATTAAGAATATGGATGCCAATAAAAATAAATAGATATGACTTTTCGGGTTTTCCTTTTCGAACCTCAAGTATTGTCTTATTTTAATTGTTTTCTTTTTAATACAGTTTAGTCCATTGGGCATGCAACATATCGAATTTTTTGTAACTTCTCAAAAAACGTATTCTTCAACGAACTCAATAGTCCCCTGGGCCTGTAATGAAATTAACTTTTTAAGAGGGGTTTATTTTGAAGAGTACACCACGAATATTTATACCGACATATATATGCAGCGCGTTAACTCAGCATATCAATGTTAAATGTTTCGGGTATGGGACCGGGCAAACGCGTCAGATTTTTTGTCGGACAAGTTTACCACCACAAAACCATAAGGCCTATTGTCATGTTTTGGGTATTGGATTGGTCGAGTTTCGTAACTGTAATCTTACAATGTTTGTCACCATGTTTAAAAATTGCATGTAAAACATTGTGGTAATCTTGTCCGCCAAAAAATGACGCGTTTGCTCAGTCCAACACCTGAAACATTTGACATTGACAGGCTGGGTTAACGCATCGCTTCCATATATGGCGGTATGGATATTCGTGGTAGACTCCTCAAAAGAACCCCTAAAAGGTTTTAAAAGGGTTAATATCATAAAGTGAATTTCATTACTGGCCCAGATACTATTAGACTCATGTTATTTATTTATTTTTATAATTATAGTAATTTTGTGGGTTAGCCGCCTATTTAATTTCATAAATTGCCTGTATATGCCGGTCTAGTGTTAAAATTTAATATAAGGCAACATAATACTAAAGCTTAGGTTTCTGGAAGCTGGGGATTAGACCGAGTTATAATATATGCTAGGCGAGAGCTTAATACAATGAAAGTTGTTCGTTATTAATGTTCATTTTCATTATGCTGCTTAACATGCTTCTATACTATTATGGACCATTAATAATTTCTGTGGAAAAATATCGCTTTAATTTTTGTGGAAAAATATCAGTTTAATTTATTATGCTAAACTATAAAAAGGCGATTACAGATAGTCGCTGCAAGGGCCTATCTTATTATAATGAAAGGGTACATAGTAATAGTATATTGTGTATGAAAGAAAAGCGATATATTTTCCGACGATGATGGAGTCCAGAAATATTGATTTTATGAGTTGCACGACGGACTTTTTCTCTTACCAAAATAATTCTTTAATTTCAATTTGGGTAGCATAAAGTATTATTTTTAACTTTAATAAAATTAGGTATTTATAATAATCTTGCTATAATGCGTCACTAAGGTATAACATTGTAATGTACTGCTGACTGACTTCAACAAACGTAATCAGTGGATATTAAAATCATTGGAATAGGTAAGTGTCCGAATTCCCACCAAAACAAACTATTTGACCAAAAGGTAAAAAGCGTGTGCAGCGTATAAGGGTTTAATCATCTTAAATTTTAAATGAGAAAACTTAGTGTTAAATGGAAACTAATTGCAAGTTAAAAATAATAAATTAAATATTGGCTCTAAATTAAAAGAAAGTTTTCGGTATAAAAGGATTGTTTTTCCTAAAATAAAAACATTAACAATTATACACGTTAAGATAAACAGTTAATGATTTTTTAACAATAGTTTACCTTGATTAAGATTAATTAAAATTATGCTTAAAAATTTAAAAATTATAAGATGCAGAATGTCCTTTAAACTTCCAATGCTACTTGCTTCCCAATATAAACATAACACAGCCCCAAAAAAAAAATAAAGTTCATATACAAGAGTCAGACATATTATGAGGAGCTCCAAATTAAAACGCAGTTTTTAATAAAACAATTTTTAGAATACCTCACAATTTTAACTTCGTGTTTTCTATTTATAAATTTTAAAAAGTTTTTTAATCAAAATATGTTTAATTTTTATGTTTATAATGTGATATATTTCAACCAAAATACTTTTTAAATATAAATAATAAAACGCAAAAAAATTGTAAGATATTCATAAAACTGTGTTTTATAAAAAACTGCGTTTTGATTTGCAGCTTACATTTATTTTTCGACGCTGAATCCGATTCCGAGCTCAGAAATGGCCGTAGAAGTCCGGAATTGACCCCACGGGCCGAAAATGGTCCTTTATAGGCCCCAAAATACGGTTTTTCGAGATAAGGCGGGGTCTAAGGTGCATTCTGAAGCCAAAGCCGAACTTGTGCTCGACAGGTCTACAGCTAACTAAAATTTTCTGTTTGGCACCGGGATAATGACATAGCAAAGACAACAGTGATATTTTCATGCACATTTAAATACTCGATCTTACACTATGCGCGAAAAGTTTTTGGCCTGTTGAAATTTCAAGTTTAGAACCGAAAAATGACCCTCTAGGTGCCAGAAAATCATGTTTCAGACGTATCAATCACCACAGTGCGATTTTTATGTACTTTTAAATTCTGTGACTTAGATTGTGCTCAACAGGTTTATGTCCAAGTATCCCTTTTTTTTTCATTAGTCTCAAACTGCGAATTTTAAACGGACCAAAAACTATTTGCGCATAGGTTAAGGTCCAGAATATAAAAGTATATGAAAATATCACTGCCGTAATTGCTAGGTCTGAAACACGATTTTTCGGCCTCTAAGAGGTCATTTTCTCTGCCGCAAACAGGAATTTTAACTTGGGCATAAACTTGTTGAGCACAATTTAAGCTACAGAATTTAAAAGTAGGCAAATAAAAATCCTACTGTTGTGATTGCTAGGTCTAACAATATGATTTGCCGGCCCATAGAGGTTATTTTCCCGGTCCCAAAATGCCAAAAATGTTTTGCGCATATTGTAAGTTCCACAGTTCAAATGTACAAGAAATATCACTGTTGTGTTTGCTTTGCTGAAACACGATTCTTTGGCCCCTAAGGGGTCATTTACAAACAGAAAACTTTAGTTAGTCGTATACCTTTCGAGCACAAATCCGGGTTTGGCTTCAGAATCCGCCCTTGACCCCGCCTTATCCCGAAAACCGCATTTGCGGGCCTATAGGGCCAATTCGTGCAAGGCCATTTTTGAGCTCTGGATCGGATTTACCTTCGAAAAATACATTGGATTACATATGCCTGACTCTTGTATATAACCTTTTATTTTTTCGTAGGGCTGTGTAATATAAGTGCATAATCAGCAAATGTAACGTTTTTATCAAGATGTTATTAATATAGTACCACGCCGACGCCGACGTAACCAAGGATGACCAACGTGAATATAACATTTGGAATTTTTATTTTACATTTTTGTGTTCGTATTTTACAATATAATAATAAATGTTTTTTTATTATTTAATAGTTGCCAAAATTTAATATTCAAAAACAAAATACCAAAATTGTGGTTGACCGGTGTTATTAACTGGTTTACAACAAATAGTAAGGTGACTCACCATCATTATTTTCATTAGTGGTAATACATGGAAGTTTTTAGCCTTTTTAAGAAAAATAAAAGAAAAGTTTTATATATCATGTTATTTTAATGTTTACTAAATAGTGTAGCGGAGCGATTTGCTAAAACCATCTTTAGTGCTACTTGTCAAGCAGGAGTCATACCTCTTTACTCTCGTAATTATTACCACTTTATAATTTAAATAATATATAAATGTGCGGTTAAAGTATAAAGCCAATTATACAATAATTAACTGCACACAACATTACTTACTTGGGACACCTTTTGGCTTTAGGATTTCCTTCATGTGGTCCCGCTTTTGTCTCTTTTTGAAATCAGTGACCGATCCTACTTCCTCAATGTCCATTAAGGAAACGACGTTGTCAGCAGTAGCGGGCTTCGTGATATCCGGTTTAATTTCATTTTCGTTCGTTTCACGCCTTTCTCTGCATTTTCTAAAATATAAGAAAGATATTTCTTCTAAAATTACTTTTAGTTAAAATGGCAATATGTAATGTCTTGTATAACACAAATTTGCTAATATACAGTGCCTTTCTATTAAAACAAGGCACCCCCTATAACTCCGGTATTTGTCAACTTAGAAAAAACCTAAAACATGTCGTTCTTTACTTTTGCGGGGAGGAGTGTCAAAATTTACTTGTCCAGTGTTATACCCTCCCCCACTAACACATATGTCAAAAAGTTTAAATGAAACAGGGTTAGGTGATACTTTGTCTTAAACGGTTTTAAATTCCTTCTTTAACAAACCTAACTTTTTAAAATCGGTTTAGTAGTTTCCGAGCAAATGTAATCCAAATACCTGAGGTTTGGCCCCTGTATTTTTTATTTTATTTTTACAGTATCAAAAAAATTGGTACAAAGACATATCACCTAAATGTGCATTATTTCATGTATTCACTTGTTTTCTGTTTCCTCTGGTTTAGCCGGAAATGACCTTACTTTTCCTATTTTAAATGGAACGCTGGGTATATTTTTTTTATTTAAATAGATAATGTGATTTTGAGTACTACTACACTCGATTTGCTAATTTTTGACATCAAACCTAAAAATATTTTTAATTTATGATTAGGAGTGCTAATAATTTGATAAAACGGTAAATTTTGGCATATAGAGTCACGGAAAATGGAATTAACTATTTATTTTGCCATGACCCCTTGGTCCAAATCCTAAAGTTTTATTACGTTTATAGTGCTCTAGATTAACAATTAAAAACTAAAAATATTTAAAGGTTAGATGTCAAAAAGTAGCAGACCGAATGTTATTGTACTTAGAATGACATTGTCGGTTCAAATAAATAAAAATATACTGAGTGTGCCATTTTAAATAATAAAGTTGAGATCGTTTTCAGATAAACCGGAAGTAACAGGAAACAAGTGAATACATAAAATATTGACATTTAGGTGGTATGCCTAAGTATCAAACTTTATGTTGATAATTCTAAAAATTACAGGGGCTAAAGGCTCCAGGAATTTGGAGTTCAGTTTCCCGGAAACTACTAAACCGATTTAAAAAATTAAAGTCTGTCGAAATAAAAATTAAAAAACTTTAGGATAAGATAGCATGACCCCTTTTCCCATTTAAACTTTTTGAAATTTGCGTTGGTGGGAAGAGGGAATAACCCCGAACAAGTAAATTTTGACACAGAAATGTGTCCCCTAAAAATAAAAATCGAGCTTTGCAGATTCGAAAATTTTAAGACAAAAGTACTTTTTTAAATACTGCCAGAGGGCCCTTTACCTAAAACATAAAATTTATTTACATCATAACTTTTTATTTTGACAGATATCGCAAAGCTGGGGCACCATTTTATAGACAATCGAAAACTTAAAAATAAGGTACTCTTTATTAAGTCGATAAACCTCACCATTTAGGCACCAATAGACATCAAGTTTTCATCAATTGCAATCAAATTACCTACATATAGGGTGTCCAGTAACACAACAGACAAACTTAACCAAACGATTCTACAACAAAAAATAAGAAAAAACTTTATATAAACATATGTCCTAAACGTCTTAGTTTTGAACTATGGAGTGTTAAAAATTAAAAAAATGTTTTTTTTTTAATATTTAACACACCGTAGGTCAAAAACTAAGACGTTTAGGACATATGTTTATATGAAGTTTTTTTCTTATGTTCTATTGTGGAATCGTCCCGTAAAGTTTGTCGTTTGAGTTACTGGACACCCTGTATGTATGTAGGTAATTTGATTGAAATTGATGAAAATTTTGATGTCTATTGGTGTCTAAACGGTAAGGTTTATCGACTTTAATAAAGAGTACCTTATTTTTTAAGTTTTTGATTGTCTATATTAGCTTTGCGATATCTGTCAAAATAAAAAGTTATGATGTAAATAAATTTTAAGTTTTAGGTAAGTTTTAGGTAAGTCTGGCGGTATTTTAAAAAGTACTTTTGTCTTGAAATTTTAGAATCTGCAAAGCTCGATTTGTGTGCCAAATATCAACTGGATTGGTTAAAAATAAATGCAATATAGCGAAAAACCAAAATAAAAATTGAACTTTGACGGCTTGTAACTCGAAAACGAATGACATTTTGAAAAAAATTATATGAAGCTCTACCCTTATTTTGTCAAGTAGAATCATCCCCTTAAGTTTCGTGATCGATTTTTGAATCACCCTGTATATTCAAGTGTTTTATAAGCCACTTCTTTATTAATTTCAATTAAAAAATCCCTAACTAATAATTATTGCTATTATTTCTTCAATTCATTGCCTTTTTATTAGTTCTTTAAGTGATTTAAGCTGACATGTTTTATAAGGTGACTCTTGATCCCCATGCAACAATAGTATTAATCCTTTAGCAAGTAATGAATTGGCATCATAATGATAAAACTTTTAAAAGCTTTTAGGGGAGTTTCTTTTGGCGAGTCTACCATGAATATTTATACCGCCATTTATGGAAGCGGTGCTTTGACCCACCATGTCAATGTCAAAAGTTTCGGGTGTCGGACTGGGCAAACGCGTCACTTTTTTGTCAGACAAGTTTAGCACAATATGTTACATACATTTTTTAAACATTGTGACAAAAATCGTAAGTATTAGATACAATCACGAAACCATAATACCTATGAACTTGTTTTGGGTATCAGATTAAGCGGGTTTTGTAACTGCAAGCATTACAATTTTAGAAAAATGTTTAAAAATTGCATTGTGGTAAACTTGTTCGACAGAAAAGTGACGCGTTTGCCCAGCCCAACATCAAAAATATTTAACATTGACAGGCTTGGTTAAAGAGCCGCTTTCATATATGGCGGTATGAATATTTGTGGTAAACCCGTCAAAAGGTACCCTTCCAAGAAATTCTTTAAAAGTTTATTATTATTATTATAAATTTAATTTCGTTACTGGCCCAGGGACTATATCAATTACTTCATATTACTAAAAACGCTTTAATTAAATAACTTAAATTTTAGGGTATATACCATTTATTATTAAAATATATGCAATGTGTTTTTAAATTGTTCAGTTGGTATCTTTTTGCATATATATATATTTGATCTCAGAAAAAGTCCGTCGGACAACCAAGATATTTTTTTAAATTAAAATATAAATGGCGTAGTGTTGTACACGTCGGTAAGTCGATATTCTTGGTAAATCATTGGTATTTTTTTATTATAACTGCGGCATCAGTTGATCAGGTTTTGCAAAAAGAGTAGCTGGCTTTAATCTGTGTCTGTAGAACAACCAGCAAACATACGTAAGTAATTAATATTTGTTACTAAATAATTATGTTTAAGATTGTATTTGATCCAAATATTAATGTAAGCATAAAAATACCAAAAAATAAAATATGTTTTATTTTTGATAGTTTAGGGTTTAAAAAAACCAAAATGTCCACCGGATAACCAGTCTCTTAAAAAATAAGTCACTTGGATAACTTGTGATTGTTGTACATAGAACAATTTGATTGTCCTTGGGATATAAAAACAGATAAATCAAATCCCTCACTCAGTTGGTAACGTGATACACCGGTATCATCGGTAGGCAAAAAAATAAATATCTACTTCGGAAAAAATTGTTTAATAATATTTTGCATACATTATTGCAAGTATGTTTACACGAATTGAAATAACATTTTATTTTCAGTATGTATGTACTGTATCAGTAAGTAAAGTGACAGCAATTTTTTTAGTTTTGCATATTGGCTTAAAATGAAATTTTAAACAACTTTTTCAAATATAAATATCAAGCAATCTAACCTCACTTTTTATTATGTTAATTAATTTAATATGTCGTTATTGAATTTTTAGGTTACTTGTTAAGCAAAGGTGACTGCCAAAATATTTGTTTAATAATTTCGGAAATATTTATTTTGTTTCTCATATGTGTCCAACTCTTTGGCGGTTACTGTATATTTGACGAAATTCGCTAACCTAGAGTACTTTGTTTAGGTAATAAGAAATATTTTTAAAGTCCTTTAAAAGTATTGTTTTTTATGCGGTAAAAACGTAATTTATTTTAATAAATGTACCTATTTGACTAAAAGAAGCCGTTAATTTACTTCGATTGGCATTTTGTCATAAGCAGAGGCGGATTTACATATTTGCCGCCCGTAAGCTGTTAATTTTAGCCGCCCCTTATTTTTTTCTTTTTATTGAAAAAAAATTTGAAGAGCAAAAAAAGGGTCCTTACTTTCATTTCTACGTACAAAATGAAAATCGAAATCAAGTAAACAATTTATAAAGTACAAAATCTGCCGCCCCTAAAAACGCCGCCCTAGGCTCCAGCCTACTCAGCCTTCTGGTAAATACGGCACTGGTCATAATGTTGGTTTTATGAAAAGGTTAACAAATATACTAATGAAAACATTTCATTTAAATAATTCGTAAACGACATCAGTGCTTTAAGCATGCCCATTTGGATTTTTTTCTACTACAAATAATGGTATAATAATGCATTATAAACTGGGGTGTGGGTGTGTGTTTTATTAGTGTCAAGAGAAACAGATAGAAAGGGGAACCATTTCTTGAGACAGTAATAAAACATTACCTAAATTTTCTTTTAATTTTTTAAATCAAAATGTGTCAACCTAACAAAATGATTTTAATTTATGAAATAATTACGCCACCAGAGATTTATCAGGCGTATAGGTGTCACAGAGATGTTTAAAATATTAAGCTAGATTTACACTTATCAAAATTATGATCAAATATTTGATACATTTTGTTTGAAGATAAAAGTTTAAAATAAGAAATTATCTGACAAACTTCGTTAAAGAAAATATCCGGTAAAAACAAAACACCACACCAATCACGATAAAATTCAGGTGAAGTTGCCAACTTACAATTTTTATTCGTTGGGTTGGTAGTTTTAAACTTTTGCATCAAATATTTGACGAAAAATAGGACGTGTTCTAATACTTTCAACAAATTTGACAAGGTGACCTTGAATTTCTTTAATATCCAATTTTCTGTTTTACAGTATCAAATTTATTCAAGGCAAACTTGTTCCAACTTATTTGACAAAAAGTGTGATAAGTGTAAAACCAGCTTTAGACAAGATGTCAAGTTAGGTAAATTTTTAGAATTTTTGCGACGGTTGCTAGGGTTTCTTTAACTTTATTTTACTTTTGACTCACGAAAGAAAAGTAAACTTTTCTTCCAAGAGATGAAAGCAAGAGTCAGAAAAGTGACAGTTTCAAACTTTTAAAAGGTCGAAAATATGCCAATTACATACATAGTTGTAAATAAAATAATTATATGTTAAAATATATTAATTTTCTAATCAGCAAATTATCTGACTTCACATCTTGTTACATTAAAGGACTATTGCAAATTTAAACCAAATCGGTTTAGGGATATTTAAGATATATCTATAAAATGTTTTTTTTCTTAAGCTTAAACTTATTGTTTTCTGAGTTTCTTTTTTTTAAATATCTTCAAAACTAAAGCAATTTTGGATATAAATTTATGCAAATTTGCATTGTTTGTTAGAAAAACTAATTTAGAAATAAAAAAGTTTAAGAAAAGGCGAATGCTTTTATGTTATATAATATATTTTAATTTAAAAACTTTATTGCAGACCAGAACTGAGCATGGATATTCCTTTTGAACGACAATTACACCTATTATTACACGTTTTAAAACAAAACCGACCAGGGATTATAACTCTTATATAAAGTCTTAAACATATTTACATTTAAACTTAAATTTGCTATTACCATGAGTAATTTTTTATTATAAACATCTACTAAATGCGCGGGATGATGATCTCGGTTTAATTTAACTAAAATGATCGCTGTAAAAAATACAATAATATTTGGATTTATTTATTTCTATCCTATGCTTGCCCAGAAAAGGATTTTTAAATAATTTTTTCATAATTTACAAATGACTGTACTTATTTACAAGAATTATTCCGAATAATTTGTTAACTGAGATAGATGGCTTTTCTGATATAAAAGCAATTTTCTGCTTCTGTAACCACAATCCGTGCCTTGTTTAATTAAACTTCATTAGTATAAAACGTAGTTTTAGTTATTTCTTTTTAATATTAATGTAACCAGAAAGAAACTTTTCCTGTGCAAAATAGCACTAATGATCTCTTATATCTGCATATCTACTGATGAAAAATATTTTGTACTAATAATCTTTGTTTACTCCGTAAAAACATTTTAAAGTTCTCGCCAGTAGAGAAGATGCCACAACGTCATCACTTCTGTCTCACTTTCAATTATTCTCTTAAATATTTGAATATTTGAATATTTGAATATTTTGAATATTTGAATATTTTGAATATTTGAATATTTGAATATTTGAATATTTGAATGTTTGAATATTGGAATATTTGAATCTTTGAATATTTGAATATTTGAATATTTGAATATTTGAATATTTGAATATTTGAATATTTGAATATTTGAATATTTCGAATATATGAATATTTGAATATTTGAATATTTGAATATTTGAATATTGGAATATTTGAATATTGGAATATTTGAATATTTGAATATTTGAATATTTGAATATTTGAATATTTGAATATTTGAATATTTGAATATTTGAATATTCTGGAATATTTGAATATTTGAATATTTGAATATTTGAATATTTGAATATTTGAATATTTGAATATTTGAATATTTGAATATTTGAATATTTGAATATTTGAATATTTCTTGAATATTTGAATATTTGAATATTTGAATAGTTTGAATATTTGAATATTTGAATATTTGAATATTTGAATATTCGAATATTTGAATATTTGAATATTTGAATATTTGAATATTTGAATATTTGAATATTTGGAATATTTGAATATTTGAATATTTGAATATTTTCTGAATATTTGAATATCTGAATATTTGAATATTTGAATATTTGAATATTTGAATATTTGAATATCTGGAATATTTGAATATTTGTAATATTTCCGAACATTTGAACATTTGAATATTGCAGGGCGATGCAGATATCTTTTTTACGGGACCTGCCTCTAACATTGGATTCGGGCGCCAGAACACAATCGTGCCCCATGGCGTGAACAAGTCAGCAAATGCTTAGGAGCGGCCAAGTTCTGCGGCAAGACGCGTTGACACATTAGCTAATCAACTCTTAACTGGCATGAACACGTTATAGTCTCCATACTTCTGTTTGCTATAAATTGAGAAACAGCACTGAACAAAAAATGTACTTCATTGTTTGAGTCAGTAACCTAGTTACCCCAATCAACAATGTAGTTTATTGGTTTAAAACTACAAACCTCAGATTTAGCTCACTAGGCATTCATTATCAGTTTATAGTGGCCAAAGTATAGAGCCATCGGCAGCTTCAAAAAAGCTTGGATTTTCTCTCTTCGAGCGAAAACGTATTTTTCTCCTTCTGGTTTCATGAAATTTCTATGTATCCCAAAATCCGACCGCCTCTGGAAATGTTGAATGCTCTACAGGAGGAGCCAAGAATGCTCCGGTATTGTGGGGAACGGGAACCATGGTACTGAGCATTCCTGACTCTTTCTTAAAGAAAAGGCCGTTCGCCTTAACGATCCTTTGCTTACAGATAAGCTTTCTTTTTCTTGCCCATCGTCGAGGAGAGCTGGAGAGCATATCGCTTTTTATGGAGGTACTTGCGAATTCTCGCTTTCAGGATTTGTGCAGTATAGTTCCTCCGCTTGCAGCTCCCAACAGAGAAACTTATGCGCGCCGCACGTATGCTTCCCTACACTGTCCAACTGGACAGGCCCGAACTTATCACTTTGTTCGTTATTTTATTCCTAGAGTTTCGTTGTAAGACCGGCTGCCTGCGGAGGTCTTTCCTTTCTCCTGCAAATTCTCGCTTTGTTAAGTCCTATGTTGACAGACTCCGCTTCTTCTACGAAGGTACGTTAGATGGTACGTTAGTACTTAGGCTTTTAGCTTTCGTGGTTTGTCCAAAAGATAAGAAAAAAGGTTTACAGAGATACCGGCACACAGACTTTAGGCGGGTAACTTAACATTGAAAAATTAGGGAAAAAAAGATCTTCTTACTAAACGTATAGTCCTAAACGTATAGTTTTTGAAGTAGGAATTGTTAAAGCAAAATTTAAAATATTTACCTTTTATGCCAATTCAGATATTATTAAAAAATTAAACGCTCTTCTACGAATCAGAAGACATTTTTGTTACTCCACCCAAGAAAAAAATTCACCACTGTCGTCCATAGGGGTTGCGGGCAAATAGGTTCAAGGCAAATATTTTTTAAGAAAAAATGATACTTTACTGCATGCTTTTACAAGCAAAAATATTTTTTAAATTCCCATGTAGGCTTGGAACAAATTTGATCTTTTGACCTTTTTTTCTTTGAGGTGCAAGTTGTTGCGTAAATAACCAGAAAGCATCGGTGGAGTAAGTGGAAGTCCGTATATCAAAAGAGAGGTAAGCATTACTTTTATCAATGCAATATAAAGCGGGCATTATGCATACTATGCATCGTGGGCATCTTTGGCACACTTGGTCACAGCAAAAAAAAAAACATTACGCACTAACCAGCGTTGCCAGATCTGCCGATACCTTAATCCACCGCTCCACCGTTTTAACAACGGAGTCTATCGCATTTTATGACAGTGGGGATCTGACCTTAACCATAATAAAGATTTAGTGGTAAGATTGCATTTATTCTCTGGCATTTTATATATTTTGTTGTTTTAACGGTCGTTTGAAAAAGAACATAAACTAAATACCAAAACTTCAAAGAATTACTTTAAAAGGTAAATCGTACCAAAACTAGCGAATAAAAATATTCACCAGCAGGCACTCGGACGACACGATTTACAATTTTCCTTTGTGGGCTCCCGTAATGTGCTTTTATTATCATTTTTCTCTTTTTTGATGAAGGTTTAGTTTGTTACTATGTTTGATTTAGTTTAGAGCTTTTTTTATAATAAAATTTAAAACGTAATATAAAACGAGCTCAACGATTCAAATATTCAAATATTTGAATATTTGAATATTTGAATATTTGAATATTTGAATATTTGAATATTACGAATATTTGAAAATATTTGAATATTTGAATATTTGAATATTTGAATATTTGAATATTTGAATATTTGAATATTTGAATATTTGAATATTTGAATATTTCCAATATTTAAATATTTGAATATTTGAATATTTGAATCGTTGAACGTTTTATATTACGTTTTAAATTTTTATTATAAAAAAACTTTTAAAACTAAATCAAAATTAATTAACAAAACTAAACCTTCATCAAAAGAAAAATATGATAATAAACACATTACGGAATTTAAAATGAAAATTGTGTCTCGTCATCCGAGTCCTGCTGGTAAATATTTTTATTCACTAGTTTTGGTACATTACCTTAAAATAATTTTAAGTTTTTGGTTTAGTTTCTATATTCTTTAAACAACCATTAAAAACAAAATATATAATACCAGAGAATAATGCAATTTACCAATTAAATATTTATTATGGTTAAGGTCAGATCCCATATTATAAAATGCGATAGATTCCGTTGTTAAAACGGTAGAGCGGTGGATTAAGGTTAAAAACGGTAGATCTGGCAACACTGATTAGTGCATAATATTTTTCTTACTATAATTAATGTGCCAAAGATACCCACGATGCATAGTATGCATAATATACACTTTATATTGCATTGATAAAAAGTAATACTTACCTCTTTTTGATATACAGAGTTTCCACTAACTCCACCGACAAAATGCTTTCTAATTATTTACGCAAAACTGTACCTCAAAGAAAAAAGTCAAAAGATCAAATTTGTTCCAAACTACATGGGAATTTAAAAAATATTTTTATTTTGGAAACATGCAGTAAAGTATCATTTTTTCTTAAAAATATTTACCCAAACCTATTTACCCAACCCTTATGGACGACAGTAGTAAATTTTTTTCTTGTATAACAAAAAATATCTTCTGATTCATAGAAGGCGTTTTTAATTTTTTTAATAATATCTGAATTGGTATAAAAGGTAAATATTTTTAAAATTTTTAACAACTCCTACTTCAAAAACTAATACGTTTAGGACATATGTTTATAAGAAGATTTTTTCCTAATTTTCAAGCAATGTTGAAATTACTCCCTCAAAGTTGTCGTATATTGCTTAAACATATACAGTATCGTATTCTGTAACCTTTTTTCTTATCTTTGGACAAACCACGAAAGCTAAAAACCTAAATACTAACGTACCATCTAACGTCTTTAGTAGAGGAAGAGGGAGTTTGTCAACATAGGACTTAAAAAGTTGAGAATTTGAAGAGAAAGGAAAGACCTCCGCAGGCAGCCGGTTTTACAATCTAGAAACTCTAGGAATAAAATAACGAACAAAGTGATAGTTCGGGCCTGTCCAGTTGGACAGTGTAGGAAAGCATACGTGCGGCACCATAAGTTTCTCTGTTGGGAGCTGCAAGTGGAGTGAACTATACTGGACAAATCCTCAAAGCAGAATTCGTGAAAGTACCTATAAAAAGCGATATATTCTTTCCAGCTCTCCGACGATGGGCAAGAAAAGAAAGCTTATCTGTAAGCAAAGGATCGTTAAGAAGGCGAACAGCTTTTCTTTAAAGAATCAAGAATGCTCAGTATTATGGGAAACTCCATTCCCCACAACTACTGAGCATTCTTGATTTTCCAAACATAAGGACAATATTCCAGAGGTGGTCGGATTTGGGATACATAGAAAATTCATAAAATTAGAAGGAGAAAAATACGTTTTTGCTCGAAAGAGAAATCCAAGCTTTTTGAAGCTGCCGTGGCTATATAACTTTGGCCACTATAAATTGATAATGAATACCTAGTAAGTAAATCGGGTTAATGTAGTTTTAAACCAATAAACTACATTTTTTATTGTGGTAACTAACAAGGGTTACTGACTTCTTAAACCAATGAAATACATCTTTTTGTTCAGGTGTTTTTCTCAATTTATAGTAAACGAGATTATAGATATAATGTGTTCATGCCAGTTAAGGTTGTTAGAATTTAATGTGTCTTTGCTCCGCAAGAACATGGCCGCTCCTAAGTATTTGATGACTTTTTCCGCGACATGGAACATGATTGTGTTTTGGCGGCCGAATCCAATATTAGAATAAGGTCCTGTAAAAAAGATATTCTGCATCGCCCTGCGTTTGCTAATCAAGTTAAAACTAAAGTGAAGGGTACTATCGTCAGCAAAACTATGAAAAGAATTTGTTGTAAAAGAAGAAAAAACTCAAAATACTTAAATCCAGTTGTGTGATACGAAGGAAAAAATATCTGCTGCACATCTCTTGTGATGAAATCCATATTGCCTGTCATGCAAAACTTTGTGTTTTTTAAATACTTAAGAATTTGGAAATTAATGAATAACTCTATTACTTTTACAAACAACTGAAAAGAAGTGTAATGGATCTATAGTAGGGTGATTCATTTCTGCAAAAGATTTTTATACTTGGTGCCTAATCTAACCTAACCTAATTCTACATGTAGAAAGAAAAATTCCCACCAAGTTTAAGTCCATAATAATTAATTTTAGGAATTTTCCATTTAAATTTAAAGTTTTCCCATAAAAGATACAAGTACTAAAAGTGTTTTTCTTTTCAAATTTCCAATGCTCAGCCCCTTTTTACTATATTGTAAATCCTTCTGATGGACCTAACGGCATATTGCATAATCTTTAAAATTGCTTTAGTGTTTATTTGTATAACTCAAAAACTATTTTACTTTAAAAATATTATTGTAAGGAAATATGTATGTGCTCAAAAACAAAGTAAAATTTAAATAACATGATTATCAATTTCTTACGTTTGGAGCCGTAAAAATAGTAGTAAATCCATCAAATAGTATTGCTTAAAAAACAATTTTTTACCAGTCAACTCTTTTTTTTACTTTTTTTTGCGCTAAAAAATTAGCAAAAAAAAATTTATTTTTAAAATTGTATTTTGATGACTCCTACCGGCAAATAAGTTCGAACTACACAAAAGATCTTAAAGCAATTTTAAAGAGCGTGAAATTTGCCGTTAGGTCCATCAAAACAATTTACAATATAATAAAAAGTGACAAAGCATTAGAAATTTAAAAGAAAAACAATTGTTTACGTGCATTTAAAAAGAAAAACTTTAAATTTAAATGAAAAGTACTTAAAACTAATAACTAATTTCTTTATTTAAACTTGGTGAACATTTTTCTTTCTACATGTAGATTGAAATTTTGCTTGAGCATCAAAAAAAACTTAGTGGAAATTAATCACCCTAGTTAATAGTTAGGTGAGAGAGTTTTAGATCCTTTTTGGGGAATAGGTTGAACACATGCAGCTTTCCAGCTCTCCAGAAAATACATAAAAAAATCGATAGAGCCGAGTCAAAATGGGTACAAGATCTGGCGCACATTTTTAAAACGACTGCTGGTATGACCTCCAGCCCAGACGATTTCTTGTTGTTAAGAGAAGAAAGAATACGTTTAATGTGTTTTACCTTAAAAATATTATCAGGTATTTTATGAGGAACTGGGGCAATGGTTGAAATAGGATGATTTGCGGAAGGGAATTGGCAGCAGTGGTGCGGCCTTTTCTTTAAAAGTAGAAATAATTTTATCTTTTAAGGTTAGTGGTAGAAAAGAAATGGTATAAAAATTTCTACTGATGTTTTTGGCAAAGGAGGAGAAATACTTGCTGTTATTTGAGCAAGAAAAACTTTGTTTTTTTATTATTATTTTTTTATTATCGAAGGGATCTTTGGCTTCTGAAATATCTTGATTGTATTGGTTTCTTTCTTCTATGCTTACCTGTCGATTTTTTTAGAGTTCGGGTTTAAAGGTAAGAAATAGATCTAGGGAGTTTGAACTATAATTAGCGTCACTAGGAAAGTAGGTGGGTTCCATAATAAGATTAGTAAGAGAGTTACTGTCTGCAAAGATTTCGGCTTCTGTGCCCTGTGGGTCAATTTTGGAAGACCCCAGCCATTCCTTATTATGGACATTGAAATCGCAAAGTACGATTATTTCGGCCAAGGGAAACTGAGAAATAATACTATCGATGTTTGTTGAAAGAAAGTCAAATAATTTGACGTAGGAATTATTAGATGGAGACCGGTACAAACAGAAGATAAATTTGGTAGAAGACCTCGGAAAAAGAGTAAGCCACACGATTTCGGGCTTATTAGATTCTATATTAAAACCATAAGCACAAGCCAGATCATTGCAAAAGTTGCACATACGTCGCCATGAGAACGAAAGAATGTAATAAGTTTGTAGCCTAAGAAAAGAAGGCGTGGTCAAATTTTTGCAACATATTTGGGATCCGCTAAAAAGCATGTGGGGCGTAGATGACTAAAGGTGATGGGAAATGGGTTCATATTGGTGTTAAGCTCACATATATTTGCAAAAGAGATTAAGCTTCTCGATGATGGTCGCACCTCTCGCCCGTAGATCCAAATGGAGGGGTAATTTACATCCGGAACATTGTACTTCTGGCTGTGCTGGCATCATTTTACATCATTTTGGGGTTAAGTAAATAAAGAAAAGAAAAAAGAGGAAGAAGGAAAACTGACTCACTCACCCAGAACCCGTAAACTTCGTAAATCTTCGACAGTGGAAAAATAATAGACTACTGGACCTGAAAACTTTGGGCTCTTTTCTTGAAAGGAACACCCATTATAAAAAAATGCACTGCTCATTTCTTATATATTTTTTTAATTTGTTTTAAAGTTATACTAATTTAACAAATTTATTCAACTTTTATTATTTAAAGTTCATAACATGCTCGTATTTTATCAGCCGGTGTTATAGATTTTATGGATTTAATGAAAACTTTAATCAATGAGCTCACACATCATCTAAATAATAAAGTTCAAAATACAATACAATAAAAACATAACATGAACGAACATAATTATTTTTGCAAACTACTAAATAAAAATTTATTGGCGATCACAATGGCAATGACGTCAATGTCTCACAAATTTCCGCCTATTAAAGAAAAAGAATTCCAGGTATGAGGAGCAAGATCACTTTATACAACACGTCATACAATAAAAAAGGATTTATGACAAGAAAGACCCAAATCACCTTTCTATTTGTAGGCGTTCGTATTACCGAGTAGTGATTTCGGAACAAGCTGACAGACTTTAGAGAGTTCGAAATAGAAGGAAATAGAAAATAGAAAATAAATTTCTCCTTGCTTATACAAGAAAAGTTCCAGGTAAGAGGATCGAGATTTCTTTATACAAAACGTCATACAATAGAACAGGATATATGACAAGAAAGACCCAAATCGTCTTTCAATTTCTAGACGTTTGTATTGCCAATTCGTAATTGTGAAACGACTTTAGAGAGTTCGACATAAAAAGGACATAGAAAAAAAAATTTCTGTCTTATAAGTTAGAGAGCAAGGATACAGATTGATAATTAATTCTCTATCAAATTCGAATTTATATGGGACGGACTGGTTCTAAGTACCTGCAAAAATAAAACCTCTTAAAACTGAGTTTTAAAAGTAAGTTTAAAAGTTAATATTTAATGATTGTCTTGTCAATCTATGTATTAAAAAGTGGAAAAAGATTAAAATAAAACCAATTATTATTATAATTTATTAATAACTTTATACTTTTATATTGGAATTGTTTAATTAATTTTTACAAGATATATTTTTTTGTTGATTATCTGTAATTACCTTTAAAAACGAAAATAAACTTTTAAATTTAATTAAAGTCTACGAAATAATTTACCGTCCAATTAGGAAATATCAGCTTATAAAGCATTATAAGCAGTTACTTAGACTATTTTTATGTAGCTACTTTATTAAAAATGTTTAAACCAATTAAACGACCATTCCAAATAAACTTTCTTATAAGCATAAAAGTTTCCGGATGAGAGTTACCTTTATACAAAAAAACGAATGCATTTTATAAAAACTTCCTTTAGTTTTTTTATTATTTAAAATATTTTAAAAGCTAAATGTCAAATAAAAGAGTAAAATAAACCGCAATAATAAATAATAAAGCATTTTTTTTGTAAACTATACCTTTCTAAAAATAAAGTTGTGATAAAATAGTTTTTATCCATTTACGAAATTATATTATGTCCCATGAAAAAAATATACAGGGTGTCCAGTAACTCAACCGAAAGACTTAAAAAGTGATTCTACAATAAAAATATGTAAAAAACCTTTTATGAACATATGCCCTAAACGCCTTAGAACTGGTTAGTGTATTTTTAAACCAATTGGGAGGCGCCTCCTATGCATCAGAAGACATTTTTCGACATACAAGAAAAAAATCCAGTGTCGTTCATAAAGGTTTTTAGTAAATATTTTTACGAAAAAATGATACGTCGTAATTTTTGAAATTCCCATTTAGTTTGGAACTAATTTGTTTCCTTGAACTTTTTTATTTAATGTGCGGTGTTCGCGTAAATAAATAAAGACTATTTTTTGGCGTGGTCAAATACCTTATTTAATTAAAAACAAATAAATAAAAAAGGTGATTTTTACAGCAAAATTTAATAAAATCAATACGAAATGACCATGTCGAGAAATGGTTTTTATGGGATTTACGCGAAAACCGCACATCAAATGAACAAAGTCAAGAAATCAAATTTGTTCTAAACTAAATGAAAATTTTTAAAAACATTTTTATTAAAAAAATAATAAGTGGCGTACTATTTTCTTCTTTCAAAAATTTTATTTAAATTCTTTATGGACGGCATTGGTAAAAATCATTTCTTTTTGTATGCCAAAAATGTCTTGTTTATCGGTAAAATTACTAGACACCCTGGTATACCGTACCTACCCCTACTTAAAAGCATGGTTGGAATAGATAAATAATATTAAATTGTTAATATTTTAAAAAATACAAATTTTTAAAATAAAAATAGTTTTCTGTCGATATAATTTTTAGCGATTACTTTTAAACACGCTGTATTTATTTATTATCAAATTATTGTTACAGTCTACTAAAGAAAGCTTTTCTCTACAAGAAACCTAGCCCATAAGCGTAAATAGCCATGGAACCTGGGGTGCCTAGGGGTGTCCGAGAAAAAAATCGGAATGACGGGAGTTGTTTTTGCATTCCAAAAAATTTTGAAGACCAAAATAAGTCCTCTAATAAAAAAGTAAAAATTGCAGGCCTTAAGTGTATTCGCCAAAATTTATTTTTTATTTCAGAAAAAAAGGCCTTAACTTAAACAAATATTGATACAGTACTATACAGTATGTACTGGGTAAGCAAAATTGGGCATTTTTATGGGCTATCTCAATTATTACTAAAGTTTTTAAAAAATAATAGAGGTGTCATAGGCTCGATTTTGGAGAAACTAAAAATGGCGTATTCAGAATTTTAATAAAATTATTTATCTATGAGATACGAAGAAAAATTAAAAAATTGTCGTTTTTGATTTTACCCTATATATTATTTAATATAAAATATAGCAAAAAAAAACATAAACACAATTTTTTTAGAACTTCTTACGTAGAATCTACAGAAAGTATTTTATTTTTATACAGGGTTGCGTTAAAAAGTTACGATGCCAACTTGATGTTTTTCTTATGGAACACCCTTTATATTTTGTTACTAATTAATAGTCCTTGTCACTCCATTACCAAATATATATAACGTTGTATCATTATCTTCTATAGCTTTTTTAATATTTGAATTTTATTATTTGTTTTTGAGCGTACACCGTATGTGAAACCTTTTACAATAATATTTTAAATTGTTAATTAAATGTAATAACTAAGAAATTTTTGTGATTTATACTTACCTTATTATACTTTTAAAAGTATAAACACAATTTACAAACATTAATACCTACATACCTACATTATGTGTATGCTTATCACTAAAATGTTTTGTTTTTTTTAAATATTTTTATACAGGATTAAACCTCGTTTAAGCCTGTTATTTCTAAAAATATAAATTTCTATTGAAATTTAAACTGACTAAATTAAAAATAATATGTTAAAGTTTATATTATCTCAATTGAGACCGCAAAAAGCCTAATTTTAAGAATTTCCAAGGCGGCTTCTTTGTTAAGCATGGGTGGTGGGCTAAAAGTTTTATAGAGAAATTATGTTAAATTAAATAATAATAATAACATGTTATGAAAATAAAAATAAGAAATAACTTTAAATAAATTAAAAATAAAATTAAATTAAAAAAAAATATTTTAAGAAAATTATATATTTCTTTTACGTTTTACCGGGTGACCGGTAATATTAAGTAAATGCGGCAAATAATTACCTATAAACATACTTATTTAGAATTTGTCTATTTAAAAAAAGTTAATTAGTGCATTAACCTGTACCAATATGGTTATGATGTTTTAAATCATTCTTTTATCAATTTTTGCTTCGTTGTGTTGAGAAACGCCTATTAATCCCTGGGCCAGTAATAAATTTGACTTCATGATAATAACACTTCTAAATTTTTTAGGGTGTTCCTTTTGACGAGTCCACCACGAGTTTTCATACCGCAATATATTAAACCGGCGCTTTAACCCAGCCTGTCAATGTCAAATGACTCGGGTGTCGGATTGGGATAACGCGTCACTTTTGACCCAACTAGTTTACCACAATGTTTCACACGCAGTTTTTAAACATTATGCCAAAAATCGTAAGTGTTACAGTTACGAAACCATAAGACCCGTGGACATGTTTCGGGTATTCCTTGGTAACCTTTACGATTTTTGGCACAATGTTTAGGTATTGCATGTAAAACATTGTGGTAAACTTGTCCGAAATAAAAAGTGACTCGTTTGCTCAGTCCGAAACCAGGCGGTATAAATATTCGTGCAGGACTCGTAAAAACCCCTCTAAAAGGTTTTAAAAGTGGTAATATCATAAAGTCCATTTCATTACTGGCCCAGGAACTATATTATATGGTTTTCACAATCTATTAAATAAAAATATTCGCCCAACCAATCATTACAGTAAATGTGGTAAAATTTGATTATTGTGTTGTTTTTTTTAGTGCCGAATCAAGAACATTTTTTTAGTGAAGCAAACAATAAATTTTACGCCCCTTTAAAGAAAAAAATTGTAGGGCAAAGAAAAGGTCCTTACGCGCCCCTTTCGTTTCTTTTCGCCGTTTGGAAACAAAAGTATTTTAAATAAAAAGTTAAGAGCACAATAAAAAATCCGTAATCCACACTTCCTGCCGCTAAAGCGGTCGCTTTACGCTTCATCCGGCACTGTTTACCTAAAAATGACCGTTAACGTGCGCTTATGACTCGCACAATCTCCAGTAATGGAGACCTTCATCAAGTCAATTATTATACCAAATTTGGTTTATTTTAACTCTCGCCCGCTTTTACTTTTATGTTTTTTTTGGTAATTTCAATCCTTAAAATCTTGTTAACGTATGCCTATTAATTTATACAATTTTATAGAACCTAGTCATTTTATCAACCATATTTGGTTTAATTTGGTTGTATCTTCCTAGTAGCGCAGTAAACAGAGTATTTAATCTGTAATATAAAGGGCCTGAGTGTTCGATTCCTACCCGGGAGGCATTTTTATGTAGCAGTTATTTAGGAACAAAATTTATAATGGACTGTGTACGGGGCTGACCAACCATGATATAGGCTATTTATTTTAATGCGTGACGTGGTAAATTGATAGAACCCCAATTTTTATGTTGTCTCCATTTACTTTATAAAGTGTATAACAAGAACGCTATAAATACAAAAGAATATTACCTCTTTTAAAAATATGCTAGTTAGGGGGCTTTAAAAGAGCACAAATAATGATATTACACCTGATAACGTAATGGTATCATCCCCAAATACCCAATTTAAAATTTGGCTCTTTAAAAAAAACCACAGATTTTTTTACTGTGTTTATCATTTTTAATTCATAAAAGAATATATAGGGTGTTCCATAAGAAAAACATAAAGTTGGCATCGTAACTTTTTAATGCAACCCTGTATTAAAAATTAAATACTTTTTATAGATTCTACGTAAAAGTTATACAAAAGTTGTCTTTATGGTTTTTTGCTATTTCTTATATTAAAGGATATATAGGGTAAAATCGAAAAGAACAATTTTTCAATTTCCACTCGTATCTCTTAGATAAATAATTTTATTAAAATTCTGACTACGCCATTTTCAGTTTCTCCAAAATTAGGCACATAACACCTATATCAGTTTTTAATAACTCTAGTAATAACTGAGATAGCCCATAAAAACGTCCAATTTTGCCCATCCTGTACACGGATGGGGTTTACAATGGGACAACTGGGCCAAAAATTTAAAAACAATTTAATTTAAAAGATAAGAAACAAGAAACAACACACATCATTTTCTTACACGCTAAATTTTTTTATTATTATTATTTTCTATTTTTATTTAATTTTATCTTGACAACGGTGGCAGACTTGCCACCAAAACACATTGACCAATCTAGATACAATTTAAAACACTTATTAAATGTAATTAGGCCCTTGTGAAGCTCTACCTACGTTAGGATTATTGGGTTCAGTGGCGTCTCAGTGGGCACAACAGCCAATATTATTGAGAAAAAAAGTACGCCACTGACTTTTTACAAAAATTTTTCAGCTAAAGCAGTTAAAAATGCAATTTTTTAGTCCCCTAAGTTTTCTTCGTATCTTGCTTTGTTTTCAAGAAATAAAAAGTCACTTTAATTCCTTCTAAAAAGTACCCATACCCACAGACCACATTGCAAAAAGCAAAAATAAAAATAAACAATTATTTGCCTTAAAATAAATAAGCAGTCGTATGTTTTATTGGAAATCATTTTCACTATTTACTAAGTTCAAAATTGTTTATTTGGATTTTATTTTTATTCTGTTTACGGATACTTTTTATTATCATTTAGAGTGGCTTTAATTTTTTTTCTCGAAAACAAAGCAAGATATGAAGAAAATACAGGATACTAAACACTTGCCTTTTTAACTGCTTAATCGAAACAATTATAAAACTCTATGAAAAGTCGGTGGCGTATTTTTTCCTTAAAAATATTGGCTGTGGTGCCCACTAAGACGCCACTGGATTTAATAATGGTAATCTAGGTAAAGCTTTACAAGCGCTTTATTACACCTAATAGGTATACATAATTTCATCTAAATCGGTTAAAGCATTTTAAAAATTAAAGATTAAAGACTTTTTTAAAAACTTCAACGCGCTATCTTAGAAATAAAGCAAGTCGGGACATAGGTTTATAAAAACTTTTTTTTTCTAAAAATACATAAGAAATCACCTTCTTAAGTTTCCCCGTAGTTACGAAACACCCTGAATATTTAACTTTTCTGTATAAAATCTTTGCTTTTAAAATATACAATTTTATAAATTTTTTGGTAGGAATTAGAAAATAAGGTTCATTAGAGCATCACTAACCATAGAAAACGTTGCTATTTTTTATGACCACCTAATTAATTTTATATTGTCCCAAAATGGCTACATTAATTAATGATGTTGTATAAAATTTAAAAAAGATAAGAGGAGGAAAGGCAAATTAATCATTTTTGAGATTTCAGAGCGCTCTTTTCTTTTAATTCTTTGCAGTCATTTATTGTCCAAAATTTTAATGTATACATAATTTTAAATACAACAGTAAATTACGTTGGGAAACAAAATGTACCTTTTAATAGATAAAGTGTTTAAAAAATTATAAAAAAACGAAGTTTATTAGGTTACGGTTTATTTAAGAAGAAAGGTAACAACGTATTTTTATTCTAAGAAACTAACTTTTAATTTGGTTAAAAAAATGAGTAATCAAAGTAAATGGTTTAAGTAAATTTTTATATAGGGGATTCCACTATATTTTAATCGCGAATAACTATATCATAAGCTATGGCTATTTCCAAACAGAATTGAATTATTGACCTCTAAAAAATTGACTGTATGGCAAATAGGATTATTATTTAACAATGAAAACTTGCTACATACAGGGTTACAGAAAAAAACGGTAGCAAAGCTTTAGGTTCTTAGCAATATTACCAAAAGTTTTAAAAAAGTAATCTAACATTACTGCAATCACTATTTTGTAACTGGCGTATAGCTTTAGTTGTTTTCCTTTTGTAACTTATTTCAGCTCAGCAAAGCAAAAATCTAGCTGAGCTAACAAATAGGAGAGGTTTAAAAGGAACCATTTTTGATATAATTCTATACTCTCCCAATTTTTAACATCTCTTTTAACAATAGAAATTAAAAAAAATAGTAAATACTAAATCTAAAACGAACACCCTTTAAAGTATTTCTAACCTCGAAATGGACAGGAATTCGTCTGACGTACGTGACCTTCAATAACGTAGCAAAAATTTTCTTTTAAGTAAGATATCCGGCATACTTAGCCGCGGCAAGGGGGCGGTATCATTCTTGGCTGAGCTGAGTTCCTATTTTAAAAGGAACCATCATCTTAGCAGCCGACTTAAAATTAGCTAAGATTTGATGTAAAAGGAAAGCAGCTTTTGTTGCCGTATTTTTATCTGTAACTTTGTATTTAGCAAATATGTATTGTCAAATATTAATTTTAATTAGCATGCAGTCGAGTCAATTTTTAAGTGATCAATTTTTAAATATTTTTGAAAACAACAATAGCTTTTGGTACACTTTTTTAGGAAAAAAGATTGAATTTTAAGACGGTAAAAAAATACATACATGGTGTTTTATTTAAAATAACAAAGATGTCCTATATTGGAAAATCGGCCATTTAGTTTTTGTGTTAAGTAAATGTTGCAACCAAATGGCAAGGAGATAATAAAAACTTTCTGCAAAAATCCCACTTTGATATGTTTATTTGTTCTAAAGTTATTCGCAATCAAAATGGGTAATGGTATAGTCGAACACACTGCATTAAATAAAATATTAAACTGAATATTACATTTAAAAATATTTTTTTTTAATAAAAAAGGCAATAACCTTATAATTGAGTTTTCGTTCGTTCTCGGTCGTGGTAGGACGTTGGAAGGGAGTCCATGCGGCTCTCACGTGGTATCGTGCATGGAGGATCTAGAAGATGTTCTGGTGCCCCGAAGAAGATAGGAAACTCACAGCTAAATTTGAAAAGGCATCTTTTTTCTGGAACCAGACGCTGTGAGTGAAAATTCCTATAACCTGACTTTTCCGGTTTGGCGTGCTTCACAAGGTGTTTTCCAATGGCGGAAAATGGAGGCCGGCGTCGCGAGGGAGTGGTCAGCACTAAAAAAACCGGTTATGCGCGATATCGGTAGCAGTTCCAGAGAAGATGGCCGAAATTCATGCCACTTCATAATTTCGAGAAAAATATATAGTGAAAGAATCCGGAAATTCTGGGAGCTACGAGCTCGACTATACAGATTTTTCCCCGAATGAGCTGGTAAATTGGACCGAAAGGGACCAGAGCCAAGAATAAATAAACCAACCAACCAACCTTGTAATTTAATAGTGTAATAATAAAAAACATACATGTTGACTTTAAATAAACTGCATAAAGGCATTGCCCAATATTAGGCAGTTTTGTAAAATATTGTTTTTACTATTTTATTTTTGTTTCTTTAATCTATACTAATACATTAAGAGGTAAAGTTTGTTACTTTCAAATTCAAATTCAAATTCATATATTACGGTTAAAACAATTTACATTTACCGACGTCACAATTTAAAATAGTATAAAACTACACAATATTAAAATAGTTAAAGCACAAGTCTAAATTATACATTACTAAATAAAATTTCACTACAAATACATTTTTTTTTCTGAACATTTACATTTAGACTTATCCAACTAAAAGTTGTCATTGACAAAAAAACACAGATTTTGCACAATAAACATAAAGTCACAAAACTGGGAGTACTCTACACATTGTCAGGCTGAGAAGGGGCTCTCATTCCCCAGAAAGAATCTAAATCAAAATTCAGATACTCCTGGACGCTATAAAAAGTACACTCTAGAAGCAAGTTTTTTACCTTGTTTTTAAATGCATTCATGGGCAAATCCTTAATTTGACCAGGAAGTTTATTATAACATTTTGGGCCGAAATAGTTTGCTGAAAATCGTGAGCATTCTAGTCTATGATAATTTATTCGTATTAAGTTATTTGATCTTGTGGGGTATTGATGAAAAAAATGATTTTTATTAAAGAGATGTAAGTTTTTATGGCTATATACTAGACACTCATAGATGTATCTGCATGGCAGTGTCATGACCCCTAGCTCTCTGTAAGCACCTCTGGCATCATCCCTATAGCCGACACCAGCAATCACCCTTATAGCTCTTCTTTGAAGCTTAAATATTCGTGCAGCCTGGGTTGAATGACCCCAAGCCAAAATGGCATAGCAGGCCACCGATTGAAAGACCCCATGAAATGCCTGAAGAAGACTGGATCCTGGCAGTATGACCCTAAGGTTCCTAAGCAGGTATATGCTTTTTGAAAGGCGTTCGGCCATATGCTCAACATGTTTGTCAAATTTAAGGTGTGGGTCAAGATATACTCCCAGGAACCTGACCTCCTCAGTACCCCCATTCTCAATTTCTCTCAGACCGAAAGTCATTCTTTCTGTTTTTGTTTCATTAAGTGCAAGTCTATTAGCATTAAACCAATTTTTCAATTCACTCTCACACTCATGCATACGCTCCTCAAGACTCTCCAGGTCCACACCCGCATCCGCAATAGATGTGTCATCTGCGAACAGCCAGATCTTTGACATTGGGACTGCAGAGTTTATGTCATTTATGTAAATTAAAAAAGCAGAGGGCCCAGTACAGAGCCTTGCGGGACTCCATACTGTAGCATTGCCTCATTTGATAAATTATTTTTATATGCTGTCACCTGAGTACGGTTGGACAGGTAGCCCCTGATTAGATTCACACCAGCCTCATTTATGCCATACGCTCTAAGTTTATCTAGCAGGACATCATGGGACACACAGTCAAAGGCCTTCGAAAGGTCGCAGTAGACAGCATTTACATATTGCCCCTGCTCAAAGGCCTCCGCTATGAACCCCATGAGGTCCAATACCGCCAAGGTTGTTGACCTATCAGTCCTAAACCCAAACTGTCTTGAGGAGAACAAACTGTTTGATTCAAGGTAATCACACAGTTGGTTCTTCAGTAGACATTCAAAGATTTTCGACAATATGGGCACGAAGTGATATGGGCCGATAATTGCCTACATCATTTCTGTCTCCCTTTTTGAATACTGGGACCACCCTAGACTTTTTGAGCGACAGTGGAAAAGAGCCCGCCCCAATGAACAGATTGATCAATTTGGTCAGAGGAATTACGAGTAAATTCTTTAAAAGTTTTAATCATAGACACATCGATGCCAAAGATATCTCGGCTCTTTTTTGTTTTTAGAGAATCAATAACCTCTCTGACCTGGTTAAATGTGACTTTTGAAAATGAAAATGAGTTCGGCTCCCTTACACTGCCCAAAGAATAATCATGATTTGAGTCCAAAGTTGGGATATTTTTAATGCAATTTTCTGCAACATTAGAAAAAAGTTATTAAAGTCTTCTGCAGACAGTACGGTGTCATCATCGCGACAGGCACCCTTGCTCCTCATACTATTAATCACATCCCAAGATGTTTTGATGACATTTGATGAGCCCAATATGTATTTTGCATAGGAGTTTTGTTTTTTTGTCGGATACTTGCCCTGTATGCATGTCTATACTTTTTCAGATATTTTTGAGTTCACTAGATGGTCTATTAGCATACAGTTCTGTCAAGAATTTTAGGGTTTCGCGCATTTGGTAGAGAGAATTATCATACCAATGAACTTGGTTGTTTTTCTTAGGAATAACTTTTTGCGAATGATCGGGAAAAATGTGTTTATTCCACCCGTTTGTTTGTGGGTTTGTTTGTTTGTTTGTAGCCGCTAATCTTCGGAAATACTGAACCTATCATTAAAAAAATCACAATCAGAAAGCTACACTATTTAGGAGTTCTACAGGCTATAATTTATAATGATTAAAAAATATATAAAAAAATTATGACATATGCACATCAATTAATACTTATTAGTATATAAAAGGTTAAATTTTTAGCTCCTGGCTACGTATGTGTATGCTTAGATCTTTAAAACTACTTAACGGATTTTGATGCATTTTTAAGTAGATAAAGTAATTCAAGAGGAAGGTTTTGATGTATAATTAGTTCTGGTTAGTTTTGGTTAGGCCACATTTTTGCGCTTACATTGACAACGCTAGCTGGTATAAGGAAAGGGGTTAGTTCTGGTTAATTTTGCTTAGTATATAATCCGTTTTTTAAAATATTTCTTTTATATTTTTATTTGTGTTTATTTAATTTTTGTAAGGGTTAAAAGTTACCAACCGTGTTAATTCTTAAAACTTATTATTTATTTACATTACACTAGAAACATCAATTTTACTACTTTAAATTAAAGACCAATTTTTCAAAACCCTTTATCGTACTTACCTTCACAAAACCGCTTTTATTCTTATAAGGCAATGTGTTTGCTTCCCTGAATTATTTTCTAAAAGCACGTCAATATCCATGCAAATTTTGGAGTAAATTCTGGAGGAAGCGATATTCGTAAATTTACATGAATAGCTTTGGCATATCATTTTCTATTGCTCCTTATAAAATGTGCATTACGTTATAAATATAAATCTAACAAATTTATAAAAACAATAATAATAAGGTATTGTTACTGCTTTTAAAGCAGGCAGATTTTACTTTAAATCTGTTAAAATCAAACTAATACAGTGTGTCCACGTCCGGAACTTAACTATATCTGTAATTTTTTATTTTTAACATTAAAAAATAAATAATTTTTATAAATTTCTTTGCTTTATCTATTTTTATTTGCCTATAAATGCTACAAGCTATTATAAAAATAACTACATGATATGAGTGGTTTAAAATCGCAAAAATATTATTTTAAAAATTTAAAAAATGGAAAATTTTGTTATTAAAAATAATTAATAATAAAGCATAAACAACTAATAAAATATGTCCAATACATTTTTTCTTATCGTTTATCACTTCTTGAAAGAATTAAGTGGTAACTAAAATTAACAATTTTTTTTTAGAAATAATTAATTTTACTTTTTATATGCATAAAATATAAGTTCAAGGTAAAATGTATGTAAGTACTTACCCAAAAGATAACGATTTATTAAAAAAAAACTTTTTATTACTTTTTCTTGCTATTTAAATTAGTATTTTTTTTAGTTGCCAAAATAATATTTTCTCGATTCTCTCTGTATATCATAAGGCAATTCTTTTTAACGTTTTTATTCTAAAAATGTTCTTAATATTTTGGCATAGGAAATCTGTGGCCTCTCTATATATTATTAATTAGCGGGCACCTTTATATTACAGTTGTGTAAAATAGCATATGGAATATTCCTGTAGTGCTGTGAAATTTTATTCTAAAACGCTTTTTCGGCAGGGTAATTTAATATTTCTTTTTCCGGGGAGCTTAGCAATTTCGGAGGCAATTTCATTATTTTTGCTGGCTAAGAAGGACTTTTATCCACTTTTTTTAAAAATGCTGCTAAATTGTGTTGCCCATGTCGGTAGGTCGCTATAGCAGCAGTTTTTATTATTTATGATGTGTCTTATTAGATAATAGCTTCAGATCTTTGCGATTTTTCCTAAAACGATAGCCTGGGTTGACCAAAAGATGTGTACAGTTTAGGTAAATCAAATTCAATATCAATATTTTTTTCCATTCAAGTAGAGTTTTTATTTTGAAAATATTCTTTTTTTTGTGCTGCTTAGCACAATCTTTCTCGAAAATTGTGGTAGAGCCGATTAATTTTTTCTCTGATATCTGGATCATTAGATAAAATAACGTTTGTTTTGATCTCTTCTTTCAGATAATAAAATATTTTTAAAAACTTTTGTTTTTATCGCCGCTCTACAACCACAAATCTAAAAGGTTTTATTTATTAATTAGTACATATCTGTAAAAAAAATATATTTTCCAGGAAAGCAAATATTTGAAAGTAAAATAATCACAAATAAAGATTTAACCAAATAATTCAAAATATACCGCCGCCAAATGAAGCCTTTTTTTCAAGCTTTTAGAAATTACATATTTTAAAGATTTAATGATAAATGAGCCAATATGCAAACTAATTTTATTCAAGACGGAAAAAATAGGCAATTCTGTCTATCATTTTTAAAAAAGCAAACTAAGTAGTTAATAAAAAATATATATTTTCTTCCAAAATATGATTAAACAGATTAGCACCACACTAACAACTTTTTGCGTCACATACAAATTATTTACGACTATATAGTGATTAATATATGAGAAGTACTAAAAGCAGCTCTTTCTGTATCCCGAAAAAAAAGTAGAAATCAAAAATAATCAGGATATATATCTAAACAATGATGTATTTGCTTTTAATGTGAACAAACCAAATTTTTCTTTTGTCAATTCGAAAAAATAGATTTGGGCCAAAAAATTGGGTCGCAGAAACCATAGTGTAGCGGTACAATCCCAGTTCGTTCTCAGTTCGATCTTGGTCCGATATAATATTATCGTGTTCATACTAGCGGTACGCATTCGGTTCATTCCCGGTCCAATATACATTTGGCTCCCACTTTCTCTCACTGTGCAGGTCTGCTTCAGTCTTTTCAGAAGTTGATGCTTAAGATATTCTTTGAAACGTATTGGTACCGGAATAAACCGAACCGAGACTGGAGCAGTATCAATAGTATGAACAGGCTTATTTGTTTTGCACGTAAGACAATCTTATCGGATCGAGATCGAACTGAGAACGAACCGGGATTGTACCGCTAGTAAAAATCGCTGCTTAAACGCGTTTTCTTTAACAGTGTTTTCGAAGACGGTGACCACGATTTCTCGAAAACTACAGAACCAATCGCTCTCAAATTTTGACACAAACACTTGGATATATTTTAGCAACTAATCAAAGGTATTTTTTGTGATAAATATTTGTTTTTAAATAAATAACTAAGGGCCCAAATTTGGGGTATGAAATCGATTTTTGTGTTGAGAAACGCCAATTTGTCAAAAAATTTTTTGCTTATTCCTTTGATTAATTTGTGGATTAAACATTTGTGAAAGTAGATACGTTTGTTTTTTTATTTTAAATGATCTAGTGCAGAGATATAGTGGTCACCGCAAAACGCCTTTTTTAGAGAATCATCCGGACATCAGCTACAGATTAAAATATGTCAACCAACCAATTAATAAATAAAAAATTAAAAATATATAAACTAAAAAATGTAATTTATGAATGCATGTTTTAAAATATTTTTAAATTTAAAAGCTACCATTGCGCGTGTTGCTCAAATAGGCAGTTAAAAGATTTTATTTTAACGCATACGAGAGCTTTTAGTAAATTAGATTTAAAAAAGCTTTGTATATAAATGGAACAAAAATGCAAATTTAAATTTCAATAATGTCCTTTTCTACTTATTTGTTAATTTAAAAATAAAAATATTGCTTTTTTATTAAGTCTGTCGATAATAGTGCAGTAAATTTGTATTTAAGGGGTGAAAAGCAAAGAAGTCTATACTTTGGGCACTTTATGTTAATAAATTAAGTAAGTCCGGTTACTGATTTTTTAAACCAATGAAATACGTTTTTGTAAAGTTGTTTTTCCTAATTTTTAGTGCCCAAAATACTTTGTAATTCTAAAATATTAGGCTTTGAGAGTCAGTTCACTTCTTCACAAAGAGTATATGATCTTCTTTGATGCAAAAAATTAGCACTCTTTGTTTGCACTTTACCCAATTTGAGCCAAATGATTACTTACAAGAATACCTACTCTTTGGTAGGACAACAAGAAATAAAAGACACATATTTTTTTATCGACCATTAAACACTTTTATGGGTAAAATGCACCCCTAAAATCCACCCTTAAAATTGCTTTTTTTAAAATATTTTAAGAAAAAAATGAATAAAGGCTGATAAAATTTTCAATAAGTAAAATTATGGTTTTAATTATGTAAAGTTATCTTAATTCGTTATCAAGTATTTGAAATAAAGAACAATTTAAGAGTGTATTTCAAGGGTGTATTTCACCCCTTAAAAGTATTTAATAGCCGATAAAAAAATACGTGTCTCTTATTTTTGATGGACTGCAACATATTGCAGTTTTATGAAAATCAGCGGGGGACACACACGACTTCTTTGCTTCTTATCCTTTTAAAGAAACAAGACGAAATGTTATTCTGCATATACACATAAAATTTTGGTTTTAATCATCCGATTATTTTTCTTTAAATTGTAAAATACCATTTTTCCTTTTCTAATGTATTTTAAAACACTTTCTTTTTAAAATTATTCATCTTATTAATTTTGCTCTAAGTAAAACATTAAACAATTTTTACCCACATTTTCTTTGCAGCTTCAGCTGTCATGAAAATATCCACATCTGACTTATTATTTTATAATTTTGTACCGGTCATTTCTAATTGTACAAAAAAATAATCTTTTTATTAATTCTTTAATTAAATAGGGATTTGTTCATGCCAAGAAATGATTTATATTTATTTACGCGAAAACCGTATAAAAAAAGTTAGGAATCCAAATTTATTCCAAACAATAAAAAAGTTTAAAAAATATTTTTGTTGTAAAAGATGCGTACATTTTTTCAAAAAAGAAAAAATGGACGACACTGGTAATTTTTAAAAAAATTTAACACTCCATAGTTCAAAAAGGGTCGTTTAGGACATATCTTTATACGCATTTTTTTGTATTTTTCATTGTAGAATCACCACCTAAAGATTGTCGGTAGAGTTATTGGACACCCTGTATAATTTACTTTGCTTTTTTCTTATTTTCTTTTTTAAACAATCCAATTTTTTTATTATCCTACACAGTGTGCCCAAAATTGATAGGAAATATATTGGGATATTAGAAACTATAAAGAGAAAAGATGGTTAAATGGGGAAAGTTGTGGGCCATTTAATCCCTAATCTAATTCTATTTGGTTTTAGTTATTTAAAAACTGATAATGTACATTTTTGAAAAGTGTTGTAACTTTTTTATTTCAAATTATTTTTGGAATCTGTAAAAACATTATTAGGGACAACTTTTGGAGACCAATTTATTTCTATGTTTAGATTTTAATTTTATCGTTGCGGTTTTAAGATACCATCATAAAATTTTGTTTTTCTTATGGCGACCATTGTATTTTTTTTGCACATTTTTAAGAAAAGTTTTTCCCTTTAAGATAATATATATATCACTTTATAGGATTTTTTAAGGTGTCTGTCAAAAATCCGAAAAATTATTTTTTTTTGCACGAGTTGGCCATGACTGCGGAAGCTATTAGCTTTAAAAACAATTGCCTTTCTGTTTCTAAAAAAACCTTTTTAAGAAAGTTAATGCAAGTATATTTTTAACTCTTATAATAATAATTTATAATTGTTTCCAAGCAAAGATGGATATTTAAGTACCTTGTGGGCATCGGCACCTTAAAATGTGTTTAAAACTTTTTTAAAATTATATTATCCATAACATATGAAGACCACAGGGGAAAAACATGTTAAGTCACAAAAATTGCTAAATTAAAATATTTAGAGAGAATGGTAGGTCTAAGTGTATAGTATCTATATACCATATAATGCAGGGAAAAACGTTACGAGTCTCTTGTAATACCAAAAATTAGTATTAGGCTACTAGGGAAAAACGTGACATGGCCCCGCGGTACATTGAAAAAACGTGTTAAGTCGTTTTGTCGCGATTAAGCGGGTTTATTAATTAGTCATCTGGCATTCGTTAATGTTCGTTTTTTTTTCTGCCTAAAAGCACAAGTAGCAAAAAATCTTTGTCTTGGTAAGTTCTAGTTTAGTTTGCAATCTTTTACATAGGTATTTACTTTGGTTTTCTTTTTTTAGGTTTTTTCAGTTCATCTCACAAGAGAACTTTTTTATAATTGGAAGAAAAGTTTCTTTTAGAGATACAATAGACAGATAAAGATTAGGTATCCTTTTTTACAAATAAATAACAAACTGTAAATGTTTAAACTATTAAAAAATATATAATTACCCTAAGTTGCACTTATTTGTATACTATATTCAATAAAAGAACGTGCTAAGTCAACAAATAATCAATGACATAACACATTTTTCCCTTGTATTTTTGATGTTTTCACACTTCGGCCCAATGTGGTGAAGTACCGAATAGCTACTTTGTCGCACGGGTCATTATGGAGTTAGATAAATTTAATAGTTTTAACATTGTGTTAAATAAATAAGCAGTACGCAAATTGAGTAGTTATATTAGGGTTTTTTACCTAAAATTCGTTTCCTGTAAAAAGTGGAAAAAATGACTTGACACGTTTTTCCTCTGTGGTTTTTCATATACCATACTATACAAAAGCCAAATTTCTCGTGTTTTCAAATTGGGAAAACAAAATTAAAAACCAAATTCAGTTACATAATAATCTGGGAAAAAATATTTTTTTCACTTATTACCAACCTACTATTTTGAATTATATATATATATATATATATATATATATATATATATATATATATATATATATATATATATATATATATATATATATATATATATATATATATATATATACCATGATTTTTTTGCCATTTTTTAAATTTCCTATTTTACAATTATCACAGCCCACTTAACATAATATTTAAAAAAGTTAAACTCTTTGATTGGAGGTCATATAAATGAAAATGTAAGATAACTAGCAAAATATTTTTAAGGTCTGTATTTTAATTTTAATTATTATTATTTTTTAAATCTTTTGTTTGACTTTTTTAAGCTTTTATATGCAAGTAGATTGGTAATAAAAATAAGTGTAAAAGGAAATTACTACATAAGTATAATTAAGTTTTCCAATTGTGTTCGTGTCAATTTATAGATTCTTATTAGGTATTTGTCTGTTACGGATAATAAAATTAAAAAAAAAAAATGTTTTAGAGCACATGAACCTATTTTTAATAAAAAGTTTACGACTTGACATTATCATTTAATATTTTAATGTGTCGGTGCATTTAAGGTGGATATCCATCTTTGTTTAAGTATATAAGTTTATAAAAATTAAAAATAAACTTGCATTGACTATCCCAACATAGGTCCTTACAAACAGTTGAATGGCATTAGTTTCTGGAGCTAATGGCGTTCGCAATCATGGCCAACTGGAGCAAAAAATTATTTTAACGATTTATCACATACATACTAATCATTTTAAAGGTAAAGATGAAAACGTAAAGAAAAAACAAAATAGTGGCCACAAGAAACACAAGTTGAGGATGGTATCTCAAAACCGAAATGTTAAAATTAAAATCTGAAAACAGAAATGCATCGCTCCTAAAAAGTTGTCTCGGGAAATCTTTACAGATTGCAAAAATTATTTAAATATAAACAGTTATACTTTTTCAAAATACTAATTTTTAAATGTGTTTTAAATAACTTAAAAACCAAACAAAATAACAGCATTTTTAGTATGTTTATAGTTTCGAAAATCCCAATAAATCCCTTATCAATTTTGGACACGCTGTATGTATTATTGTTTATTTACGAAGGTAAAAATATCACATTTAACTAAATTTAGTTAGTATCTAGAACTTTTTTTTGTTCATTTTATGCAATAAAAGTTCTGATATATCTTGTGTCTAATCTAAATAAATCTTAAAACCTATGTAAATGCTGTTTATTACTATAATTTTTATTTTTAAATCATTTATACATATTTAACATATTTTTTTTATTCTGGTAACAAAATTAAAGGTCTTGAGCCGATTTTATAAAAAAATAGTTCACTAAATATGGGTTTAACAATACAATAATTTTTCAAAAGAAGGTGATATTAGGAAAAAAATCGTATTTTTATGTTATCACTCAAACCCTTAACTATTTTTACTTAAATTTGGCCATATATTGCATAAAAAATTAATTTAAACCCAACTTAATTCAATTTATTACGTCTAGGGGTTTCTGGAGAGACATCTTAAATAATATTTTTATAAAAAATATACACCACTATCTTTTGTTTAAGTTTTATATGTTTTTAAATCACGCAACAAAAGTTCACTGTAAATAACATATGTTTGAACCTTCAGTCTTTTTATTAACAATTCAACAGTTTGTCCCAGGATAGGGATTTTACAAGAAGACATTTTTTTATCTTTGGACAAACCACGAAGGCTAAAAGCCTAAATACTAACATACCGTGGGTGTCTTAAGCAAGGTAAGAGGGAGTTTGTTGGACACGGGACTTAAATACTTGAAGATTTGGGGGAAGGAAAGACCTCCGCGGGCAGCAGGTTCTACAATCTAGAAACTCTAGGGATAAAGAAGGAACAAAGTGGGAAGTTCGGGGCCTGTCCAGTTGGACCGTATAGGTACGTAGTATTTGATGACTCTTTTCGCGACAAGGAACATGATTGTGTTTTGGATGCATTAAAATGGACGAGATTTTTGGCGCCCCAATCCAATATTAAATTAAGATCCTGCGAAAGAGATATCTGCATCGCTCTGCGTTTGTTTTCCAAGTCAGGTTTAGTGATGGGTTTAGGAACCTGAAAACTGGAGTGAAGGGTACTATCGTCGGCGAAACTATGAATGGAATTAGTTGTGGACGAGAGAAGGTCGTTGATGTGAAGAAGAAACAATGTTGGTGCCAGAACTGAGCCCTGAGGGACTCCAGCATTTACTTGGTGAAAGCTTGAAGAATGGCCGTCCACAATAACTGATATACGTCGATCAGATAGATAACTAGAGAGCCAAGTACAGAGTTTAGTTGAAAGACCATAGGAGGGAAGTTTATTAAGAAGTGCGGCATGCCAGACCTGGTCAAAAGCTTTGGATATATCAAGAGCAACGATCTGGGACTCACCTAGAAACTCAAGAGACTTATTCCAACAGTGTGATACGAAGGAAAGAAGATCTGCTGTAGATCTTTTGTGGCGAAATCCATACTGCCTGTCATGCAAAATTTTGTGTTTTTCTAAGTACTTAAGAATTTGTGAATTAATTAATTTTCCATTACTTTACAAAGAACTGAGAGAATTGAAATTGGTCTATAGTTAGATGGAAGAGATTTAGATCCTTTCTTGGGAATAGGTTGAACACGTGCAGCTTTCCAGCTCTCCGGAAAGATACCTGTGTCGTAAGAAATTCGAAAGAGCCGAGTTAAGATTGGTGCAAGTTCTGGAGCACATTTTTTTAAAACGATTGCTGGTATGCCATCCAGCCCAGACGATTTCTTGGTGTTAAGGGAAGAAAGGATACGCTTAATGTGTTTTACCTTAAAAATAATATCGGGCATTTTATGAGGAACTGGGGTAACCGCTGGAATTGGATGATTTACGGGAGGGTCAAGGGTTGAATTGGCAGCAAATTGTTTAGCAAATAGTTCTGCCTTTCCTTTAGCGGTAGAAATAATTTCATCTTCCAAAGTTAGTGGTGGGAAAGAACTGGTACAAAAATTCCTACTTATGTTTTTCGCAAAGGACCAGAAAGATTTGCTGCCATTTGAGCAAGAAAGAACTTTGTTTTTAATACGATTGTCGAAGGAGTCTTTGGCTTCAGAAATTGTTTGATTGTAGTAGTTTCTTGCTTCAATGCTGGCTTGTCGGTTTTCTGGACTAGGATCCTGTAGAAACTTCTTGTGAGCCTGAACTTTTAAAATTCTAGCTTTATCACAAGATTTGGAAAACCAGGGTTTGTTATTGGATTGTTTGGGGTTCTTGATGGTGTGTGGAATATAGGTTTCAATGCCCAATTGAATTGATTCAGTTAGTTGATTGCAAATTTGAGAAGGATCACGAGAAGAAAAGCAGATGGAATTTCAGGGGTAAGTGGCGAAGAAGTCCCTTAGGCCATCCCAGTCGGCTGAGTTGTAGTGCCATACGGTGCGTGGTGGCATGTATTCATTTACCTCGGGATGTGCAGGGTAAGATATAGTAACTAAGCCATGATCTGAGCGACCTAGGGGTGCTGTGACAGATGTTTGATAGAGTTCGGGATTGGTAGTAAGAAAGAGATCTAGGGATCTAAATAGACCAAGAATTTTTAAACTGTAACACTTAATTTAAAAAAAAACTATTCACATGGTCCAAAATTAGAAAATACAAAATGTAACTTCGCTTTGTATTATATAGGGCGAGTTATAATTAAAAATATGAAAAATTCCAAGGAGTTAACTACTTTTATTAAAAAAAACAAAATTGTATAAATGAATGTTGTAGAGAATTAAATTTTTAGTCAAAATTTTGGGTTTAAGCGTAAAAGTAAAAAATGTTATTTTTAATTTTTTACATTACAATTTTAAGAGAAAAATTTAAAAATTAAATGCTATTTTTTTTTATTCGCTGCCTGACGCCAAGTATTTTAAAAAGTGTTAATGCGTTATGCAAAAATTTCCAGTTTTTTTCACAATAATTCTTACATTTTTTTAACCCAAAATTTAATTCTTTACAACATTTACTTATACAATTTTGTCATATTTTTAAGTATTGTATTTATTAGTTTTGGACCATAAGACCAGTTTTCCCAAATGGACGTTGGTCCATTTGTCTTCTTGTAATACCTATTCTGACCTGGGACACACTGTATAATAACAACATATAGGTACTGCGTTAAAAAATAATACCATTTAAACTTCCAAATTTTGGCCCAAAGAGATACAATTAATTAAGTGTTTTTTTCTCTTATTAACAGAACAAAATACAAAAAAATCACAAAGATCAGCGGCATATTTATTTTTTTGTCAGAAATGTTCTTTTAAGGGCCTTTGGAGACGCCACTGAACCTTATAAATTTATAAGTTACATTTAAGTTAGCCCAGAAAATACTAGAAACATTGGAAAATGTCACTTAAATCAGATAAAGGAATATTTAAATTAATCATAAAGAGCGGATTTTTTACGCCCAATATTTTAGAAAATAGTTATTTTCCTAACAAGTGCGCAAAGTGATACTTTCCCGCATTAAAAAGCAATTACATGAACGACACGAAGCAGAGTTTGGATAAGGTTTAAGTGCGGGAAAGACACTTTGCGCAAGTGTTAGGAACAAAGTTGTTTTCTATGAGTGTTCTAGAAAAGTAGAAACATATATAAAGACCTTAAATTCAAAAGGGTCTATGTGCCATTTAGCTATAAAAGTTATAGGTAAAAACATTGAATAATCTCTATAAGGGCACATAAGATACGCTATGAATATCCCTACCTTTTAGAAGTGGGTTTTTATCTATGGCATATAAAACCCTCCTAATACCATTAGGCTGTGGGTAATTATTTACAAACCGGACGCCTCGCCGATTTTAAAGAAATTTGGTATAAGGGGGTTTTTTGGGCGCTGATTACGAATCTGAAAGAATTTTTGAATAATTGAAAACTCAATATTTGATTTCTACTTTTAAAAACCCCATTTTTCTATTTATTTTACCAGTTTTTCCATAAAATTGTAAAGCTTTACTTTCAATCATTTTGATCTTAGTAGCCTTGGCGCTGCCAAGGCAACTGCAATTGAAAGTAAAGCTTTACAATTTTTGAAAACTCGGGTAAAATAAATAGAAAAATAAGGTTTTAAAGGTGAAAATCAAATATTAAGTACCAATTCAGCAGAAAACTCAAAATTGAGTGCAAAAGAAGGAGAAAATAGTACATTTAGGTAAGTTTTGGTTATCAAGCCTGATGATGAATATCCCGAGAACAAAACGAGTCCGAATAAAAATTCAGATTTATAATCAGCGCCCCAAAAACCCCCGTATACCAAATTTCATTAAATGCGGCGAGGCGTCCGGTTTGTAAATAATAACCAGGCTTTGTATATAGAACCTTTCTAAGCAAAAATCTATTTTTTTATATTTTTGGCACTTTTGAAGTAAGGTCTTTATATTAATTTCTATTCTAATAATTTTAAACCAACTGGTATTTGTCAGTTTTGATGCTTATTTGTTGTTGCTCCAACAACCAATTACATTTTCCTAACATGAGATTGTACACCCAAACGGGTGCGAGTGCACGCGAGTAGAAAATAGTATATTACATTACAAGTGTGGAAAATGACTAATTTCACACGAGTGGGAATATTGTAGCACGAGGCGTTAGCCGAGTGCGACAAACCCACGAGTGTAAGAAAGTCATTTTCACACGAGTACTGTACACTATTTTTCCTACGACCACAAGTTATTCACCAAAAAAACAATAAAAGTTGTTTGTCTTCACGGAAAAAATAAGAAAACAATTGATAACTTTGCATCACTAGGGTGATATTTACTTTGCAACACTAGTGTGATATGTACTTTTCCTCACTGCTATATTATACTGTTTTGACAATATTTTTACATCGAAAATCACCTACCTAGAAGCATTATATAACTTTTATCATTTTGAAATTTAAAAACGCCCTCACTTATTAAAAATTGTATGGTTTGGTTAAGTAATAGTTTAATACGGTTTTCTGTTATTTTAAGGATTTTTTAAAAATTATTAATACTTACATATTTTAGATACTCCTCTAAATAAAACGTAAGTGACGCATATCCAAAATATTTCGTTTTTTAAAAAATATCAGTAAACAAACTTACGGGACCGGGGAGTGAAAAGGGGTGCTGGGTGGGGTAAAATTGGTAGAACAAGTTAATGAAACTGAACATCACATGTAAAGTTAAGTAAAAATTACATTTTTTCCGCATATTTTTGAGAAAAATATCAATAATATGAAAATTATAAATGCATAACCTAAAGTCCTTCCTAAAAGTAAGAAAAAACGACAACGACCATGGACAACGACGACAACTAAACGTCAGTTATACCATGCAAAATATGGAAAGCATTTGGCAACGTCGGAAGGGTCTGATTCTATTTATGAATGGATAAAAGAAAGTGGATTCATAAAGTGTGTATTAGCCTCAGGTTTAATTAAGGGATTAAAAAAAAGATTTTACTAGTTGTTTGAGTACACGAAGACAGAGAGAAAGGAATTTGATCTATAGGAGTTTTTCTCTGGCGCTTTAGGTTGAACGGTCCAGCGGCAAGGCTGCCTCTATCAGGTGCGTGCTCAAAGGTAGAAAGGAGATTTTTAATTTGATCTACTTACACTTACCTGACAACACTGTGCCACTGCGACTGGTCAATGAAAGTTGTTTTTTGTGGTTATGTCTATTTTGTTTATATTTTTATTTTTTCGGAAATTTTATTATTACTCTTTTTAATATTAGAAGAAAGCTTATAATGTGTAGTAACTTAACGTTTATAAGATGATTTTCGCTAATTTGGGTTCTACTGTTTAAGGTAAGTAAAAAGTTATAAATTGTTTTTAAGAATGCTATGATATTGATATTTTGTCTCTAAACAAAAGAATAACTGTGTTTCTGGAATTTTTCGGCGTGGCTTTTGGTGTTTTATTTCGTTCTTGATACGGTAGACAACTTCTATTTATAAATATAAGTGTTTTACTTATCATCCTAAAATGGAAAGCTCACCGAAGGGTGATGACAGTGAAATGCTCGAGTGTACTCCACCTGAAATAGTTAAAGCTGCAAAAATAAGCACACTTCAGTTACTTCCAGAAAAGTCGAAAACCAGATATTTGATTGCCTATAAACAGTTTATGGAGTGGCGAAAGAAAAACATACAATTTCTTTCTCTGAAAATGTTTTATTAGTATATTTTGATGAGTTATCAAAATCATTAGCGCCCAGCACACTATGGACGCAATATTCCATGCTAAGAAGCACACTGTATGTGAATGATAATATAGACATATCAAAATATGCAAAATTAAAAGCCTATCTAAAAGGAAGTCTGTTGGCTATCAGTCAAAAAATCCAAGACCTTAACCCCCAAGAAGTTAAAAATTTCCTTGAACAAGCTCCAGATGATGTGTATCTTTTGGCAAAGGTATAAATATAATTTTGTATTATTTTAACAATAACCTAAATATTTTTAAATTTTTTATTTTAGGTAATACTTATTTTGGGTATATCAGGAGCCTGCAGAAAACAGGAGCTTATTCAGATTACTGTAGACGATATAAATGATCTGGGTTCACTTGCCGTAATACATTTAAGAAATACAAAAAACAATATTCCCCGAAGTTTTAATATAACTGGTGAATTTTATACACTTTTTAAAAAATATGTTGCACTTAGACCACAACAGAGTCAAAACAGATTACTTCTCAATTACCAAAGGGGAAAATGTACCCATCAGGTTGTCGGTATTAATAAAGTAGGTGCTATTCCAAAGCTTGTGGCAAAGTTCCTTAATTTAAAAAATCCAGAATTGTATACGGGACATTCATTTCGCAGATCTTCAGCTACAATTTTAATAGATGCTGGAGGGGATCTCTCAGCACTTAAAAGGCATGGGGTTGGAGATCAACTGCTGTTGCCGAAGGTTATATAGACAACTCTGCCACAAACAGGATGAGCACTGCAAATAAAATAATGAATGCAGTGTCAGCAAGTCAAACTTCAGCTACAACAGCCATGACAGAACCAGAAATTGTATCTAATTCATCCCCTTCTTTTATAAACACTCATTCTCATCTAGATGAAGATCAAACGACTGCTCCTGCTACCATCACCAGCAGGAATGCAATAGAAAATATAACAGAACAACCGATAATGCAGTTCCAATTACCCGATAATTTATCCACATCAAACAATATATTAAACTCTCTCCATCAGACGCCATTGAATATATCAGGATGCTATAATAACCAATTTACATTTAATTTTTACAATACTACGGAAAAAAGTAAAAATAGTTTATTTGTAATTAAAAAAAATAAATAAATAATGCTATTTTATGTTAACTTTAATAAATTAAAATAATGAATTGTTTATAATATATTTTTTTTACTGTCTACAATAAATATGTCACTTGCAAAACCAATAGCAGTTTTTAGAATGACATCATAATATATATCACACTAGTGTTGTAAAGTACTTTGCAACACTAGTGCTGTAAAGTACTTTTCCTACGACCACTTGTGAAAATAGCAAATAGCACACTGATTTCATGCATAGAAAATGCGTTATATCACACTAGTGTTGCAAAGTACTTTATAGCACTAGTGTTGCAAAGTACTTTACAACACTGGTGTGATACATATTATGATGTCATTCTAAAAACTGCTATTGGTTTTGCAAGTGACATATTTATTGTAGTGACAGTAAAAAAACTTTTTATTTACCTTAAACGGTAGAACCCAAATTAGCGAAAATCATCTTATTTTATATTTATTAAAATTTACGAAAAATAAAAACATAAACAAAAATATACATAACCACAAAAACAACTTTCACTGACTGGCACAGTGTTGTGCATTTACAATTTTTATATTTATTATATTTTGTATTATAATGTATAGTTGGTTGCCTAAGCATGATTGTCATAAATTAATAAATCTAGTGACTCAGGCATTCGACTATTGGCGCGGTGATTAGCCGTGGTGGTACAGTTCTGTTAAGATGGCTAAATTGTTTTGTGTATTTTTGAATAGTTTACTTTTATGAAATATAGTTCTTAAAAGTGCATTAATGGCTTTTTATTGTTAGCACAACAATAATACATATTTTTCTTAAAAATATGAGGAAAAACTGTTATTTTTACTTGGTTTTACATGTGATGTTCAGTTTCATTAACTCGTTTTACCAATTTTACCCCACCCAGCACCCCTTTTCACTCCCCGATCCCGTAAGTTTATTTACTGATATTTTTAAAAAAACGGAATATTTTGGATATGCACCACTTACGTTTTATTTAGAAGAGTGTCTAAAATATGTAAGAATCGATAATTTTTAAAAAACCCTTATAATAGCAGAAAACCGTATTAAACTATTAGCGTTATTACCTAACAAAACCATACAATTATTATTAAGTGAGGGCCTTTTAAATTCCAAAATGATAAAAGTTATATAATGCTTCTAGGTAGGTGATTTTCGATGTAAAAATATTGTCAAAACAGTATAATATAGCAGTGAGGAAAAGTATATATCACACTAGTGTTGCAAAGTAAATATCACCCTAGTGTTGCAAAGTTCGCAATTGTTTTTTATTTTTTCTGAACAGACAAACTTTAATTTATTTATTTTTTAGTGAATAATTTGTGGTCGTAGGAAAAATAGTGTACAGTACTCGTGTGAAAATGACTTTCTTACACTCGTGGAGTTTGTCGCACTCGGCTAACGCCTCGTGCTACAATATTCCCACTCGTGTGAAATTAGTCATTTTCCACACTTGTAATGTAATATACTATTGCAACACTAGTGTGATATAACGCATTTTCTATACATGAAAACAGTGTGCTATTTGCTATTTTCACAAGTGGTCGTAGGAAAATATATATTTTTACCCAAGTTTATATAAACCCCTTTTTTAAAAAATTAAAATTTAAATTTAATTGGTTTCTCTGTATAACGCAGACGAACAATAAATCTTTGTAATATTCAGGTTCTGCTAGAGCAAGGATCTATTTTAATTTAGTTTTCTATTTAATTTTAAGATATTAAGCAATAAAGTGCATTTTGTGGGTAAGACCCTGTAAAAAGATACTATAAATCTAATAAAATATATACACGGTATCTCTAAAAGGTGCAAAAAATGCTACCAAAATTCCTAAGGTTAAAATTGGACGATATAACCCAATTTACCTCAGTTTAAAATTGAATAATTTTGGAGATAGGGGGTGTGATATAGGCAAGATATAGAAATCTCTCTAATCATTTTATTGTTACCTCTAGAGGGTGCTACCTACAGTATTTTGCATTAAAATAAAAACAAAATAACTTTTTTAAAACACTGTGTATGAAACTTTTAAATAAAAAAATATTTTCTAACATAATTTACATTTAAAAAGCTATACTTGGTAAAAGTTGTTTTAAGCAGCCGCTTATAAAATGTGAAAATTTAAAAAAATACTTGCTATGTCTAAGCTATACAGGGTGTTTCAGGATTAGAAGATATCTTTAACAGTGTGAATCCTTATATAATTTTAAGAGAAAAAGTTTAAATAAATCTTTGTTTTAAATATCTTAACTTTTGAGATACAAGGTGGAAAAGCATTAAAAAATATGCTTTTTTAACTTTGTATCTTAAAAGTTAACAGATTTGGGACATAGAATAATTTAAACTTTTCTTTTCTAAATAACCAAAGATTCACACTTTTAAATATTAGCATATACTTTAAAATAACTGCATAGCTTTAACATGGCCATACAGAAAGTGATTTTTTTAAAATCCAGATGTCTTAAAACGGGTGCTCAAATTAACGTTTCGTAAGTATACCTTTTTTGGGTAAAATATGTTAAACAAATTTTTTTATTTGTTACATGCATGCAAAGTGGTTTTAAAAACTTCTTTCGTTTTTAATTTATGTAAGATACTGCAGGTGGTGCCCTCTGGAGTTAAGAATACATTTAATAGCACTCCTATTTTTCACCTCCTAAAATCCCCTCTAGCCAAATATTGTAAAAATACACCTTTTATTTAAAAAAATATATTTACACTGCTTGTCTAAATTCAGGACTCCCGCCTAACTTTTAAATTGCCTGGTATTTTTTCACGTAATCAAACGACTTTAGTAACAACATAAATTAAATTTAAAACAAAACATTACAGATATAAATGTCAATGGGACAGATGGGCGCCTTTTGAAAACAAAATTAAATGGAAAGGAGGATCTTGTGACACATCATTTTAAAGTTCCTGACGAGTGCTTTATAGTCTCCAGAATATAAAGTTAATACTTTAACTACAAAATGGCAGTACTTTAAAAATTACGAGAATACCTCATTCAGATAGCCATATTTCCAAATCTAATAAAGTTAAATACACTTATTGTGATATTTTGTTATAGCTCTTTTAAGGATTTATTTATTGATAATATTGATGATAATATACTTACAGGGTAAAACAAAAAATATAGATTTTTTAATAACACACCATGTATATTATATCACCACTAAAAATATATTTAACAGACCTTTAAGAAAATACCACAATAGGTATATCTAACTTTAATTGTTTTGGAGATTTAGCCATCCAAATCAGGTTATTTTTAAAGTACCGCCATTTTGTGGTAGGTAAAAATATTACCTTTATATTTTCGGGTTACAAAGTACTCGTCAGGAGCTTTAGAATGATGTTTTGGAAGATCCTTCTTTCCATTTTGTTTTTGTTTTTAAAATGGCGCCCAGCTGTCAGTTTGACATTTATATCTGTAATTTTTTGTCTAAAATTTGGTTTATGGTGTCTTACTAAAGTCCATAAATTATCATGAAAAACTACCAAACAATTTACAAGTTAGGAGGAGGGGTCCTGAATTTAGGCAAGCACTGTATAAAAACTAAAACTAAAATAAATTTTTAATATCCTGTATATCCAAAATTTTCTACTTTTGGACTAGTTTGATGGTCACATTTTAGGCTCAGAAATTTGTGGTAGCATTTGTATTGGGAGTTTAGAAAACTGCAAGATGGATAAATAGGGAACGTTGTGGGACATTGAACTATAAATCTTATGCCGTTTTAATGACGGCTGTATCTTTTTGGTTTTTAAGTTAAAAAAACATTATTTGTCTATTTTTTATAATGTTAACGACCAGCACTAATTTTTAAAAACTGTACTCCTGGATCAGGATATTGTTCCCTAAATCTTTGTAAAAGACATTTTTTCAATTACTACGAAAAATAAAAGAAAAATTTTAAAAATCTCAGCTAAAGGCATTTTTTTGTTTTCCAGGGAACAGGCCAACTTAAAATACATATAAAAAGCACGTAGCTGTGTCCGTTGGATTCTAATATTGTTTTTACCGATTCCAAAATTATTTGAAATAAAAAAAACTACAGCACTTAAAAAAATCAAATTTTCAGTTTTTTCAAAAAACTTAAAGATATAGACAAGAAAAACCATTAGATTATTGGTTGAATGGGCCACAATTTTCCTATTTAACCATCTTTCTATATCTTATAGTTTCCAATATCCCTATACATTCCCTACCAATTAAAGAAGTAATGAAAGTGTATTTCGTGCAAAATTTAATAAAATACTAAATAGCGTAGTAGAGCGCGTTCTATACAAACCAAACTCAGTGCCTCTACTGGTCAACAAACAGGTGTCATAGCTCAAAAGTGCATACATAATTTAAAAAAAAATAAAAGTTTAAAAAAGTATTTACCTTAGTACAAACAAGTCACCTATTAAAATTTTTGTTTAATAGCATCCCTTAAAAAGGAAGTGTTATATTCAATGGCATTAAACTTTTTGAATATTACAGTCCCCTTTTAAGGGATATACAGGAGTGTAATTTAATTGATGGTTAAAAATACAGGGTATTATTCCTTAGCTAATGTGAGGAAGAAAAGTTCATATATCCTAAACGTCCTAACTTTTAAGCTACAAGGCGTTAAAGCCTAAAAAAATATCGTTTTATTATCATAACTTTAAAACTTTTTAAGGTAATTTCATAAAATTTACCATGTATTTACTACGCACCAATGAGCTTTTTTATGTAGAAAATTTTAATTATTTCTACCAGTGGCGTCCGTACAGAGATATATACAGATATTTTTTTTTTTAATATATTACGCCATTGCTTTTTTTAATATTCGAACTTCCCGTTTATTTTGACCTCATAAATTTTTTTTTGTCGGATGGACGGTTTTGCGTAATAAAATAAAAATAGTTTTTGATGCATTTTAAACTAGCAGACAGGTGACCCTATTTTTAGTTTTTTTATGCAAAAACGGTGCATCGAACTTAAAAAGGCAAGAGGTCAAATTTACTAAAAAAATAAATAAGGATTTAAAAATAAATTTTATTTTTGAAAAATGGTGTACCATTTTTTTGGAAATCCAGTATTCATCTCGTACAAACGCCACTGGTAGAAATATTTAAACATCTTTTATGTTAAAAAATCCTAATGGTGCTTAGAAGATTCGAGCCAAATTTCATAAAAATATCTCCAACAGTTTTAAAGTTATGATAAGAAAACGATTTTTTCCTAAAATTTCAACACCCTGTAGCTCAAAATTTAAGAGGTATAGAACATATGTTCATATAAACTTTTCTTCCTAAAATAAGCTAAGGAATCATCTCTTTTTTAGCCATCAATTAAATTACACCCTGTATTTGAAACAAAACTTTGATGTGATTTGTTTCTTTGTAATGTAAATTACTGTTTTTTAAAATTTCATTTAACTGACTTATGCATTCCAGACCTGTGAATCCGGATTGTTGACAACTAGCACTGATGATGGTTTGTATTGAAAGCGCTCTGCTACGCTATTTAGCATTTTATTAAATTTTGCACAAAAATACACACTTTTCTTTCTTCTTTCTAATAAATTATTTTTTTTGTCATGTTTTCAAAACAACTAATGGTGGGTTTACATCTGACATTTATTGCATGATGTTTATGTCAGACAGCTGATGTAAACGGTTAAAAAATTATGTCTGATATACATTTTTCAATGTTTACAACTGCCAGAAATTCTGTCTGACATAAATTTCAAGCAATAAATGTCAGATTTAAACCTACCATAACAAAGAGCTTAATAATATCGTACATCGTACTTTTTAACGCTCTCTGGATAATTTTTTAATATTGATTCAATATACAAATGTTCCTAAAAAAGCATACTTTTTGTCGTAACCTGTATACCTTACGAGAGTTAAAGCATTTAAATGACTACTAGAGAATTAACTTAACAAAATGGTATTTTATTTTTTTATTGGTTTAAATAATTAAATGTTTGGAAGATATAAAATTATTACGCTACAAATGAAAATTAAAAAATATTCTTTTGGATGGTCATATTTTCGAAACTAATTGTTATAGATAATATCCCTATGGTATTTTTTTAAACTTTTTAAGAAAACTCTTTTATTGCAATATAATATACTGGTTGTTTCTCACAAGTGTTTCCCCACTATAACTTTTTTACTTTTAAGATCGAAAAATAAAATTTGGTATGTCGTTATTTGAAATAATTAATAATTGTTTTCAATAACTTTCGGTTTAACCAGAAATGACTGCTACTTTTAAATTTGAATTGCACCACCGGTATATTATTAAGTATTATATCTTATTTTGATAGAACATGATTTTCTGAACACAATGACACCTCACATGTCATTTTTTGACACTTTAGCTGTCAAAAATTAATTTTTTAAACTCTAATCTGGTGGTACTAATTATTTGAAATAAAATGATCTTTCGGGATATGCTAAAGAAACAACCTCGCTCCATTAAAAAAGAGTTATGACCATAAATAGGATTCTGCAAACTTTTACTTCGCCCTGACAAGTCGTAAAAAACAAAATACATTTTTTTAAGCTACTTGACTTTACTAGACCGTTCTAGCTTAATTATTGCACTCTAGATTAAAATTTAAAAAATGTTTTTTTACAACAGAAGAGTCAAAAAATGACCTGTCATTGTCATTGTTTTCAGAATGTCATATTCTATCGAAATAAGATAAAATATACCGGTGGTACAATTTAAATTTTAAAAGTAGCAGTCATTTCCGGTTAAACTGGAAGTTATTAAAAACAACCAAATACATCAATTAATCAGAAATTATGTCAAATAACGACATACCAAATTTAATTTTTTGATCTTAAAAAGTAAAAAAGTTATTAAGAGGAAGCACCTGTGAAAAAATCCGGTATAGGCTGTTGTATTTACAAAAGTCATACTTTTGTCATACCTTGTATATCTTAGGTTACGATTACTACAAAATTATTCAAATAAACTGATATTTTTTGTTTATTTTGTCCGATACAATATGAAAGGTTAAGGGGTGAGGGAAATTCGTACCTTGACACCTGGTTCTTGGTACTTATAATATTTTCGATATGAATTATAAACTAAAACTTACGTTTTTCCTGTTTGTGGATCCAACTCATCAGCCCATCCGCTAAACCAATTGATAAGGCCACATTTGCAGCTTGCCAGGGATAAAATAAACAAAACAGCAATAAATTTAAAATGCATTTTTAAAATGTTATTAAATGTATGTACGTGTACTTCAGCACATTTTTAATTGCACTAAATTCAACTAACACAAAATGCGAAATTGAATGAAATTTGTGTATCAGCAAAAATTTTGTAAATTGGGGCCAGGTATTTTTAATTAATGTTTATGTTGACAAAAATTACCGAGTATTAATTATTTAACAATACTTTATTTTGTCTTGTAAATAATATAAACCTATTTTAAATGATGTTTAAACTGGGCTACTAACTTGGTAAAATCATTTTTATTATAAAAAGTAATAAATTAATGTTTCACAGAATTTTATTATTAATTTTGGTTTATACCGGCTGTCCAGTAAAGCGACAAAGTTAAGGAGTTCTTCAAAAAAAAAAAAAAAAGACAAGTTTTTGACTAACACATGTCCCAAACGTCCTACTTTTGGCACTACGCGGTGAAAAATGAAAAAAACAATATTAGGGTTTTCCGGATAATTTCGGAACGGTTGCAAACATTTAAATTTTAAAACTTTAAAATTGAATATTGTTAAGCATAAAACTACAGTAGGTAGGAGGTAGCGGCATGCTTTTTATACCAATTTTATACCGAATTAATTTTATTTGTAGCAGTAGAATAGTGTTATGTTGATCCTACCGAATACGAGGTAGATGCCAATTTATAAATTTAGCATAAGAGAAAACCGCATTTATTTTTAAACTAGGAACAAAATATTTATATGGAAAACTTGTTTAGAATTAAACGCTATGCCCAAGTTAAAAAAAACCTTCTCCTCCGTATAACGACTAGATCGAACTAGGGATTATTTAGTCTAATTCAGTTTTTTTTGTAAAAATATGTGTACAAAATATCTGTTATTTTAAAGCAGTTACCTACATTAAAGTAATTTTAAAAGCATTGGCCGTAAATGTATGCTTCTTGAATTTCAAAGTTCGTTTAAATAATTGTTTTACATCCTTTTCGTTTAATACTACCTTTACTTTACAGATTTTTTAAATTTAATTTAATTTATTTTTGTTATATTCTAAATTATATCATTAAAAAATATATCTTAGAAGTTTAAAAATGAATTTGTGGATTAATATTAACACAAAACAAAAACAAAAAAATAAATTTAAAAATTTTTCTCTAAGACGAAAACGAAGTGAAACAATAATCTAAAGAAAATTTTAAAACACACAAAATCATACTTTTAGGTGAAATGCTTTTAAATGACTCAAATGTATTTAAATGTTTTAAAAAGAAAAGATATTTAATAGATGGTATTTATTTGGGTACACGCCAAAAATAAAATTGAAAGTACTAAAGAACCAAAAAATATTAAACAAGTAAAAGATAATTAAATAATTAATAGTTTAAAAAAACTAAAAAACACGCTTTTATATGCAACCGAACTAAAAATTAAAAAATAATTTTTCATTAAAAAAATATTTTCACTTCATAGTAAAAAGCGTGGGGTGCTTAATATATTAAATGTTATAATTATTATATTTGCCAATATCTATGATGGAAAAGTTATGAAAAAATAGTAAAATGCACCCCACGCTTTTTACTATGAAGTGAAAATATTTTTTTAATGAAAAATTATTTTTTAATTTTTAGTTCGGTTGCATATAAAAGCGTGTTTTTTAGTTTTTTTAAACTATTAATTATTTTTCATTTTTTAGTTCGTTATATTGCACAAAATTCTTAATATAACAGTAAATTAGAACATACTAATTAATTAAGCAGCAAAAGAAAATAACCAGCCCCCTATGAAATGACAATGGTAGCAAATTTTAAAATTTGCAAAAGATTGCAACTCACTAAAAAATTTCTTCTTCATTAAGTAGCAAAGTTTCAAATTTTGCCAACAGATGGCACTCCAGGCAATGTTTGGACCGTTGTCAACACTTTGCAATCCACTAAAAAATTTCTTCCTCATTTAATAGCAAAGTTTGAAATTTTTCCAACAGATGGCATCCTAGGTGTTGTTTTTATAATATAATGGAATTTTTTTCCTGGCGATTAAAAAAGATAAAGGGATACTGTTTGCAGATTATTGCATTGTCATGGGTCCTTAATACGTGTGCAAAGTTTCAAAGAAATCGAATAGCTGGAAGTTGGTTAAAATTAGGCTCAAAGATTCCGTTACATAGGCAGCCAGATGGATAGATTGATAGATAGATAGATAGTTACAACCCAAGTTAATAAAAGCGTGTTAAAATCGACGTTTCGGTGGCAAATCTGCCACCGTTGTCAAGATAAATGTAATAAAAATAATAAAAATAAAAACTTACTATTATTTAGGTTTTAAAATTCACTATTTTTCTGTTTTTTGGGATATTCTGAAAATCTGAAAAACTTTGACATTAAATGTCAAAACATGTTTGTTTGGTTATAGTGTCATAGTGACATAGATAACTGGTTGCTGGTGTATTGATTGTTTATTTTACAAAAAGGTGAATAGTTAGTTAATTCTTAGTCTTCCTGAAGATACTTCAGTATCAAGCAAAGGCAACCAAGTGTTATTTAAATTAACTGAAATTGATGCTACACAATTATCTTTATTTAATATTATATACGCACTTTCTTTGATTTTGCGTTTTTTAGAACAAGTTTCCTTTGCTAAAATGCTCGAAGCATCCCAGTTTATTCTATGATTGTTATCAAATGCGTGTTGGCAGATTTTTGATTTATGAAATTCTGTGTTTTTAATGTATAATTAATTAAATTAAATAATTAATTCAAAATAATTATCCTCTTGATTTTATAAATAATTGTTTCCTTGAATTTGAAACTCCAGTTATAAGACAAAATCAAAATAGACCTATTACAAATTTATTATTACCATACATTCCCGGACTATCAAATAAAATTCAACGAATAGGGCATAAATTTAATATTCGCACAATCTTTAAAACACAAAACACAATCAGATCTAAATTAACAAAAACAAAACCATACAACTTAAATGAAAATACAAAAATGTAATTTATAAAATACCTTGCGAATGCAAAAAGAACACAGATCATACATTAAAAACACAGAATTTCATAAATCAAAAATCTGCCAACACGCATTTGATAACAATCATAGAATAAACTGGGATGCTTCGAGCATTTTAGCAAAGGAAACTTGTTCTAAAAAACGCAAAATCAAAGAAAGTGCGTATATATTATTAAATAAAGATAATTGTGTAGCATCAATTTCAGTTAATTTAAATAACACTTGGTTGCCTTTGCTTGATACTGAAGTATCTTCAGGAAGACTAAAAATTAACTAACTATTCACCTTTTGTAAAATAAACAATCAATACACCAGCAACCAGTTATCTATGTCACTATGACACTATAACCAAACAAACATGTTTTGACATTTAATGTCAAAGTTTTCAGATTTTCAGAATATCCCAAAAACAGAAAAATAGTGAATTTTAAAACCTAAATAATAGTAAGTTTTTATTTTTATTATTTTTATTACATTTATTCTTGACAACGGTGGCAGATTTGCCACCGAAACGTCGATTTTTAATTATCTTTTTACTTGTTTAATATTTTTTGGTTTTTTAGTACTTTCAATTTTATTTTTGGCGTGTACCCAAATAAATACCATCTATTAAATGAATCCGCCAAACTACAGAACATATCTTCCATTAAGATATTTAATATTTTTTACGCAAATAAACTGCAATAGGGCAAATAGTTCCTAGTTCGATCTAATCGCTATACGAAGTAAGATGAAAAAATATGTTTCCTTTTTGATTTTTAAGTAGGATGCCCTTTTTTAAAACTTTGGCATGTCTTTTAGTTCTAAACAAGTTTTTAAAATAATTTTTTTGTTCTAAGTTAAAAAATAAAGGCGGTTTTCTCTTATGTCAAATTTGCATCTACCTCGTATACGCTAGGATCTATTTAAACTTTGATCAGTGTTTTGTGAGTTTGGGTATATGCAGAGATTTTTACCAATTTTTTTTTTTTTTTTTTGAGAAATAAGAAATAAAAAGTTCTTTATATGGTTCAACAATTATGGTGGTCATTGTATACGTGACTGACGTATGATCCCCCATATTTAATACAGCTGATGATTATTTTTTATTTTAAAATTCTTTAAATAGGTGTCTTATAAATTTTGACACGGTACACAATGCATAACGTATTTTTTTAACGACTTTCATATGCTAAGCTGCCGTCTCTAACTTTACCGCTACTTAGGGAGCTGACGCTCGCAGCTCTCAAATGTGAGATAAAAACTGTAATCCATAGAAGTTTCAGTCGGTATAAAATTCATTTTCAAATCTGGCGCTACCTCCCTACTATTACGCAACTTTGCAACAATTTAACTAACACTGTATCTTTTACCGTTTCCGAGATTCTTATGGTGTCCCTCGAATTTGTCTATTTTACTATTTTACTAAACAGTGCATTTCTTTAATGTCCCTTTATTTTTTGCACGGATCAATTAAAAAAAAATAAACTTTGGGATACGAAATTGATGCTTAAGTTCTATATTTTAGACAAATAAAAAATTTCAAGATGGCTGCTGGCGCCATCTTGAAACAAAAATTTAAAATGAGCATTTTTTCAACCTTAGAATATAAAGTCAATACTTTAACCTACTACAAAATGGCGTTACTTTAAAAGTTTTCTTGATACCTGATTTGGATGGCCATATTTCCAAAACTAATAAAGTTAGATATAGTTAATGTGGTACTTTCTTAAAGTATTTTAAATGATTTTACTGGCGTTAATATACAGGGTAGGACAAATAGTAAATATTTTTTGAATAAATTACCTTATATATGAACCACTATTAAAAAAATGTTTAAAAAAGCTTTATAAAAATACCATATTAGGTATAACATCTAATTTTAGTAGTTTCGAAAATATGACCATTCAAATGAGGTATTTGGATAATTTTTAAAGTACCGAGATTTTGTAATAGGTAAAGGTATTGAATTTATATTCTGGGATTATAAAATATTTGTCAAGGAGCTTTAATGTGCCACAAGACCTCTTTTTCAATTAAATTTTTTTCTCAATGTGGCGCCCAGCAGCCATCTTAAAATTTTAATCTGTCAATTACCCTTTGAAATGTAGTATTTATTTTTATACAATCATAACATAATAATTTTATGTTCAAAACTTTAAATTTTCCAAATTTATAAGTTTAAAAAATTAAAGAGAAAAGGGGATATTAAAGAACTGCACCGTATAACCTGTAGAAATGCTTTGGAAAATCTTAAGTAGAATAGAAAAAATATTAAAATTAAAGGAGGTACTTAAAGTTTCGACTTAGCAAATATCCAATTTTGAGGCTATATAACTCTATAACTATTGAGAACACTTAATCAGGAAGTCGAGTTCAAAGTTCTTTTTAGCTTATTAAAGTAATTTATTACCTAAAATAACGGTTCGTATAAGGATTAAAAACAGATAAGTGTCGGATTAAGCTTGAAGCCGTGAAGCGACCGCTTCAGTGCTGGGAAAACGGGAGCGCCATAATAGGGTGCAAGAAAGCAGTTCTATAATTTCTTTCGGCCAAAAATCGTTATCCGTCTTATGTTTCAAAATCCAAGGGGGCGCAAAATTTGTAGTTCGCTTCACTTCAAAAAAGCTTCGTCCGGCACTGAACCAGAATGTTTGATATACCTTATGGAACTTGTATTAAAGTCAGCTTTTAATATTTAAAAAATAAAGTTGATAATGGTCCCACGAAAACGTCGCATTTCAAATAAAATACCACCATTGATTGGATAAAGCAGAAAAAGTGGAAATGCAAAGGTGCAATTTATTTTAAAATTCGACTTTAAATAAGACCAGGAAATAAATAAAAATAAATTTCTGGTTTCTCGGATTTTCGGATATCTCCGGAATGGCTCGAAATGGTAAAACTTTTTAAACATATATTATTAATCACATAAAACCACGTTAATTTTTTTGGCTATGTTTTCAATCTTCAGAGTATTAAAACTTTATTATTTTTAGTGTTTTTATTTTAACGCAAATTGTAAATTTTAAAATATAATTAACTCAACTTTGGCATAAAATTTACTAAATCTTTTGTTTCTTTAACTTCAAATATTTAGGCTGCCCCTTTCATTACCTTACTTTTTTGTTTTCTTACACCTTTTTGGTATTTTGCGCTAGTTGAGTGATAATGCAAATTATCCTAAAACTAGCTTTGCCCGCGGCTTTGCATGCGTTAAATTTTATTCAACCAGATTTAGATTTAAGTTATCAAGATGCGATTTTTGCCGAAAACCTTAAATTTTTTTAAAAGTTTTTTTCATATCAGCGCCATTTGGTTGTGATATTTCGTTAACACAAAAACAAAATGACCGGTTCTCCGATATAGGGCAACTTGGAAAATGGAACACTTTGTATATTTTTTTACCATCTTAAAATTTAATTTTTTCTTTAAAGAAATGTAACATAAGCTATGGTTATTATAAAAAATAATGAAATTATTGATCGTTAAAAAATTAACTGCATGACATGTAATAGTATTATTTCACAATGAAAATTTGCTACATACAAGATTACATGAAAAAATACGATTAAGTTGTTTTAAAGATTTAAGCATACATACATACATACAGACGCGAAAAGCGACTTTGCTTCACTATGAAGTGATGTTCTCCAAATTTTTGAACAAATTATTTAAAAAGTATTAGTTTTAGTTGTTTTAGAAAAGAGGTATTGCTATTTGGGTATAACTTTTAATTCGGAATAGCATTTTTATCAAACTTTTTGTACCACAACACTGACAATTGCTAATATAGTTTAGGAATCATGTTTTAATATTAGTAGGAGAGCTAGTGAACCCTTCGAGGTAACGTTGGGCTTGTAAGGCTAAAAATTTGTGTAGTGATGAGTCATAGCAGGCTAAGTTAGACAATCATCACCTGGCAAGCATCAGCACAGCACATCATCACCCTGTATATTTTAAAAAGCTTTAAAAAAATAAAAAAAACTTGAAGCTGTAAGCTTGAAACTTTCTAGGATTTAGTTAATTCATAGTAAGGTTTAAAAAACAATTGACAGGCGTTTTCGATGAGCTCAAGTACCTGCCATGCAGAAATGAAAAATGTGGCTGATTTGGATGGCCATATTTCCAAAACGAATAAAGTTATATGTATTGGAGTTATGCTCTATACTGGTTAGGCGGATTCATTTATTGGATGGTCTTTTTGTTGGGTACATGCCTGGAAAGAATGGAACCGCTTCGGTCCTGGTCCCGGGGTGTACGAGCTGACCCTGTTTAGCCCTATTGACCCCTATGAACTGGGCGGTCGCCTGAAACAAAATAAAGAAAAAACCCCCAAAAACCCAAAAAAATCTAATTAAAAAACTTGCCACCGAAACGTCCTGATCTGATCTGCCCCATATTTAAGTCTGGTCTAAAGACATTGATAAATAACTATAGGCCTATTTCTCTAATTAGTGTATTTTCAAAAAATATTGAGATTGTTATTAAAAGAAGACTAATCTCATTGTTGACAGATTTGTTGAGCATGATCGATATCAGTATGGCTTTTTAAACAACAGTAGCACACTTACTGCTACTTTTGATCTGTTCATAAGTTTCCTATAAAAAGCGTCGAATTGGACCCAGCCTGTACGCAACGTTCAATTTAAAAACATTTTTTAATCGTGCTTTTTTGAATATTTATTTTTTGTTGTTTTTTACCCTTTTAAAACCGACTAATTACGTTACTTTGTAAGCGTTATCAATTACCATCTTTTGTGTTAAATTCAGACACTCCCTATTGTTAGGGGCAAAAAGGTCGAATAAAAAACAAATTTTCAAAGCTTTTTTGTACATTTATAAACTGTTTTCCGGGCAAAAGAGGAAAAATCTCGACCCAAAAACATTAAACAATCCATAAATAATTAAATAAGGCTCGTTAACGAACTGTTTTATAACCTGGTATTGTTAAAAATGTATGAGTCCGGGACACAATTATAAAACAGAAAATTTTGTAATATCTTATTAATTAAAGGTGGTTATAAATATCGTTGGATATAAACCTTTTGCTAGTAAAACATCAAGTTTAGGGACTTAGTTTTAAAGTGTACAGTATTGGCCAAATTAAACTTGCACACTTTTTAACTAATAATTACTTTTTTCTGTTGCGCCCATCTTTTTCATTTTTAGGAGCTTATAGGTAGATAATATGTTTGCTCTAGGTTTGCCAATTGTGGTCAAATAGATTTAAACAGGACTGGACTGACGGAACATTTTCCAAAATGATGCATTAAACTTTTTTGCAAAAAGTTCAATTTTATCTACAATTAGGCTAATATGTTTATTTTTAATTAATTTACGATTAAGTTTGGTCAGCATTCAACTCAGTAACCATGGTAAACTCATATTTTTGATTTTCAGAAGACAAAAAAATATTTTTTAAAAATTAAGAGAAATGCATGCTTTATTTATATTAATATTATTTATAAAAAATAATTATAATTCCTAAATTCTCAAATTGTTGACGGATTCGCTTTCACTGAATCATTTTCCATAGTTTGTCTACAAGAATATTAACCTTATTGTAGCTAAATCAGATTTCTTTTGCAACGAGGTTAAATACAGTACAGTAATAAAAGTCCCGTAAGTCCAGTCCGGTCTAAATATATTTGACCAAAATTGGCAAACCTAGAAAAAACATATCTACCTATTTTACGCCCTTTAGCCCTTTAAAAATAAAAAAAGATAGGCGCAACAGAAATAAAGTTATTATTAGTTAAAAAGTGTGCAAGTTTAATTTGGTTCACCCTGTATAATCTTCATTAGTAATCTTTTATGCAACAATAAAATTACATTTTAAATAATTGTATTTTTTTGCTTTAAATTTTAGGAAATCCCGTTTTTAGGTCCTAACTACGTCCATAACAGAGTGTTTAAACTTAAGAAAGAATGCATTATCTACATTATTTAATGTTTAGGTTCTTTGTTCCATTTTTATAAAATATAATATAATAAATTTATTATTGGAGATTGCAGAGGGTTGGTCCGTATATTTAAACAGCGCCTATCTCGTTTAGTATACAAGGTAAAAAGAATCTTTAAATACAAATTTTTTTGTAAATTACCAAACCATCCAAAAAATATATTTTTGCAGATACATAGTGAGCCAACAACATGTTAAAAAAAATAATTTTTAAAATAAAATACCCTGCATCTTTTTAAAAAACTAAATAAATCTTCTTTAGAATTCAAAAATATATGATATGTTTACAATCATTGGTTTAGCCGTTTTTTAAATATTCGCATTTATATAATTTGAATATATCGTGGTAGTGAATTAACAAATTATCCTAACGATGCCTTGTTTTTTATTGCATTCGTAAAATGGGTAATACGAAAAAAATAGTTAAAACGTATTCGGTTGTTTTACAAAAATTACAATAATGTTGCTCAAGCGTAAACGGAATATCGGCGCATTCATCCCGAAATGCCAGTTTCTGCTAGATCCACGTTTTATTATACCGAGAAGACCCTGAGAACACGCAAAAGCAACGGAAAAAGCGCACAGCTTTCGTGAATGAAGATAAAGAACTACACATTTTATTGTATTTTCAAGGTAGGAAAGGACTTTCTCTCAATACGTAGTATGACTTTTTTGTTTAGCCAGCCAGCTTCTGCCAGTTACGCCACCCCGACATACAAAAAACTATAAATACGTCCGTGCTATCGATGTTTAAGAAACATCGATTTTTTTGTTCGATGTTTCGTTACCATCAATGGCCACCTTCGATGTCACCATCGATGTTCAACATCGATATTTAGCTTCGATGTCGCATCCCTAATCTAGACCAATTTCATTTTGTTTTTACATTACTTATCCAAGACAACTTAACAAAGCCTGGATCAAAACCAGTAATATTTTCACCTCTGAGGAAAAATGAAATTTCATTCTGGCTTGTCGAAAATGACCATTTAAAAACAAAAAATTGCAGAGCCGCGCGACTATGCGCGTCAACCAAACAACAAACGGACTTTTAGCTGCGGTTTTCTAAAAATTGTCGGTTGGCGGAAACCTTCGAGGAAACCGACGCCATTTACGTTCGCCCAAGTCAAATATTCACTTGAATGTGCTTTTATTTAAAAGTGTATATTAAATTTGGGAAAACGTAAATTAAGTCGATGTCCGCCGACCGAAAGTCCTAGGAAGCCGTAGCTTTATATTTAATAACACGTTTAAAGTGTGTATGATTCCGAGGACCGCGGCATCTAACCGCCGAAGCAAGCAGCAGAGCCATTCATATTACCAGCAACGCTACTCGGTACTCTCCAAGGCCATACTTTTCTTTCAACTCTGCCAAGGTGAAAGCAAAATATGAATGGCTCTGCTGCCTGCGTCGGCGATTAGCTGCCTGCCGCGGTCCTCGAAATCATATTTTCACAGACTGATGCAGTCGCTGGTCGCGACGCGACGGCCAGACGCGTTTGCGAAACCGTACCGTTATACAAAGTACTAATAGCTTAGTGACTTAAGGGTCCGATACTTCGATTTTTAAGTAGAAGCAAATGCTTTGTAGAGTAAATAAAGGTTTCGACCATGTTTTATAATCACACTGATTGCATTTAAACATATCATCATCTTCGTAATTTTTGTGGGTAGGAATATGCGTCTTTAATCTGTTTTTGAAGCAAGTTTGATAATTACACTGATCGCATTTAAACATAACATTTTTGGAATTTTTGTGCTTGAGACGATGCGTCTTTGAGTTGCTTTTGAAGCTAGTTTGATAGTTACCCTGATTGTATTGGAATCTCCCAACATTTTTAGAATTTTTATGCCTGAGAAGATGTATCCTTAAGTTGGTTTTCAAATAAGTTTGATAATTACACTGATCGCATTTAAACATAACATCTTTGGGATTTTTGTGCTTGAGACGATGCGTCTTTGAGTTGCTTTTGGAGCGAGTTTGATAGTTACCCTGATTGTATTGGAATTTCCCAACATTTTTAGAATTTTTATGCCTGAGAAGATGTATCCCTTAACTTGGTTTTCAAACAAGTTTGATAATTACACTGATCGCATTTGAATATTCCAACATCTTTGGAATATTTATGCCTAAAAAGATGCGACTTTAAACTCCCTTTGTACAAAGTTTGGTAACTACACTGATCGCATTTAAACATATTATTATCTTCGGGATTTTTATGTCTGAAAAGATGCATCCTTAAGTTGCTTTTGAGGCGGGTTTGATAATTACACTGATCGCATTTAAACATTCCATCTTTGGGATTTTTATGCCGGGGAAGATGCGTCTCATAAAATAAAGTATTTAAACATTAGTCGATTTTTAAACAGACCCACCTCAAAAAGTTCTGTTGGCACCCCCCTCAAAGTTGGTTAAGGGATTGATATAGCTTTTTTCTAATATCTTTAAAACGGTAAATGACAAAAAGTGATTTTGGTGCCGTTAGATAGAGCACAAAATTCTGCATAATAGTGACAATAAAAATTTTATTTTTGTTTATTACGTAAGAATCTCCAATATAAAAAATGTTGGAGGGGAACATCCACAAGGCATTTTTTACGATATATCTTCCAAACCGTCTACCAACCAAAAAAATATTGAACATAAAAAAATAAGGCCAAAGTTTTCCCTATCGAATGGTGTATAAAATTATACTATTTTCTTTTAAATTAAAGCTACAAGTGGCGTACCAAATTAGTACTACACCAGTAAAGTACATAGAAATCAAAATATTTAATGTTATTCTATTAATTTTAAAAGATTATTTTTCACTTTAGTTTTATTAATTAATAATTATACTTTACATTTTATTTACTTATTTCTTTTGTTTTATAATTAAATTCATTATATTTTTAAATAAATAACAATAGTATTACAATAAATTTTTATTATTAAGATAACAACAAATATGGCTTATACAGTGTTTCCCAGGATAGGTGATAGAAGAGGACAAATTCACCAAAAATTTTGGAATTTTTAATCGTCTTTTGGAAAAACTGGTCGCACGGTTCAAAACTAATTAATACAAGATTTTATTTCAATTGGTAATATACAGGGCGAGTTATAACTAAAATATGAAAAATAACCAAGAGTAAAGTACCTTTATTTTTAAAAATGGGACAAAATTGTATAGGTAAATGTTGTAGAGAACTAAATTTTTTGTCAAAATTTAAAGTTAAACACATTAAGTAAAAAAATGTTAATTTTTTAATTCGCCCTGTATAATACCAATTGAAGTAAAGTTTTTTATTTATGAGTTTTGGACCATGCGACCAGTTTGCCCAAAATTTCGTTTAAAAATTTAAAAATTTTTGTTCTATTTGTCCTCTTGTAACACCTATCCTGGGACACACTGTATATAACATGAATAAAAACAAATACATTATTACACAACCTAAAATACCTAATTACAACATTCCACTCACCAACATAACCTGGTACATTTTAATTTTTTTAAAAACATTTACAATTTGTGCCACACATCTAACATTTACATTTTAATAGTGTATCAGATGATATTTTTTCATTTTTTAAAGTGGTCCATAGTGGTGTCCATTTAGTATTCTCTAAAATCCATCCCCATTCAGATGGACATGGAAGTTTAACCACTGGTTGGCAGAGATTACCCCAAACAAATCCTGCTTGATAAATGCATCGATTAATGTGAAGTACTAAAGCATTCATTATTGGGGGTAAATTCTCAACCGTTTGGTTTTTTGGGCAAAAGTTGCATTCGACAAATATCAATGTTGCTACTATCAGAATGTTAAATGTAAATGGTTATAAGAAATTTTGAGATCACACTTAATTGCTGAGATGAAGGTTTTTTGAATGCTGCATTAAATCAATAAAAGTAGCTGTAACTTCCGGAAAAGATTTCCAAGCTTTCCAACACTTTTTTTTCCTCTTCCATAAAATGAGGACGTGGTATCGCAACCGGTTAGTGAATGAAAAAAAGGAAGGGCTAAACTTTTTCATTGATTTTTTTAACAATTTCGATACACGAAATATGTCTTACATTTTTACCAGTACCAAACTCAATCCACACGTCTTGATTTTGATTTTTGTACTGGTAAAAAATTGCTAAAACCAACACATCGGTATCGACAGATTTGATTAATATTTTTTTAAATCGTCTTTTATGCAATTGTACGCATGAACGAAAATTCATGTGTCCGCCTCCTCATTATAATACTGTTTTTATATATCTAAGTATATATTTTTTACTTAAAATAAAAACCAAATAATTTTAAAAAATACGCACTTATATGTATGTACCTATGTAAAGAAACCTACAACAACTTCTATTTTGGTAGTATATAAGCTTATATTGTTTTTTACGTAATTTAACAAATTCATTTACCAATCGTTATAAAAATTTTGCACGAAAAAAACAATAATTGCCATACATACCTGTTTATTCTAATACAAATAAAGAGATAACAAAAACATGCATGGATTGGGAGCTATATTTAAAAAGGTAATATCTAAAGTTATACACCATTTGATAGAAAAAGTTTTTGCCCTTGTTTTTATGTCATGTAATTTTTTCGTTAAGTGAACGGTTTGGAAGATATAAAATAAAAATAATAAAATGAATACTTCCCTCCAACTTTTTTTGTTGTAGAGTCTTATCAAAAAGACAAAAATGTACACGGAAAAAAATCGAAGGCGTTGTGTGCTATAAGAGTGTAGCACAAAAATTGTGTTAAATATGTTTATTATTGACGTTCTAAGTATAATTTTTGTCATTAATTTTCTGTTATGAAAATCAGCGAGTCCTAAAATGTTGTAAGTGAATGATAGTAGGTACACTGAAAAAAATATCTTAAAACAAAAGCCTTAGATTTAATTTGAGAGAATTGTGACTTTCATATGTGTTAAAGAAATAGAACCTCAAACAGAAAAAAATATGTTTTCAGCTTTGCGTACTAAATTCAAAAGAAGGCGCTTTTGTAATAAAAATAACCTTATTTTATTTAGTGGCCCAATGGGTCTACATTAAAGAACGATGTATTCCGTTAAAAACATCGAGCGCTTTCCCACAGACTGAAATAAAATTTAATTCAGTTAAGATAATTATATTAAATAAACAACTAGTTCTCTTTTTGACAGTTAAGAGAGTAATTCCTGCTTATCATGTCATTCACCGAGACCTCTCTTCTCCATCGATGATGCGTTTTGCCGAACCTCATAGGACTTATCAAACTGGCTGTCCCGGGGCCAAGTTGAATAATACGAATAACAAGTATATCTAATAAAAAAAAACTTTCGTTGTTCGACGGTAGGATATAATCGTACCGTTGATACCGTACTAAAAAGCATAATTCAGTGAATACTTATATTAAAGAAACAGGTTCTTTAACATAAAGGATAAAGATTTTGGTATAGGTTCTTAGAATAAGAACCTATTATTTTAAAGAAAATTCATTACTATTTTGATAGAAACATTTAATATTTCTTTTGTTTAAAATCTTAAAACTTATATTTAAGATATTAAATCCGTAGAAGAGTCACAACTAAAAGAGAACTTTTTCAGGAGGAAAAAAAATATTTTTTAGATAAATTTAAACATTTCTAAATTTTAACAAATAACAGAAGTAACTGTGTTTAATTGTGTAAGTAGCAAAAGTAACAAAACATGACATGACATTAGGGATGCGACATCGAAGCCATGTTGAACATAGATGGCAACGAAACATCAAACAAATAACATCGATGTTTTTTAAACATCGATGGCACGGACTTATTTATAGTTTTTTGTATGGCAGGGTTGGCTTAACTGGCAAAATGGCAAAATTTGGTTTCCAAAATTTTTTAAAAAGCAAAAAAATCCTAATTTTTTTCCCTACTACTACATGTTGGTCCTACTTTTTTCCCTACTACTACATGTTTTTCCTATTAAACTATCAAAAATAATATTACATTATTAAAATTATATGTTTCTAACTCTTTCCAAATAACCCGATGTTAGAAGAAAACATCGATGTTTCGATACTCCACCATCGATGACAAAACATCGACCATCGATTAACCTAACATTGATGTTTTCATACCATCGATAAACATCGCGCATCCCTATATGACATCTGACTTAACAAAAAAAATACATTTTGACTTCTCTTTTAAAAAATTGGTAGTTTTCATTTCCCTTAAGCGGGCTTTACACCTGACAAGTTATTGATCAAAACTTGTTCAATTACTTTGTCAAATATTTGATAAAGAAATTGAAAATTTTGATGTTTTTACTCTCTTCAAGTTATTGTCAAATTTATTTTCAATTTCATCAAATGGTTTTCTAGGGTTATGTTAACTATTAACTAATTACTAGAAGGTCCCTTAAAAATATTGATAACAAGTATTAATTTCTTTAAGTACTTGAGCAAGTTACTTGATAAATAAGTTGAGAAAATTTTTTTACCGTCAAGTCACTTGAACAAGCACTTGTTCAATTAATTGATCAATTACTTGTCAGGTGTAAAACCCGCTTTAGAAACGTCCCAAGATACTTATGATATTTTTTAAAATAGAAAGGTTTTCGTGATAAGCAATGATCTTTTCACTTCCGAATATTACCGCCAAATGAAAAATGACACTAACACCATTTGACAAAAATAAAAGTAAACATTTACATATGCGAATTTTTTTCTGGTTAAACTTTTGGATTTTGAAGCCAACTTAACAACATAAATAAAATTATGAAATTTTTTGAGTTGTGTCAGTTTTCTTTCAGATAAGCGATATGTATTTTTGTTTATCCTAGGAAAGGTAAAAATTTTTAATTTGAGCTTTAATTTAGAGGGATAAACATTAATTATGAAAAAACATGTGTACGCTAGGTTTTTAAATTAACCCTAATAAGACGGCTACACAAAAATCTAAATATTTGTTCTCTTGTATTTTTGTCCGACAATAAACAGTTTTCGAAAATGGCCGAGGACTGTCATATTCCTGAAAATAATTAAAATTGGATCAACACCGACTTCACGAAAAGCCAATCAACTGTCATCCGACAATAGAAAATGGCGGCATCTCTTGTTTTTTTGTACAGTAGACAAGTATACTGTTTGTGTCAGTTTTTTTCGTTTATAACGGTTGTTTTTACCTTTTAATTGTTTTAAGTGGATAAAAAGGATGTTTAAAATTGATTTTCGTAACTGTTTGTACAGTGGATGATTTATTTACCCTTTTTCTTGTAAAGTTTGTGTAGTGGTGTATCAACAAGTGGTTGTTTACATCCGTTTTCACCAGTTTTTTCTAATTAAAACATTGTTTATTAACTTTTATTGGCCTAGTGAACTTAAAAGGACCCTCTTAGTATAGTGTTTAGTGTTTTTTTGTGATTTTCTTTTGCGATTTTTACACTCAAACAGACAGAACAGAACAGAAGAGGTTATATACTAAATTTATGATAAATTTCTGTTTTTTTAACAAATTACGTAGTTTTTAGAAAATGCCGTACTCTTGTTGTGTGCCTCTTTGTAAGAGTACCAGTGCCAGTAAAGGCCCAATGGTTTCAGTTTTCTCTTTCCTTCAAATGAAGATTTAAAAACATATGGATACGTGCTATTCGTAGGGAGAATTTTATTCCAACAACACATTCTAAGGTATGATTGATCCTAATTGTATTTTGTTTAAAAATATAAGTATTCTATGTTCTTAGGTTTGTGAGTTACATTTTCAAAGTGACGATATAGAACGCAGTACCAAATTTTCATACACATACATTGGATATTTTGGATGTACCATTGAACAGGCCACGCCTAAAACCAGGTGAGTACCCTTTTAATTTTTACTACTAAAATGTAACACAAGAGAAAAAATTGGTCACTGAATTAATCTTAAATTGTTAAAAAATTTTATTTTTACAATAAATTTTTTATTCTAAAACAACATATAAGTTGCACTGGCAGTTTGGATAGTGGTAGGACTATCTTCTGAGGATCATCTTTAAATTCTGCAAAATTAAAATAACCCCAAGTACTTTATTACATTTATTACTAATGTTATACGGAGCTCTTACGATGGTAAATAATAATGGGAACTGTAATAATCCAATAAATAGCTTGAAAGTTAATATAAACATCATTAATGAAGTTTATTTAAGTAAAACCAATATAAAGTAAATTTTTACATTGCATGTGTGGTTGCAATAGAGGATATTCTTTGATATATACTCATGTAACAATTAAAAGTTACTTAATTGAGTTTACAAGGTGTAAAAATGTAAAATTAAAAAAATAAAAATATACAGAAAGTCGAATAGGAAGCACCTAGAAATATAAGATCATTTTATAAGTTGAATACAAATATTTTAGGTGTGGTCCCAAGTAAATTTACAGGAGGACCTAAATATTTAACAAAAGAAGCTGACGTGCCACGAGAAAGTCCTAGTGCCAAAAGATTAAGACTGAGAAAATGAAGCCTTACATCAGGCTATACAGGAGAGTCTTGAAACCTCAAATAAGTATTTGCAGGAGCAATATGTTGCAACTTTGGATGATATTGTGGAAAAATTTAAAAATAAAAATTTACCTTTATGGACAATGACAAGAACTGAGAATTATGTTAACTTTATACGAATGGTAGAAAAGCCCCAGCCTTTTTGTGGATTATGTAGTTTCAATAGGAGTAGATATGCAACAAAACATATTTTTCAAAAATATTGAGTTAAAATATTTAAAGACCTCTTCGGAAAATATAAAGTTACCTTTTCTATTCAGAGTTGCAATAGTATAGAAAAACATATTAATTGAAATAAATAAAAAATTGGAATATGTAGATTATACTGTTAAAGAGAAGGTTAATATGGTATTAGATATACTAAACTCAATGACGGATCAAATTCCAGAAAAAAGTATGTCTTTAAATTTTTTAAAGAACAGATAAATTTATTGTAATACTGCCAAAATAAAAATGCTCTTAGATATTCTTGGGAGACGCTTCTCTTCTGCAGTTTATTTCATGCAATAAGTCCTCATGCTTATAAATTTATGAGAAGCTACAACTTATTAACTTTGCCATGCACAAACACTGTAAAAAAGTTTGTAATAACTCGCTAACAGATCCACGAATGGAACAGAGCAATGATGAATTTTTGCAGTATATTAAACTTAAAGTACCATTGCTAACTGAGAGGGATAAGTTGGTAACCTTAATGGTGGATGAAGTACATTTAAAACCATACATGGATTATAAGGGGGAAATTTGATTGGAGGTAGCTTTAAATCAGAGACATGTGCGACTAGTGCATGCACATTTATGATAAGCAGCCTTTTATCTCCAAATACGGAAGTAGTTCATGTGGCCCCTGTAAAAACATTGAATGGAAATGACCTGTATAATTTTAAGAAAAGAATAATATCTGGCTTAGAAGGTTTGGGCTTTGAAGTGTTAGTTATTGTTACTGATAATCACAGGGTAAATAGAAGTGCAATGAGTTCCTTTGCAAACCCCCAATTTAACAAATGAGTACAGGCACCCAAATGACTCTGAACGACCTCTTTTTATGTAGTGGACGCAGTTCACATTTTAAAAATATTCGTAATAATTGGTTGGGCAAGCAGCCATTTGAATTTAATTTCCCTGATTTTGACAATTTTGATTTAATACGAAGAGCCTGCTTTAATACGCTCAGGGAAATGCATAAGAAAGAGGAACAACAATTGCTAAAGTATGGATATACATTATCCCAAAAAGCACTATATCCCACATCAGTAGAAAAACAAAATGTCAAATTAGTTCTTCAAATTTTTAACAATACAACGATTGTGGCACTTAATGAACTAGGTCCAAAAACATCATTGTACTGTTATGAAGACACAGCCAGATTTATACAGATCATTTGTAAGTGGTGGGATATAATGAATGTCAAGACATATTTTAAAGGTATCAGGAATAGAAATCAATTTCAAGAACCATTTAAAAAAGATTCCATTCATATTTTTGAATTTTTAAAGAAATTTCTAGACTGGTTAGATGCGTGGGAGCTAGTTGAACATGGGAAGTTAACAAAAGATACACATATGGCATTAAAGTTAACTACTGAAGCATTCATGAAAATAGCCAAATATTGTTTTACTAAAAAAATTTAAATTATATATTGCCTGGCAAGGTACAAAATGATCCTATAGAAGCAAGGTTTGGAAAGTATAGGTAATTTGGTATCAATATGTTTTAAAAGAGAAAGTTCAGGATCTACCTTAATTTTTTTTTGTAGTAAGGTTTTTCTGAAGCCATGCAAAATAAATAGAATATTTTTTTTCTAAATTAATTAAAATTAGCTTGTTAAATTTGCTTTTAGTATAGCTTAGTATAGAAGTAAAATATTTGCATGAGTTTATCAGTTGACAATTGTTCATACCTTCTTTCTCTCCATGTAGATATCTTAGGCAGGTATGTGATTTTACAGATCCCATCACTTTCACATATAAATTAAGAAACATTATACTCAACTTTAAATTTTTTTAGATCACTTGCTGGTTCTCAATACCTAATTTCCTTAAGACAACTGTATGAAGTCGAAAAAAATTAAGATTAATGAGTCTTGTGCCATTAATTTTAAAATCAAAATCAAGTCAAATAAAAATAACCAAAGAAGACATTTCATCTTTTCTTTCTTATGGAAATGGGCAAAGCAACATAACTGAAACTGAAATAAATCCATTATTAAAAAGTGTGTCAATAATTGAAGAGGGAGATATTGATCAAATTCATGAAAACATTTGGCCATCATTAGTATATATTAGTGGTTATGGGGCTCATTCTTTGCTCAAACTCATCAACTGTGACTATTGTAAAAAATAGTTAGTAAATTTAGCTGAGGACCTACCCTGCGAGGGGTCGTCTTATCCAACTACTCTTATTTCTGCAAACGACAGGGGTGGATTATTCTACCCTAATCATGACGTTGTGATATGTGCAGCTTATACGTATATGACTGTAGAAAAACTATTAACCAAAACATCAGTATTTCTAAGAGAACAGAACCATAGAGAAATTGTTACAGTTCTGTCTCTTAATAATATTAATGGTGTAGATTTAAATTTATTTTTGGGACATACTTGTCAAAAACATGACACAAATTATATAATTAAAGAACTTTTATTTAAATTTTCAAATCTATTTTTGAAAAATTTTGCCAAACAAAGAAAATGATGTTTTAACTTCAAAAAATAATATTATGCCTCAATTGAAGCGGATAAAATCTGGCAACAAAAAGAATAAATAGTTCACATAACATATTTTTTATGTTTATAAGTTAGTTTTTAATATTAGTATTTATTTTCAGATCATACCTGCTCGCATTCTTAGGTGAAAACAAATTTGGGAACTAGTAACTACAAATTGCACTGCATTATTTTTACCTATATCATTTATAATTAGAGTTTTGTGATTATTTCTATGTATATGTATCTATATGTGAAGTTTACTGTGTCTTTTTAAAATGAAAAATCATGCTATAAGGAACCTTAAAAATATTCTTTAAACTAAGGAACTTTTAAACACTTACTATGCTCTTGCATATAGTCATTTAAGTTATGGTGTGTTTTACTGGGGTCAGTGGACTGACACAATTTTTATATTGCAAACGGAATTATAAGACAAATTTACTATTTACATCCATTGGACTCTTGTAAGCCATATTTTGCTCAATATAAAATAATGTCATTTCCCTGCATACTTATACTGCATGCTGTGTACTATTTGTTTAAAAACAGTTCAGCAGATTTTTACAACTTTTAACAGTTTACAATTACCCACTAGAAACAATGCTAATATTTATATTCCAAATTATGAAACAGCTTCTTTTGAGAAAAGTCCATATTGCTTCTGTAGCAGTATATACAATAAACAGCAGGTCTAAAGGAAATGGGTTTATATAAAAAATTTAAAAAGGGTATGAAGAGCTATTTATTAGAAAATTGCTTTTATGATGTAAAAGAATATTTTAAAATTGTTGTGTGATTTGTAATCTGTTTTAAAATACATTAGTTTGTCTAGCATTTTATTTTATTTTTGTATAAACTTAAAATTGTTAAAACAATATTTTTGTACATTTTTAAATTACCGTACTGATTTGTATTTTTTACGTTGTCATATCCTTTTGGATTATTATAGACAATAAAGTGAAATAAATAAATAAACCATATCAAGCTCAGAATGTATGTTAAATTTAATCATCTATTAAATTTTGTAAACATTGTAAATAAAAACATTAATTTGTATAAAAATGTAGTGTTAAATGTACATTTATAATATATTCTACATTTAAAAATATTCGAACGAAACAGATAAAAATATATTGCAATTATTTAAAATTTTTCTAGTCTACATGTTTAAAATAAAGGCAGTGTAAAATGTAATGCCAAATTCGACCTAAACATTAATACTGCTTTGGTAAGTATGTCAATTTATTTTTCTATACAAAAATGTTTTTTTATTTTTTTGTTTAAAGACTAAAATTAATATTAACTGGATTATACACTTCGTCTGATAAAGTTAAAGCCATATGGAAAACTTTTATTATTCATTTTGGGAGAAAAGATCTTTTTATAAAAAGTTCTGCATGGTCTAAAACTCAATATGCAGTTATCAAATTTTATTTTATTTTTTTAAATCTTGTATGGGATATGTCAAAAATATAAATTTTGCTCAAACAGTGAAATACCTTTGTTTTTGATATCAAAAAAAATATTTAAAAAAGTAAAAAAGTTGTACAAATATGCAGTTACAGCAGTTTCATATAAAAATTCATTCTGTATAAATTATTATTACTTTTCTGGCAGGATACAATTTTAGCATAATTCACCAAATCTGAAGTTTTATGCTTAATTGCTGTAATTACATACTTTTACATGCTCTTTAATTCTGAACAACTTTCTGTAATAGCACTTTTTGATTTTGTCAAAAATTAAGGTACTTTACTCTTGAGCAAAATTCTATTTTTTGACATATCTCGTATAAGACTTGAGAAAATTAAAATTTAATAATTGCATATCAAGTTTAAGACTATGCAGAACTTTTTATAAAGAATAACTTTTTTTTCGAAAATGAATAATAAAAAGTTTTCCATATGGTTCCAACTTTATCAGACACACTGTATAATATGTAATATTTTAAGATTAAATAACGTAAAAAAATAATTTTTATTACGATGAACATGCCCAATAACAAATATTTAAGTACTAAGGAACGGCAGTTTATTATACACTAATCGACTAGTAGTGCCGCCATATTGGATGTAGTTGATAGGCTTTCTGTGGAGTTGGTGTTGATTGGATATATCACATGTGGTATTTTTGTATTATTTATAAAATATACAAAAGTTACGTTAAAAAATTGCTGTCCTACTGTGAAACTCAAAAACGATTTTAAATTGTTCTTTGAATTTTTATTCTTAACAAGCATTCAAAGAAAGAAACTTGTTTGCAAATTTAAACAATTTTGTATTTTGATTAATAACAAAGTTACACTTTATTTGGATGACCCTGAATATATTTTATCTAATTTATTGTAAACAGGGTGTAATTTATTTAATGGCTAAAAAACAAAGTATAATTTATTAGCATATTTTAGAAAGAAAAGTTTATATAAACTTATGTCCTAAACCTTTTAACTCTTGAGATACAGAGTGTTAAAATTAAAAAAAAAAATATGTTTTTTAAATATCCTAACAATTCTTTACCCAATTTTCTTCTAATTTGACAATATTATTATTGACATTAAAGGGATAATTTATCACTAACTTAATTACATTCAATAAGTCCAGTGGTGTCTCGAGAGGCAACAAAATAAATATTTCCAACAAAAAACGGTACGCCACTGACTGACTGTGTAAAATTTTTGTGCTTTTTATTATTTAAGATTAATTAAGCAAATAAAAATACTGCTTTTATGTCTCTAATTTTTTTTTTTTCATATCTTGTTTAGTTTAAGAGAAAAAAATCACTTAATTGCATATTTTTAGACCATAAAAAAGCATTGCGGGATCTTCTTCTTTAAAAATTAGGTTTTTAAATTTTTAATTAGCAATTATGTAACAAAATAATAAATACTTATTTAAATAAAGTTTATATTTAGTACAACAGGTTTTATTAAAATAGGTGTTTTCGAATATTTTTGGTTTTTTGAAAATTTTAACACGATGTATCTCAAAAGTTGGGACGTTTAGGATATATGTTCATATAAACTTTTCTTCCTAAAATATGGAATCAATTAAATTACACCTTGTATATTTTTTTATTTTATTCTTTAATATTAAATAATGAATTTGTGTACTGGGTGTTTCTCACAGGTCTCTATAACTTGTTTACCATTTACGGTAGAAAAATAAAATTTGGTATATCATTATTTTACATAATTAATTAACTGTTTTTTTGCAAAAACAACCAATGGTTTTTTTAACATGGTTCCAATATTTCCTACTTTACAGAAAAACTAATGCTTATAGAATCTTTTATATATTTCTAAATGCGCAAAATACATATACCGGGTGCCACGAAATTACTAGCAAGCCAATCATTTTCTTGAGAAGTATTATACGATTTTAAAATTTTGTTTGGATATATGGTTGAATAGGATGCAGATTTTTGATGTCTCAGATTTTATGTGGCTAATCCGGTTTAACCGGAAGTGCTCTTAATTTTGCTATTTAAAATGGAACACCCTATATATTTTTTTTAACTAATTCCACAGGAAATTCCAAGAGAACACAATATGTACCATATGTTATACCTATCTGAATTAGTTTTTAAGAAAACAATGTCATGTTAACCGCTATTTTTATAGATTGGCTAACAACAAAAGATGGTAAAAAAGGGCTGCGATTTTTTTATACATATTTGTTAAACGTTATATTCTATTACCGTAAAAATATAATTTCCTGTTTTACCAAAAGAGCCACATAAATTAACTTTTGGTAGTAAAGAACTTCAATAATTAAATGGAAACCACTACCTTTAACCTTATATTTAAACCTAACATTTATTTCCTAATCTTTTTGTTAATTTTAACCCATCTCTAAACATAATAGCTTTTAGGGTATTAATTGTAAAACGCTAGGCGGCCTTGAAAATAGCGAAGAAAATGTATTTTTTGACGTTTTTATTATACATGCTTTTTAGATAAAAACCTTTTCCGAGATACCCATGTGTTTCAAATTATTCGAAATAAAATGATTTTTGGGATATGCTAACGAGCCACCCTCGTTCCATTTGAAAAAAAGGAGTTTGTGATCGTAAATAGGATTTTGCAATCTTTGACTCCGCCCATAGAAGTCGTAAAAAAGACTATAAATTTTATTTTAAAATAAACTATTTTAGCTTAATCATTGCACCTAAAATTAAAAAAATTATAGAATTAATTTTTGACAGCAGAACTGCCAAAAAATGACATATGAGGTATCATTGTATTCAGAATGTAGTATTCTAATAAAATTAGATACACTATGCAAGTAGCAGTTTTTCAGGTTAAACCAAAAGTAAAAGGGAACAAGTAAATAGATCAACCAGTCCACAATTATGTCAAATATCGATTTAGCAAATTTCACTTTTTATTCTTGTAGGTAAAAAAAGTTATAGGGGGAACCACCTGTGAGAAACACCCGCTATACTATTTTATTTTTATTATTTGCGTTAAAAGATTAAACAATTATTGAAATATGGAATACGACAATAAATTTGAAAAAACAATACAAATCATATTTCCTTTATAAATTAATATGACACATGCAAAGAGTTAAATTGCACACGCTAACGCTGATCCGTTGCCCGTAAAAGGAATATAATTTTTCTGTATTTACCCATTTCAGTATATAAATTAGTGGCTACATAGGACTAGTATCACAATAAAACCCAATTTTAGTAATATACCACTATTTACAATCACAAAGATAAATAAATAACAGAAGTCAACAAAAAAAAAAAACAAAACTTTGACTGACGCTTTAAATGAATAAATGTTATAAAATTGAATAATTATTATAATGTAGAATAGAATAAAACAAACTTATTATGAATGGCCTCTAAGGGGTTAATAGGCCCGACGAGAGTGCGTTGAAGAAGATACAAATTATTAGAGTCCGGACTAAGAGAAGGGCTAAAGAGCTGCTCAGCCTAATATTTTTGACAAATTTTAACGGTTTCCTTCAGCGACCTTTGGAATACTGAAGGTACGGTATCTTGCATAATTTTAAAAAACCAAATAACGTGACTTTGCATTTAACTTTTAGATAAAATATTTTATTTCTCAACGTATTTTCCTTAAGAAAGGTATACCTGCTAGAAGTTAATAAAAAAAAACATTTTCTTAACAAAACATGCTAAATTTTTTCCCTTTTTTTAAGTAGATACAGGATTCTTTTATAAATAATTACCTTTTTTAATATGATTTTTTAATTTTATTTTTTCAGCAAGTTTCCTATTCTGAAATTACGAAGCTTGAGACTTTGAAATAAATGTGGTAGAGTTAAAAAACAAGTTTTTACCAATCTGTATCACCAGCATTATTTTTAGGTAAGGGGCCATCCATAAATTACGTCACACGAATATTAAAACTTTTAAACCCCTCCCCACTTGTCGTCACAGGTTGTCATATTTTTAAAAGACCGTCCCCCTGATGTGACGTTACACATTAATTTTAAATTTATTGCTATTTAGCTGTACTTATCTTAGTTGCTTACCTTAGTACAAAAGTTGATATTAACTAAGATACGGGTCAAAATTCAAAAAACGTTTGTAGTTTTTTTTGATAATATTGGATGCGTTTTAAATATTTTAATAAAACTCGGTATCTAGGGGTTTTCTGACATGAGCTATTTAAATATTATAATAATTTGTAGGTGTTAAGTAGAGAACGCTAACTATATTACTTTAAATTTTTCTAAAACTTCGCAACTTTTTTAAGGTTCTCTTCATGTACCATGTAAGTAAAATATTGAATTATCCAATGTTTTTTCACAAAAAAGGTATACTTGTATGAATCGATCCGACCGACCGTTTAAATGCAAATATCTTAAAAACGGTGGCTCCAAGCCATTCTTATAAAGTACACTTTTCTTTTTACTGGTTAACTTAAATTACACATACAGAGTGGCACAAAAAAGGTGGGTCGTTTTAAAGAAATTCAAAGTGGTGTAGGTGGCGTCTTTAAATTAACACCTAAAAATTAACATCAGATATAAATAGCTCATATAAAAATACTCCTAGATACCAAGTATTATTACAATATTCAAAATGTAATAAATATTATGAAAACAATGTAAAAATATTAAATTTGTTGAAGTTTGACACCCTGTATCTCAGTTAATATCGACTTTTGTACTAAGGTAAATGTAGTTAAATCCCAATATTTTTAAGGTAAATTTTGGCCCAATACTTAAGGACCACCCTGTACAAAAATTATTTCGAGTTGCAAATTTTCTTCAAGTTAGATAAAAAATGTTTTGTAGGAAAACAACCATTTACAATAACAACAATTTTATGCATTTTTATTATTTTTTAAAATACTATTTTTATTTATTTATTTTTTAACATTTGCTCACTATAATTTAAAACTTTAGAAGTTTAGGCAACATACTTAGGTTTTTTTTTTGGTTTTTAGCAAAGAATTTCAATTGTGCAATTTTAAGCAATAATAAAAAATCCTGTGTATAATAATTAAAAAAAAACAAAAAAAAATTGCCCTACAAATAGGATCACCTTTGGGTTTATACAGACACAGTAACATAAAAAAAGCTTTTTAAAAAAAAATCATTAAAAGACTATGCCGAAAAAAAGTGCTTCTTAAAAGCCGCTTTCCCTTTATTTGATTTTTATGAGTCTGTTGCGGTAGTATATGGTGTGTAAAGAAAATAGGGTTCCTTAATGCATATTGGAGTTAGGATTTTATTGGCTTAGGGAAACTTGAAACTTATTTTTATTATTACTTAAGCAACAGTTTGTCAATATTCGCATTTCACTTTTGCTTAAAAACATTTTAGGATATTGTTAGGTGTTTTATTTTTATTTTTTAATGAATATCACTCATTGGTAAAATTAAGGTATGGTTATATATAACCGCAACGAACCCGCAGCCGTGCGTCTCGCTGGTGAAATGTATGGGGATACGGGGTAAAAAGTTTTGTATTTAATAAAATTGCAGTAATATGAGTCTGATATGCTATGCTTTAAATTACACCTGATCGTAAAATAAAACTTCACAACTAAGGTAACACAGTGTTAACTATACATCATTTAACGTATGAATAAAAGGAACAAAGAAGGGTAGAAAAATCTGTTTTATTTAAACACGAAGAGACAACGCAACAAACAATTTTTATTTTTTTGTACGATAAAAAATAAAATAGCCAAGGGAGATGTACATTTATAACTTGACACCCAGTACATGTACAGATAAGACCCCACCTGATTATAGTATAATAAATATTGTTGACCAATACTCATTAAGTCAACTACTTATCAATAAATTAAAATAGAGAATAATGCACTAGAAATACGGCCACCGATTTCTTTAAATTTAAACATTTGTGACTTTGTTTTGTAGGGTGGCCCTAAAAATTAATTACTGTATTCTGTGAAACAGGGTTCATTTTGCACAAATTTAAAGAGTTGCTTAGGTTGTTTAAATAATCCTTTTTTATATATAAAAAGGATTTTTAGTATAGATGTGTGCAATAAATTTAAATTACTGGGCTTCATATTTTGGACCTGGCCTCTAATATGTTTAATATTTTTGTATAAAAGTAACAAAAAAGAAAAAAGTTTTTAATTTAAACCGAAAAATAAGAGTAAAATGACTCACCACACGAATATTAAAACAAATGAAAGAAGTACTCGTAATGGTCGTTTTAAATCTCTTTGTAAATAATATTTCCTTCGCATCAAATAGACGAAAGGAAGCGTTAAATTAGTTACACGAAATAAGACCTGGTTTAAATGGCGACTTTACTCGGCTTGCTAAATAATGAACATTAGTCTAAAACTCTTCTCATTAGTTTAACTAAATGCAGAACAAATTGTACAAATTTTCTCTGCAAAACTGTTTTTAGTTGCTTTACAGTTTCGTATATAAAATACAAACGAGAAGTAAAAAGTAAAGTAAACAAGTGGTACCTTTTAAAGAAGCACTGTTATTTATTAAGAGTAAATAAGACGGTAAAAAACATGAAGTTTGCTAAATAAAAGAAAATCTTTAGAAAAAATATTATGGAAGGTTTTTAATTTAAAGGTAAGAAGCAAAAAGGTCTATGACATCTATGTGTCTCAACAGGGATTAAGTGCAATTTTGATTAGTTAACGTTAAAACATATTTTGCAGCGAAGAAATCTAAATAATTAAACCACTTTTTACTTTAATATAGAAAACATTTTAATAGCATTAAACAATATTTTGTGGAGTCAAATATTAAAAAAAACAAATTTGTCATTTTTGCTTCTAACCCCTTTAATTATGCCTGCTTTAATATACTAATTAGAAGAACTTATTTTCATACCCTTTACATGTTAAATTTTGATTGTTGTGTTTTTAGTGAACTCTAAATTTTATTTGTTTTCTTAATAAATCCAACTTATTTTTTAACGTTGCTTTATAGAAGGGGATCCAAGAGGGGATTTCGGGATTTACTACATCGCTAAAGATTAATATACCGAAGGATACCTTGTACTCGGTTAAGTACCTCCACCAAATCTGAGCCCCGTATACAGGGCCGATCTAATAACATTCTAACAGTGTATATTCCACTAATCTGACAATTTTAGAGTGACGTAAAGAAATCGAAGGGCTACAAAGTTGTAAATAAAACGTCATTTTGACATTTTAAAGCGTAACAATTTCTTATTTTTAAGAAAATTATTTAAGGATAACTAAAGATCCGATACAATCCGAACAATTTTCACAAGCCGAAATTTAGCATTCAGCAAAAAACCTTTTAATTTCCTTTTATTGGTTGTTTTGTAATGAAATCAATGTATAGAAACAAATAATTGATTTTTGCAGATCTTCGTTAGATTCTCATAATTATTCTTCAAAGCATTACTTGTGTGCGGTAAAGCATTAGGTCTTCCAATTTTGTTTTACCAGTCTGTCTTGTATATCTTTGTGCTTTTGAAAAGTGTCTTTTTCGATTGTATGAGTAACAATTTTGTGCAGCATATTGTCGTCAAATTAAAATTTTCAAGCTTTCTACTCAGCTTGTGGCCTAGGAAGAAGCAAAATCAATTTTTTTCTGTCGACTGTCCATGTATATTAAAAAGGTTTAGAGTGCGATCTGTAAACTCTGCTTCCATAAATCACTTTTTTGTAGGTGTGCTAAAGGTACTTCATCATCACGATTCATTTTTAGTTGGTTCGTATACTATTTTGACTGCCTCCACTTTTTTTTCTTGTTCTTCAGATTCACTTCCCATATCATTTAAGTAATAATTATTATTGTCAGTATCCTTATTACTTTCTACATGTCGTCTTTTAATCTCTTTTAGATCCTTCTAACTTTTTTTTTGATAGACATGTCTTTTTTGTTACGCAAACAGCAACAGGAATCGCCGGCGACCCAGAACACCCATAATTAAGACAATAAAGTTCTGCGGCATATGATATTTGCTGTGCTAATAGTAACGGCCAAGCAAGAAAGGTAGGTGTAGCGGCAATATTATAAAAAAACTTTTACAAGAAATATATATAAAATATTATTCGGTGGGGTCACGGGCGACACCGTGTTGTCGTTTAGGGTTAAGAGGTACTAAAATGTCACTTTTAAAAATTACTTTTTCCCGGGAAAATGGTTAGTATTTTTCTTTTCAGGTATACATGCACGTATTTAAGGTATAGACATGTTTTTTAAATTGTACAAAATTTATATTTTCTTTATATAAAAGTACAATTGGATGTTTTTTAACATCGTGATAATCAAAATAACACTAAACAACCACACCTAATTCCAAAAATTCCTTTAAATCACACAATTACATTGACAAATATTTATTATTTACTTTAAAGGTTTCCATATCAATTCAGGTCTAATTGTCGTTTTACATTTAACGGGCGACTAGTTAAAAACTTCAAATTTCACATCATAGTTTTCTACCTTTATTATATTGTAATAATATTTGTATTTAACAATAAATTAACGTTTTTCCGTCACAGAAAAAAAATACTGTAGTATACACGGGAATTAAACACTAGCTTGAGGTTATGTTGTCGCCGAAGCGAAGCAACGGGGACAACACAATCTCAAGCTAAAATCTAGAACTTTCTTTTTAATAAATACTTTTATAACAATTTTTTGACAGACTAAGGAATAAAAGTCCGCTAACGCTTTTGTTGTAAAATTAAGCGGAAGTTATCTTTAGTTCTCAGCTTATCTCCTTAAATTTTTTTGACTTGGTATATAATACTTCCAGAGAAACCTTATATTTTTCATATAGTATGCTAGGTAAATATCGCTACGATCAATTGTTTAAGAGATATTCAATATTACTATTATACATTTTATTTCACCCAAAAGTTTTCCACTGCATTCCTTTTCGCTTTATTTAATCCACCAGCCGGTCTCTAAAGGTCTGTGCAAAATGTTATCCTAAATGCTCTAAGGCGAGATACAACAATATGACAATTTATTTTTATTTTATTTTCTTACTTTGACATTCAGTATCTCGCAAATGATCTAAAGTAAATTTTGTTAGATTGTTATACCCTAGCGCAAAAAGCAGACACTCGGGTGGCCTAGATAATTTCAAGCTGGATTGACGTTTTCGTTACCGATCGCCGTTTGTCGTTTCGGTTTCTAATATGGTGAATTTATATTTTGCCGTTCAGCATTACCAATGCATACGTGTAAATTTTACAAATTATTTTAGGGTTAAGAAAAATACAACTTTTGTGTCAATATCAAAGAGAAAAAGTTAAAAGTTGATCAGCTCAAACGGCAAGCAGAGACGGTTAACAAAATGTATAAACTGATAAATGGAACGTCCTTGTGTCATCCGTGAATTCTAAACGTCAGATGGAAAAGAAAACGTTAACCTATAAATACAGCTTAAGAAATACAAAGGAAGATGTTTTGTGTAGATTAAAACATTTAATGGTAGGGAAGCTTAATAGGGGATATTGGGATTTACTAAAGCGCGGCAGATTAATATACCGGAGGATAACTTGTACCCGGTTAAGTACCTCCACCAAATATGAGCACAGGGCCGATCATAAAAAACAAAAATAAATCCATCAGAAATTTTTCCGTCCCGTCAGATAAACATGAGGTAAGGTAATTACATGCTAAACAGTGTATATTCCACTAATCTGTCAATTTAAGAGTAATGTAAAGGAAACAGAGCGCTACAAAAAATATTTTGACAGTTTCGATCGTGGCGATTTCTTTTATTTTAAAGAAAATAATTAAAAGATAACAAAACATATATAATCCTATACGATCCGAACGACTTCGACAAGCCGAAATAATAACATATTTCTTTTGATATATTTAAAAATCTATAGCCGCTTCCCACACCGATGAAAATGGATACATTATATCAACATCTTTTTCCTCTTATCATCTAAGCTTTGCAACACAATAGGTCTCTATGTCGCTCGAGTAACTACAAACTCGTGGTCCCTATACGGTCCAACTGGACAGGCCCCGAACTTCCCAGTTTGTTCGTTCTTTTATCCCTAGAGTTTCTAGAATGTGGAACCTGCTGCCCGCGGAGGTGTTTCCTTCCCCCAAATCTTAAAGTATTTAAGTCCCTTGTCAACAAACTCCCTCTTACCTCGCTTAAGACACCCACGGTACGTTAGTTTTTAGGCTTTTAGCCTTCGTGGTTTGTCCAAAGATTTAATAAATATATCATGATTCATTGTATGGTGTTGTTTTGCAATAGCAAAGTCTAGAATTCCCTTCTTCAGATAATATAATGTTTATTTATCGGCTTCACAGCCGATTCTAATAGTTGTTAATCGTGTGTTTTTAGCTTCGATCACAAATCTGAGGTCACGTTGGCCCTAACCCTAAAAATAAACAGTATTTCAAGGATGTACTGGATATTTATAAATTTGACGTTTTTTCATAGTTGCCGTTTCGGTGCCGCAGTCGCCGCAGTTTGTAAAGTGTTGAAAGAAACAATTCTGTTGATATACAAGCCAAATGCAGCGTCGGCGTTTATAAATGATTGCATTAAACGCCAGCGCGAGCGTAATGTTAACTCAATGAATTCACCTGATTCACCTTTATTCATAATACTAGTTACACCAAATAAACTAAAATTAAGCATTTGTTATTTTACGGAAACAAATAATTGCAGGAGTACAATTTTGACGCTGTTCTATTTTAAAAATAATAATTACTAAATAATCATGATGTTATAAGGTTTATTCCATAACATTATTCTAAAGTTTTTATCAAAACCATTTAGTTTTGTTGTGTCAAACCAGTTTTATGAAGAAAGATATTAATACAAATAATATTGTTCAGTTTCAAAGTTAAGTCAAAGAGGGTTCTCATAATTCAAAAATTGTGTTTGTACAAAAAAAACCCAAATATGATTTTAAAATTACGACCTTAAACCACGGTAGTAAGATAAATTTAATTAAAATCGGCGATGCGCTCGATAACTAATAAAATGACAAAAAGCAGCAATCAAAATTTAACCCGGTTTACAGATTAGATATTTTCAGGAATATGGTTGTTTCTCACAGATGGTTCCCCTATTTAACTTTTTTACCTTTTAAGATAAAAATATGAAATTTAATATATCGGTATTTGATATAATTGTGGATTAATTGATCTATTTACTTGTTTTTTATTACTTCCGGTTTAACCGGAAATTACTGCTACCTTGAAATTTTTAATGGCACCACCGGTATATTTTATCTTATTCATAATCATCCTAATCATCTTTTGTTTTTACGACTTCCTTAGGGCAAAGTCAAAGTGTTCAAAATCCTATTTATGGTCATAGCTCTTTTTTTAATGAAACGAGGTTGGCTCGTTAGAATATCCTATAAGATCATATTATTTCGAATTATTTTGTACCATATACGCGGTATTTCGAAAAGGTTTTTATTGTTAAAACATTTAATAAAATTATTCTTAATCGACCATTGTGCTACATGGAAATATCTTTTTCGAAAAACCACCTATGTTGGACTAAATTATTCGAAATAAAATGCTATTTTAGGGTATGCTAGCGAGACACGCTCATTCCATTTTAAAAGAAGTTATGATCATAAATAGGATTTTGTACACTTGACTCCGCCCTAAAAGTAGTAAAAACAAAGACGACCAACTTTATTTTTCCATGGCTACTTGATTCAAAATAAACCGTTATAGCCTAATCCTGGCATTCTAGATTGAAATTTTAAAAATTAATTTTTGACAGCAAGAGTGTCAAAAAATGACATGTGAGGTGTCATTTTATTCAGAATGTCATATTCTATCAAAATAAGATAAAATATACTGGTGGTCCATTAAAAATTTTAAAGAAGCAGTCATTTCTGGTTAAACCAGAAGTAATAGAAAGCAATTGGATAGACCAGTCCATCCCAAATTATGTGAATAACGATATACCAAATTTCATTTTTCTATCTGAGAAGGTAAAAAGTTTTAGGGAGGAACCACCTGTAAGAAACACTCGGTATAAATCTATAATAAAATGTATAAATATGTTATTCAACAAACAAAATTACTTATCCAATTTTCTTTATAAATAAAACTTATACAAAGTTTTAAAGCCCGTCCTGTTGATAAATATTTTTTTAAGAAAAATAATGGTGCGTCACTGCATTTTTCTAAAATAAAAATCTTTTTAAAATCCCCAATTAGTTTAGAACAAATTTGATTTCTTGCCTTTTTGCGTTTGTACGGTTTTCGCGTATAACAACAGAAACCGTTTTATGGCATGGTCAGTTTGTGTTCTTAATAAGAAATTCTACATTTAAAATTAACCTCTATTATTTATTCTTGAACAAGATAGAAATTTGACCATACCGAGAAATGGTTTATATTTATTTACGCGAAAACCGACCATCCAACAAAAAAAACTAAACAGGAATTAAAAAATTATATATATTTATTTTAAAAAAATTCAGTGGTGTTCCATTTTTCTTAATAAATATTTACCTTTAACCCCTCATAGACAACACTGGTAAAATTTTTTTGGTATACCCTAAAATCTCTCTGGTGCAAAGGGTGCGCCCCAAATTTGGTAATAATATTTAAATGGGTATATTTTTTTTAAATATTATAAAAACAATATTTAAAAAAAATTAACACCCCGTAGTTCAAAAACTAAGACGTTTAGGACATAGCTATGTTCATATGAAGTTTTTTATTATTTTTTGGTGGAAAATCACCTCATAAATTTTTTCGCATTTGTTTAGAAACACCCTGTATATTCTTGAAAAGCACAAAAATAGCCTAATAAACATAAATAGAAATATACAGGGTGTTAGAGCCGTAAGTAGTAAAGGAGGGGGCGCATTTGACTCCCCAGGAGCCCAAGATAAACCTCTTAAAGATGGGTTGGTTGCTGAAGGTGGCGCTTAAGCCGCTTTGTTTTCTTACCCGGAGTTTTTTTTTGGTTGCCGCCTTTAGCCCATCCCCCAAAATCACTTTTTGCGTACGGCCCCGCAGGATGTTTATTAGGAAAAAACATAGGTTGGGTAATTTTCTCAAAGACAGCTTAACACTTGAAACAACTAATTACATCACAATATTCTACGGATAAAACCACACAAATAACCTAACTAAGGTTTTTTTAGCTTTAAAGCTTTAATAATAAACGGAAACGGGTTAAATAACGTTGTAAAATCTGAAAATCACCCTGTAGCTTCGGGATGGATTGCAATAGTTGATTTAGATGGTTTTCACTACGGTTGTTTTTAAAAAAATAGATTGAATGTCCTGTATTGAATTTTGATTTTTAAGATTTTTTTACGCTTTTCGAGATACTCTGTAAAACCGTCGGAAATGAAATACCCTGTGTAAGTGTTTGTTTCAGAAAAAATCAGAGGGGTTCATCAAAACGAAAAAAATTTTAAAGAAAAACAGAGAGTACTTGTGCAGGCATAGGAAAAAGTTTACTTCTCTGGATAAAGTGTAAAATAATGCAGGATAGTTTAACTGTGTTAGGTATTAGTAGGTAAAAAGATTTTTGTTAAAAAATTTGTAAATTTCTTGGCTATATTGCAAAAAGTGCCGCAGTCAGAAATAAACGGGATTTAATTTTTGTTGCCCAAAATAATATTATTTACCCAGCTCTATTTATACACGAGATAACTTTGTTCCTGTATAGGATACAAAAAAGAGAAAATGCCAGTTTAAACACACTAATTTTATTGACAGTATTTGCAAATTTACAAGGTGTCTTAAAATATTTTTATTCTCATGTAGGCTTTTTAAAATTAACATTCACCAAATATTGTCTTTTTATTGAATTCCACATAAATAAAAATTATAATACATTGTGCATCCTTTATAGCTGGTTTTTAGGTTAAGTAAGTAAAAATGTGTACCTAAACTAAATAAATAGTTCTTAAAAAGAGAGGTAATAAATTGCATCTTATCATAATAATATTTGTCATGGGCGCCGCCTGGATGAAATCTCGGGGGGCACCAGGTAAGTACAGAATTTTTTTTATTAAATTTTTATTTTTGTTAAAATTGCTTACTACGCGCAAGTAGGGGGCTACTATGTCTGCAAATAAAAATGTATTTTTACTAACACAGTCTGCACCAACAAACACGGCGATTAGCCCCCAAAAATTATTAAACATTCAAGGTATATTAGTGTTTTTCGGCTAATATACTCTATTAACAGGGGCTTAAGCCCTTTCCCCAAAAACCAGTGGCTAGTTGCGCCACTGCTTATTTTGCATTAATACAAAATTACCTCATCTCACACAACCGTTGGAATAATTATGCAGGGATATGGAAAATTCAAAAAATGGTAAAAAATATACCAGTATTGACACATACAATACTACTAAATCTTAAAACTAAAGATAAAATTACTCTAAAAACAAAAATTGAAAATTTTCTATTTTGACCAAATTTATTTATTAGGTACATCTTTGATAAAAATTTCCTTTTGTGCTTTAATTCCTTGACCATGAACGCTTAAAAAGCATAGATGATCTTGCAACATTGTAGAACGCAATCAAGTTTTTACACGAGTTTTTCAAAACGGGTGGGCGAATTTAACATGCAGCCTTCGTATTCTGAAAAATTGCTCGCTCTCTTGTCGCACGCCCGTTTTTCAGTCTGGCCGTTCCGGGCCGTACACTGTGTGCTGAATGAACGTTCCATTGTTGCCGTTGTTGATGGCATGGTTAAAAATATTTTTAAAAGTTGTTCTATGGTACGAATAAAAGAACATTCATTTAGCACATATTTTAATTGATAATATTGATTGATATAGTTACTCCTACTGGTTTAAAGAGCATTAATTCAAAGAACTTTTATTTTATGTTTAAAGTTTTACCTCTCTCTTACTACTACTTGATCACAAATCTTAAAGAAAGTACGCTACTAGCTAAAATAGCTACAATACAAGCTTAAAAAAAAATAAATAAATCAAAAATTACCAACGAAAAAACTTTAAAATACAAATTTTGACAGTTGTCTGCAAATAAAAATGTATTTTTACTAACACAGTCTGCACCAACAAACATCTTATTTAACTTTTCTCAAAAAAAATCTATTAAAAATTATAAATAGCAACCATTTTCCTTATATTTTTGTGAGTGTGCTACCATTACCTAAATTCAGAATTATTTAATTTAAAATTAGAACCAACCTATTATTTTTTAGTTTAGTTTTTACCGTTAGAGCATACGGATGCTGTTGTTATCTTAAAAAAACTAAAAAAACACGCTTTTATATGCAACCGAACTAAAAATTAAAAAATAATTTTTCATTAAAAAAATATTTTCACTTCATAGTAAAAAGCGTGGGGTGCTTAATATATTAAATGTTATAATTATTATATTTGCCAATATCTATGATGCAAAAGTTATGAAAAAATAGTAAAATGCACCTCACGCTTTTTACTATGAAGTGAAAATATTTTTTTAATGAAAAATTATTTTTTAATTTTTAGTTCGGTTGCATATAAAAGCGTGTTTTTTTAGTTTTTTTAAACTATTAATTATTTTTCATTTTTTAGTTCGTTATATTGCACAAAATTCTTAATATAACAGTAAATTAGAACATACTATTTAATTAAGCAGCAAAAAGAAAATAACCAGCCCCCTATGAAATGACAATGGTAGCAAATTTTAAAATTTGCAAAAGATTGCAACTCACTAAAAATTTCTTCTTCATTAAGTAGCAAAGTTTCAAATTTTGCCAACAGATGGCAATCCAGGCAATGTTTGGACCGTTGCCAACATTTTGCAATCCACTAAAAAATTTCTTCTTCATTTAATAGCAAAGTTTGAAATTTTTCCAACAGATGGCATCCTAGGTGTTGTTTTTATAATATAATGGAATTTTTTTTTCCTGGCGATTAAAAAAAAAGATAAAGGGATACTGTTTGCAGATTATTGCATTGTCATGGGTCCTTAATACGTGTGCAAAGTTTCAAAGAAATCGAATAGCTGGAAGTTGGTTAAAATTAGGCTCAAAGATTCCGTTACATAGGCAGCCAGATAGATAGTTACAACCCAAGTTAATAAAAGCGTGTTAAAAACCAAAAATTATTGACATATACTGTATTATAGACTAAGGGTACATTGTTAAACTAAATCCGATTCAACCGATCGGATAAAACTTAACCCGCAAAAAATTGCGATATACACATTTCAGATTGAGTAAGGGGTTGGATTAAACGCCGTAAATCAATCCTGATTTTCAGGCGATTTGAACTGAGTTTAGTCGGATCGAATGTTATATTTGTACGATATTCACGGTTTTGTAAAAGTTTAAAAAATTACAGTAAAAAAAAGCTGATAAGTGTAAAAACGATATAGTAGGACATACAATTTATTTAAAAAAATACCACAAATTAAGGTAAGAAGTTTATTTTTATTGTTTGCTCTCTTTGTCATTGTATATACTTTTCTTTGTCAAATTTAAAATAATTTATAACCGGATTATCTGCATCTGATAAATTCTAGGACAGGACAAAGGGCACAGTATTAGATTTAATGCGATCCGTCCAATTGGATGTACCCTTAGTCATTGATTTTGGATGTACAAATAAACAAATATTCGAAATTTGGCAAAATATACAGGGTGTTCCATGTAAAAAAATATGGTAAAATCTTTATTTTTAAAACGCCCTAAGTGTTTACCCATATTGTCAATAAAATAAGTGTATTCAAACAAGCATTTTTAAAGTTTTTTTTTTGTATATTGCAAAGAGGCAAAGATATTTCGTGTTAAATAGAGTTAAGACACCCTGTATATTGGGAAAAATTACATAATATGGTAATACTAAATATTTATTTTGTTTGTTTAACATTGTGAAACATGACCAAATCCATAGAACTAATTACATTACAGGCATAAGTTTATAGGTAACCAACTAACAAACGTTGTTTAAGTTATCTATACTTTTATGCTTGGTCTGAACTGAATAGATTTAGGGTCAGTTACAATACAAAGCGCTTTACCTAATTGGATTACCGAAATATTAGGCAACGTTATAGAAATAAGAAATACCTGTGTCCATCAGAATCCCAAATCATTTACTGCTTTTCTTTTTGTATACGGTCTTTTTATACCAACAACGATTGCTCGTTTGTTAATTAGCACGATCTGCTAAAAAGAACAAACATTAGAAAAATATTGCACAGTGAAATAAGACCAGGCACCAATAATACCAGCCTTATTTTGACATCTGAGCTTGCGCAGACGCATGGTGGAATAAGGACTCCTTTAATAAAACGTAAAGCGTACACCATTAAAAAATAAAAAGAAAAACCGCCAATCGCTAACTGTGTTTTATGACTTTTTAACAAAAAAATCTTTTTCTCTAGGATAAATAGTATAGATAGTAACATGATGTAGAATAACTCTAAATAATGATTACAGGTATTATTGAAATAAGGCCGGTATAAATAATTCCCGGTCCTAATAAGGCAACTTAAAATAAATCTCTATTGTCTCTTAAGGGGCTCACAGACGATAAATATTATTGCGCAAAGTATTATACAAAAATATTGCTAGTTATCCCCAAACAGTGCAATATATTTGCGTAATAACCGTAATCAATATATTGCACAATAACTAGTTTTGTTTTGTAACCACGGGTTAAAACATTGATAAGTAAAAAGTAGCTGCTTGAAACCTGTTAAAAACCTTTGTTTCTTTTTATATTGATTTTAAACCACTATTTGTTTAATTGTTTTTGGAAAGCTTTTTCGTATTTGAAAACTAAAATAATTGTGCAATATTATCTAGCACATTAATAATTCACTATTGCACAATAAAAATCAAGATGTTTTTAATTGACACCATATATTGTACACCTCAATATAAATCACAAACGCTCAGTATTATTGTTCGTTATGAAATACTGCGCAATAATATTGATCTTCTGTGGGCCGCTTTACAAAGAACTAAATAACCACATTTTTTAAGATCCCCAAGCATTGCAAAAATAATTATAAAAAACACAAAAAATTAATAAGACGATCTTTTCAATACTATTTGATTTAGTGCCCACTGCGACGCCACAGGCCCAAAAATTTAATTAAGTTAAGGCGCCAAATTAGGTCCCTATACTTTTAAGAACTGTTGACAAAAAATAGGTTTGAAAATATTTTAGGTTTTTAAAAAACATCAACTTTTTTAATTTTTAACTATCTCAGAAATGAAGCAACTCTTTACATATGGTAATAAAAACTTTTTACATAAAACAACATAAGATATCACCGTTTTGTAACGTAGGTAGGAAACACAGACCTGTAAAAATAGTAAGTAGCACACTGTCTTTATGCTTAAAAATACATTTTTTCTACTCGCGTGCGAAAAGTTTACTTTTCCTCACGCATTTTAGTGCCCAAATAGTCAATTTTCCGTACTAGTTCGGAAAAGAACATACATATCAATACAAATATAAGCGAGTCGTAATGAACGATTTTTATGCATTCAAGTTCAAAAGAAAATTTTGAATTTCGCCTAACCAACTCAAGTGGTGGAAGAAACACGTTCCGTAGACACCAATATTTTTACAACAAAAAAACTTCTGCAATCCGCTATTAAACTGCGAAATGCCACAAATTGTACATTTACTATCAATATTAATAAGTACAAGTAGGGTATTAAGTAGAGTTCTGTTAAATTTAAACAAAAAATAATAACATTTTGTTTTTATGTTTTCCTTAGGTCGTAGAAACAATTGCGTTTCTAACACGTGCCGAAAGTGCCTGTTTCGCATACGATGCGCAGCGATGTTCGGTCAGTTGCAGAAGCGTGCGGAAAAGTTGCACTTTCATCACCTGTTAGGAAATGTTCTTTATGTCACACTAGTGTTGCAAAGTATAACAGCAAGCTGCCATTGCTGTCATATAATTATTTAAAATAAATTTGGAGTTACCATACTGTTAATTGGAATTACGCTGAAAAATGCAATATGTTTTAAGTGAGGACGTTTTTAAATTCTAAAATGATGAAAGTTATACAAAGCTACTAGGTACTAGCACAAATTATCAGAATACCCAGATGCGAAAGTGCGGCGAAATACGCTTACTTGTTTCTATGACCTTGAAAAAGAATAAATGGAAAATCTGCACCAATGCATGGATCGTAATATCTTTAATTTGTAAAAGGTTAAACCTCACCAAGGCGCTAACGAGAGAAAGACTTTTATAGTAATTAATTATGCCGCTTTTTTATGTGGGGAAAACGGGACAAAAGAATAATACACTATTTAAAAATTACATTTTTCTTTATTAAAAATATTACAAACTAAAAATTTTACCTATGCTTTGAAGGGTAAAATATTGTTAGTAGATGTCACGTTTAGATCAATTTATAATAAAATGTCTATACCTGGTTGCACAACACATTTTAAAAAACGATTAAACTAATGGGGGTTTAGTATGTTTAACAAAACGCCATATTAAAAAAAACGTTGTCTAAAAACTGCTTATTAAATTAATTAAAGGAATTCCGTTTTACTAGCTTAATTGTATAATAAAAAGTTTTGTGTAACTGGGGATTAAAACAAAATAATTGAAAGCAGGGTAGCAAGAGTTTCTAAAGAAACCCTGACGCAATCTTTTAAAGCAATGCAGATGTTGCCATAGTAATAGGAGTATGTTATTTTTTTGAATACTGAGAAAACACCTAATTTTTCTTTATTTGAAATATCGCCTTTCAAATGGTAGTGCAGCTATAAATAAAAAAAATAGTTTCCTTCCTTTAGGCACATGTCTAAGTATTTTGTAAAAACTTTGTATTAATGTTAAATAGTTTTAAAAAAATATTACTTTTTTAAGATTTATTTAATATTTACCTGATAAAATAGTTTTTTTTGGAAGGTTCTCAGAATTGTCTGTATTTCTTGATGATAATGGCTTGAAAAATATTGTCGGCACGGTAGCGTTAAATAGAAGTTTCATTGCGGATGACGAAATGTACTCCGCACAATTTATAATTCATCAGATCCTCTCTTCCGGCAGACTTAAGCCAGACCTTTGCGCAAAAAAAATATGTTTTTATTTTAGAAAACCATCCACATAATTATCCACATATTTTTTGTAAATAATGAAATGAAATGAATGAAATGAAATGAAATGATTTTATTGTCATAAATATTTCAAAAGGACATAGACAACGTCATTAGTTACATAGAAAAAAATGTATAAAAATAATAATAAAAATACTAATATAAATGTAAGTCCTTAAATTTCTAAAACAAAAACTAATCCTAAATACTAAAGAAATAAATAACAAACAACAAAAGATTATAAAACTTATGTACATAAACTGATCATTATTAATAAAAATAAAAAACAAATCCAGATCCAAAAAAGATGGGACTTAAAAATATTTATAAGAACATAGTCACAGGAATACTTAGATTTACAAACAGAAACTTTGTCAAACGAATCAACATAAAAAAAAAGAGCAACAACAAAGAATGTGCAAATTTAAGTAGCCATACCAGAGGGACCAGAAGCACCTGAAAAGTAAGAATATTATAAGAATTTCTCTAATGAGTAGTATTCTTTCATCAGTAAATATTGCTTAAGTCGCATTTTAAAAGTGTTCATACTTCTTATGCCCCTGATATCCGCTGGAAGGGCGTTAAAAATTTTATGCAGCTCATCATCACACCTTTACCAAACAACGCCGTACTGTGAGATAGAGTGACAAGGTCGTCCCCTCTCCTTGTTCGCATATGATTACTTATTTCAGCATTGGTCCTAAAAAACTGAGGATTGTTCTTGACAAATGCGGCGCAATTAAAAATAAACAGTGACGGAACCGTGAGTATGTTCAGCTCCCTGAATTTGCTCCGACAAGACTCATTGTAACCCATTCTCAGCATTGTTCGTACCGCTCTTTTCTGACATATACCTAAATACTCTAGAAGAATTAACAATAGACGATCTATACCAAAAAATTATACTATATGAAATGACAGACTGAATACATGCAAAGTAAAAAACTCTCATAGTTTTTATAGTTACTTGGTCTCGGAGATATCTAATAACATAGATTGCTGAACATATCTTTGATACAATGTGGTTAATCTGTTCATTCCACTGTAAATTTGCATCCAAAAATACTCCCAAAAACTTTACACAATCTACTTGTTTAATACTTGACCCATTTAGAGTAGTGTACAGGGATTCAAGACCATTACTCTTAAATCTTACCAAAACAGTCTTATCAATATTCAATAATAGATTATTAACAGAACACCAACTCGCCATGTTCTGGGCTACTTCCATAGTCTTACGCGAAAGGCAAAGGGTACTTGAATCGGCTATAATACAAGAGGTATCATCGGCAAACTGATATAGAGATTGTAAGTTTATAAATTGATTTAAATCATTAGAAAATATGACAAAGAGAATTGGTCTTAGTATAGATCCCTGAGGAACGCCCATAGAAATATTCTTGATTTGTGAGGTGGCCGAGCCGTATGAGCTGGAACGCACTGTAACAGCAAATCTTCTATTAGTCAGATAAGATCTAAAGAGATTGTTAGGAGTACCTCTGATGCCAAGCTTTTCGAGCTTGAATATTAAAATTTCATGGTCAATCAAGTCAAAGGCCTTGTCGTCAAAGATCGAAGTAAATTCCAGCAACTGATTTTTTCTGGTCCACTTGTTCGAGAATATAATGTAAGGATTGAAATATAGCTGTGATAGTGGATCTTTTAGGCACAAAACCATGGTGTCCAACAAAGAAAAGTGAATATGTCATCAGTTAATCTAGTAACCTAACATAAATTATTTTTTCAATTACCTTTGATAATATTGGAAGTATTGACACATTTCTGTAATTAGCAGGTATCTGCGGGTCACCTTTTTAAAAATTGGCACAACTCTAGCCAGTTTAAGCTCATCTGGAAAGAAACCTTCCTCATAGCAGTCATTAATTAAATCAGCCAGTGGAGAGCATATTATGTCCCCCACTTCCCTAATCAATACTGATGGCACCTCATCATAACCTGACGAGTATTTCGGTGCTAGTTGGTCAATAACCTTTTTAACTTCCTCAGAAGTAGTTGGCCTGAGAAAAATGTAGAAGAGACAGACTCTAGTTTTAAATTGTCAAACTCAATACTGGAAAAACTGGACAGTTCGAACTGACTAGCAAACAAGTTAGCGATGCCCACAGGATCCTTAACCAAATTGTTGTTATGTAATAAGACAATGTCCTTATCATTTTTACCTTTTCCCCGGGCCCTATTTAATAGATTCCATGTAGCTTTCGTGACATTCCGTGAATTCAAGATAATGTTTTCGTTGTAGCATCTTTTACAATCTCTTATATACTTTTTATATTGAGCATTTTCTCTTCGGTATAACGCCAAAAATTCCAAATTATGTGTTTGCCTATACAAAGCATACATATTTCTAAGTTTATTTGACCAGCTTTGAATTTCTCGCGAAACCCATCTTTTACCTACATCCCTGTTCCTTGTATTGGTCTTTGAAGGTGGTATATTTGTGTCAAAATAGTACATAAAGATCCTAAGGAAGGTGCTAAATCTTTCTTTAATACTCACCTCCATATACATATCTAGCCAGGTTTCTTCCATTATTGACATCTTAAAGCTACGAAGGTTAACCTGATTAAATAGCCTGTTATAGGAAACTACTTGTTTTGTATTTACAATATCGTCTCTATTATAGAGCACAAGAGCACAGTGATCAGATACAGTATTCTCAAGAACTTCACACATAATTTCATCATCCATATTTGAAAAAATATTATCAAGCTGCGTACTAGACGTAGCAGTAACTCTGGTCATCCCAGAGGCAATCGATTTCAAGTCGTAAGTCAAAAATAAACCGATCAAGTCAATAACTTCTCTTCCTTCACGTTTAAAGTCGACGTTAAAGTCACCGCAAACAACAATAATTCTATTTTTGGTATAAATCTCATCCAAAAGACTACCTATAGACTCCAAATATTTCCCCATATCACCATCAGGTGATCTATACATAGATATAAAAATATATTCTTTTTTATTAAGGGACATTTTAGCACAACACACTTCACAATCTTTTTCGACAGGTACCATACTGGTAGTAACTTTAGTACAAACTAAGTCACTTCTTGAGAAAATACAAGTGCCACCCCCGGAGGTTGGAACGACAGAAATAACTGACAAGAGAATAATTTACAAGATTATAAGTTAGTATTTCATCATTATTAAGCCAATGTTCATTAAGACATATAATTTTTGGCTGAATTTTATTCAAAAGAACTTCGAAATCATTTACCTTATTTTTAAGACTTCTGATGTTAAATAACAACAATAAACTAGACATATCTACCCTGTGTTCTGACACTCTCCCGGAGCTTCTAAAAAAGAACTTAGATTTACTATACTGCCATCAAGGTCCTCAGCAGAAGTAACCACCGAATTGCATTCATTGACTAATTCCATGTCAGATGTTTCATCCACTACTCTCGCAGTACCCTCTGCAATAAAGTCAGTAGATTTATGCTCAATATTATTTTTTAAGAAACAGCATGCAACTTCCGACATTGCTACTAAATCAACATAATTTCCCAGCTCTACATAAGGGACAGACACAAGTGTAATCTTAGAATGACAATAACTGTTAGACATATACAGGGTTATTAGTTTACCTAAAGACTTTAAATTATGTCTATATCTGTGCCCTGCTTTAAAATTTTCAATCAGCTTTACAGATGTGTTCCTATAGAAGCTTAAATATTTTTTTATTTGACTTAGCATAAACCTATTTTTATAATAACATGAATCGTACTTACAACAAATAATAAGATTAGTATATCTACCTACAGCAATTATGCGTCTTAAATTTACAGAATTAAAATTTTGAATCTTATTAATATTTAAAAAACTATAGCAAAGTTATTCTGTGAGAACCCGTTTGTAGCATTAAAAATACCATTAGAGAGTTCGTCCAGTGGCGCATATGGCTTAACAAAACCTTCAACCTTAAACAAAGAATTATCCACCAAAGAATTCAATATAACTGAAGCACTAGTAGCACTCTCGTCACCATACACTAAAATTCTTCCTCTGCCATGGCTCCCTTCACCCTCAGAAATCCTGCACACTTTTCCATTATCATTTCGATATACTACATTGTCTGTTATATTGTTGCTTATTCCATGAACACATCCCGACATTTTACAATTGGTAAACTGAGACAACTCCTGTTGCAGAGATTTCACACTGGACGCGTACATATCATTCTCGGCTGAAAGCACTTCTATGCTAGTTAACATTCTTGTTTTTGTTTCTTCCAACTGAGTAATCCCTTCTTTTAAGACTCTATTCATTTCAGTAAGCTCATCAATCTTTAAGGAAGACACACTTTCAGATTTCGCAACTGAGGATACAAAAGCAGTTTGGGTTGACATATCAAATTGTTGCATTGTTGTTTGTGATTCTGAATTAGTTAAGTTATCAGATAAATAACACTTCTCAGTTTGGGCCGAAACGCAGGACATTTCAATTTTAGTTTGTGTAAATGTACTTTTCAAAGAAGTGTTTGTTTGAGTTGATACAGACACAAATCCGCTGTTACTATCATCCCTGTTTGATTCCTTCAACCTTTTTTTAAGTTCTGCGATTATAACTTTTTGCCCTTCAATCTCTTTTAAATACTCCTTCTCAGCACTGGCTGCTTCATCAGCGAATGACACTGAGCTTCTTTTTAATCGGTTGATATAGGCTGTTTTTTCATCCAACTCAGTTTTTAACTGGCTTATAATGCCTCTTAGATCATCAATAACTTCGGGCTCAGAACCCTCGACCCTCTCTACACATTCCTTAGAGCAGAGGATTAGATTATCCCTAACCACAGTGCAACCTTTATTACTTCTCTTCAGGCAACTTCTGTGAAATACATTTTTGCATTCTAAACAGTACAGATTAGATTGCTCTTTGGTTCTGCAGCACTTAAAGTTGGTTGCCATTATATAATTACTGCCTTTATAAAGTTCACAAATTTATAGTAAAATTGGGAACACCTATAATTTACGTTCGGATATTTTACTGGTTAAGCGTGCAATCAAAACCTATTTCATCTGGACAGTCGGAAACAGTCAAAGAGATAAAACGACTATGGACAACGAAAAGTGAAAAGTGACAACCTACTCAATTCAGCCGCACCTCACAGTCCTATGTCCATATTGAATAACATCAACCTGACATTCCATAAACCATAACAAAAGTACAAAAAATCAGCAAAATCCCTAGTCTAAAATTAAAAATATTCGTAAATCCCTATTAAAACACTATTATCAAATCCTCCTACACTATAATCTAAATGGGAAGCGATAAAATATAGAATATAAAAGGCCAAAATGTTAATAAGAAATTCGCTTTTTTGTTTGCTAAGATGGTAACAAATTACGGTTTTTAATATTGTTTTCACTATTTTGGCGTTTTTATCCGTGTAGTGTCAAAAAATAAAAACCAGAAAAAAGATCAGCACAACATGACGAACATGCTAATATAAAACACCCATTTAATGCACAGTTCAACACGCCGAAAATAAACAAACATAAGAGACGCTTTAAAACACGATCTTAACACTTTTATGATCACACATATAATAATGATAGAACTTACTACATCAAGAAAATACTTTTAATGCATTTTTATATTAAAAAGTATCATGGTTACGTGAACATTGATGTGCCCGATGTTATCTATAGCCTGCACATCAACATGTACGGACTAATTAAAAATAACTTTATTATTTTACAAAATATTAAATTTATATTAACCTTAAGTGGTCCTTTGGGAATCTAAAAAGTGATTTTCCGCTCCCGGTACAGTATAAATATACACATTTATATCCGACATTAAACGGTAAAAAAATTTAAGAAGACACTATACTTATACTTTATTATTAATAAAAAATAAAAGTTCACAAACAACTAAAAACAATTAACTAACCTATGCTCACGTTCTATACCAACAAAAATATGGGACTAACTGACACCTAGATGAGCATTGGGTCACGTACTAAATCGTGGGGTGTATATCCACCACGCAGTGGGAGGAACCATAGTGGTGAGAGATTTCAACGAACACGCTTAGTTTCGCATCTGGGTATTCTGATAATTTGTGGTACTAGGTAGGCGATTTTCAATATAAAAATTTTGTCAAACAGTATAATATACCGCAGTAAGGAAATGTATATATCAACCTGGTGTTGCAAAGATTTCAATTATTTTTTTATTTTTTTCTGTTTTTTTACAGAAAGCCTTATTAGTTTAAAGAAATATTATAAATTTTGTTAGTCAATATACATGTTTTAATTTTAATAGGTAAACAAGTCATTATAAGCCTTCGTAAACATTATAAATAATTATACGTTAAACAGTTTTTTCTTTTTTTTATACTGTTTTTTATCGTTTTTTAAATGAAAAGCTTCCATTTAGGTTTGCTTAAATTTTATTTTTCCTTGCACACAAAAGCACTTCAAAGACGTCGCTCTCAAAGAGAAAATTGATTGAAATCAGTAGCCTTCAAGATGTGGTAAGAAGGAAGTCCTTAAGGGCGTATATCCTTATTATTTTTTGACACGAAAGTTCTATAAAAAGACAATTAAAGTTTGACTAATTGTGCTTTTGTGGACGCAAAAGAAATTTCAAAGAAAGTTCCTGTAGAAATATTTTGTATTTAAATGTAAGTTATTTTTCTATATTGAAAGAGGTCTTTATATTTGTTATTTTCGGGTGTATAAAAAAATTAGGTTTTAATTTTTTTTTTTAGAACGGTAAGAGATATCGAGATTAAGTAAAGTGTAGTTAAAAGGGTATCACAAAAACTTTTTGGGAATATAAATTTTGTGGTCATATGGCCTAGTGTGAAGGATGCATCTCGTTTTCAAGACCTTTTGATTCTCTTTTAAACACCGTGTTGTTTTTAAAAAATGTCAGGTTACAAGGATATTAACTAGGACCATAATGTTTTAGAAATAGGCATTACTTATGGCACATATACCGTTTTAAATTCTATATATATATATATATATATATATATATATATATATATATATATATATATATATATATATATATATATAATACCAACTTTTTTAAACTTTAACGGTCTGTATCTTAGAAACAAAGCAAATCCGGACATATATTTATAGGAATTTTTTTCATAACGGCGAGCACCCTTTAAATTCTCATACCGTATTTAGGAAACACCCTGCATATCACATGTATGGGTCCGATACTTCTTTTTTTGTAAAAATTGTGTTATTAATTGACCCAAATTAGAGCCCTAAAGGTGTGTTAAAATTGGAGTTGCGATGAGAGATGAGAGCAGCACGGGCGATAAGGAGAAAGCAGCTTTATACTAATGTTACAGGGTGAGTAGAAAACCGGAACGGTGGATTAATCTTATAATTTATACAACAACGGCTAGGTATGTTCAATTATCTAAAAACGATTCAACCAATATTCGGCAAAACTAGTAAAGGGGTGAAACTGGACCTTCTAAATTCATGAATAGCATTTTTGCGACGTTTTCAATATTCTTAAAAAAAATAGTCAAGGAAAGAAAATTTAATTATGAAACATCGCAAATGCAATTCCTAAATTTAAAATGTCCAGTTACTTCCCTGTACTAATTTTGACAAATTTTGATTGGATCGTTTTTGAGATATTTGACCATATTTGGTCGTTTCTGTATTCACGTTTAATGCTATATCTTTCAAACTGACAAGAGAAAAAAACTATAATATCAGGTCATCATAAAGTTGATACAAGCAATTGATTACAAAAAAAATAAGGTATTCCATTAAAAATTTTAAAATTCCCTAACCTAGACAGAAAGCTATAAACTTGGCAACCTTGAAAGTAAAATTTTAAAATTCTTTATGCTCAGTTACTCCTTCTCACAAAATTTGGTTTATTTATATTGAACGGTTGCTCAGATAGTCCACCGTTCTCGTTTTTCTACTATTCCTGTGTAAAGGTGCTTTTGTAGGATCGCGCCGCTCTTATCGTTTATCGCCGCTCTAACAAAATTACACCCTAAGTAATGCCATGCTTTAATTAAGTATATTAATAATGCCAGCACCCAATGTCAATACCATGCTTTTGTTCTCTCAAATAAAAGGCTATAAGGAACATAAGTGAACTACCAGTATCATAACTTTCAAAATAAAAGCATGTTTCATACAATCACAATTGGCAAGCAGTATTAAAATAAAATGGTTGATTAGATGCTAGCTGTTTGATTTTGTATAAAAATTGCATAAATATTTATTAATAATTGTTTTACTTATTATGCCTCTTAGTAACTATGAAAAATAAATTTGTCAAATTAATAATACAAAAACGAAAAAGTATATTTTTACGAGAAAAAAAAATCTAAAGAAAAAAATTATTTCGCTCTGTATAGAACTTGTTGGTGACATAGCACCCTTAATTGGCCCTTCTCCAAACATGATATTTTACACTTTAAGTTGCATTTTTATTAAATTTTTGAAGCCATAAAACATTTAAAGACATTTGCCAAAAGCCACAATTAGAAGTCTTTGGCAAAATTACTGCCAAAAGTCATTGCCAGAGTCATTCCCAAAAGCATTTTTTATCAACATTTATTGAGCTAACTAGGTCATGTTGTAAATTATTACTTTTCATACTTTTTCTTATATCTTTACCTTTTTTTTTATTTTAAAAATATTTAAATAAATTATTTTAAAGATAATATAATTGTTAATAAACATGTCTGTAGTAAATTTCAATAGACTTTTAACACATAGAAATCAAATAAAATTTTCTTTCCATAGATTTATTACATACTTAAATGATTTTGATGTACCTACAAATATAGAGAATTCAGAACAATTTCCGATGAACGTCATCAATCAGCTGTACCTGACGTTCAATTAAATAAACTTAGCAGAATAACAATTTTGGCAAAAATTATTAAAACCTGGCCGTTTAATTAGTGTACTAAACACATATTAACGTTCTTATTTAACGCATATAATAACAGGAAAATTTCCTTTGATTAACACCCAAAAAAAACAATTTAATTCAAATTTTATTATCGTCAGGTTGGTCGAATTGCTTCTTATCTTGCGACGTTGCCTTAGTTTGTTCGACTTTCTACTTAAATGTTCTGTCGCTTTGTTGTTGTTTTTCGTGTATTAATATTGTTACGGCCTTTAAAAATAGGTGCTCAGTTTAAAGAATGTTATAAAAGTATGGGTAATTCATTTACTTTGACAGTTTATTTGAATAATTTACATTAGTTTATTCAAGTTTTTTTATTACTTTCGTAGGTTTCCAAAAACACTCGAGATATTCACTTAACACTTTTATTTTATTCTGTACTCGAAAAAAATTTCTAGATTTTTTTTACTTTACTATAAAACGGCGATGGAAGATCTAGGAGTAGTATTATAGTTTCGACTTTGTAGTGTTTACTTTGAGACATTGACAACTAAACATTTTGTCATAGTTGTAACCATAGTTACGTTTTATTGTTAATAAGGTATAAAAACAAAGACACGTGTTTTTATACGAGCCGTTTTAGAACAACAATATTTTTTTGTCATTTTGATCATAAAAATATAACAACCTAATATTTTTATACTACTATCACAAGCTGGCAACCATGTCGCCATTTTACGTCACTCAATGGGTGTGACGTGCTTCGAAATTGTGTTGAATTCTCTATAATATTATTAATTTACAAGTAGGTCTTAATTAAGTGCAAAGTACTCTAACCAATTATAATAGTATACAGGATGAAATAGAAATTTAAGAAATGCAAAAGTATTCCCAAAATACAGAACAATTTAAAATTGAAAGAAATGAATTTGAATCTTTATTTATCCTACGACCACTTGTGAAAATAGCAAATAGCACACTGGTTTCCTGCATAAAAATGCGTTATATCACACTAGTGTTGCAAAGTACTTTACAACACTCGTGTGATATATATTATGATGTCATTCTAAAAACTGCTATTGGTTTTGCAAGCGACATATTTATTGTAGTGACAGTAAAAAAACTTTTACTTACCTTAAACAGTAGAACCCAAATTAGCGAAAATCATCTTATAAACGTTAAGTTACTACACATTATAAGCTTTCTTCTAATATTAAAAAGAGTAATAATAAAATTTCCGAAAAAATAAAAACATAAACAAAAATAGACATAACCACAAAAAACACCTTTCATTGACTGGTCGCTCAGTGGCACAGTGTTGTCAGGTAAGTAGATCAATTTAAAAATCTCCCTTCTACCTTTGAGCACGCACTATTAGAGGCAGCCTTGCCGCTTGACCGTTCGACCTAAAGCGCCAGAGAAAAAACTCCTATAGATCAAATTCCTTCTCTCTGTCTTCGTGTACTCAATCAATTAGTAAAATCTTTTAATCCCTTAATTAAACCTGGGGCTAATACACACTTTATGAATCCACTTTCTTTTATCCATTCATAAATAGAATCAGACCCTTCTGACGTTGCCAAATGCTTTCCATATTTTGCATGGTATAACTGACGTTAATGTTGTCGTTTTTTTCTTACTTTTAGGACTTTAGGTTATGCATTTATAATTTTCATATTATTTATATTTTTTCTCAAAAATATGCAGAAAAAATGTAATTTTTACCTAATTTTACATGTGATGTTCAGTTTCATTACCAATTTTACCCCACCCAGCACCCCTTTTCACTCCCCGGTCCCGTAAGTTTGTTTACTGATATTTTTAAAAACCGGAATATTTTGGATATGCGCCACTTACGGTTTATTTAGAGGAGTGTCTAAAATATGTAAGTATCATTAATTTTTAAAAAACCCTTAAAATAGCAGAAAACCGTATTAAACTAATACCTAACCAAACCATACAAATTTTTATTAAGTTTTTAAATTCCAAAATGATAAAAGGTATATAATGCTTCTAGGTAGGTGATTTTCGATGTAAAAATATTGTCAAAAGAGTATAATATAGCAGTGAGGAAAAGTACATATCACACTAGTGTTACAAAGTAAAAATCACCCTAGTGTTGCAAAGTTCTCAATTGTTTTTTATTTTTTCTGTGAAGACAAACAAACTTAAAATTTAGTTTTTGGTGACTAATTTGTGGTCGTAGGAAAAATAGTGTACAGTACTCGTGTGAAAATGATTTTTTACACTCGTGGGTTTGTCATTAGTCATTTTCCACACTTGTAATGTAATATACTATTACAAAGCTATGTCACGAGCAAAACAATTACTTAATAATGTCAATGTTGTAACTAGTAATTCAGAAATTTTGAATTAATTTCAAAATAATATTTTTTCTGCCCAAAACATCCTAAATAATAATAAATATTTAATTGCTACCAATTTAATCTTTACAAAATTTTATGGGAATTATAGCGATTGCACTTATTTTTATGATATTTAATACAACCATTGACCAAAATACGTCTTTAAGTAACGTCCAAAAGTTCTATTATCTTCATGGGTACTAAAGGGTAATGCTCCTCAAGTAATTAGTTTTTTTTTAATTTTAATCGAAAATTATGAAACTGATGAAAGTTACATAAAGCAAGATTTAATAATAAGAGAACTATACCACAATCGCATCTAAATATTATTATAAAGGGTGTTTTTTTAGGTTGGATAGAACTTTACATGGCAACAACTGTCAGACTTAACTGTCAATCTGACACTGTACATAAAATTTATTTTCAGTATACTTTGGCAAATCATCATGAATAAACTTACGCTTGACCAACGTTACCAAATTATCCAAATTTACTTTGAAAATCAGTCATCAGTTCGCCAGACTCATAGAAGACGTCGTGAATTTTATGGGCCACACGATCGACCATCTGAGTTACTAATTCGTCGTACTGTGGATAGATTTCGTACCACGTATGGATGATATTGATCCAGACGAGATGTGGATGCAACAGGATGGCGCTACATGCCACACGGCGAACGAAACTATCGCCTTGTTGCAAACAAGGTTTGGCGACAAATTAATTTCGAGAAATGGACCTGTTACCTATCCATCCAGATCCTGTGATGTGACGCCCCTAGATTATTTTCTGTGGGGCTACGTCAAATCATTAGTGTATGCTGATAAACCAGCAACGATAGAAGCCTTAGAAGACAACATTATATACTCGTGTTATTCATGATATACGACCGGAAGTACTCGAAAAAGTCCCTTAAAATTTGACTAAAAGAATAGCCTATGTGGTAGACTGCCGATGCCGCGGTGGCCACATGCCGCAAATAATTTTTAAACGTTAATGTAATAAGTTGTTCTTTTACATAGCATTATGTTTTCGATCACAATATATTTACTTTCATATTTTTTATAGATTAAAGTTATATCATCGTTAAAACACACCCTTTATTTAATATGCCCTTTATATTAAAAGGAAAAATTTTACGATAATTTTAAAAACATCTTAGAAGTCTATAAAATTTATGTGAGCAAGTGAATAGTATTTTAATTTAACTATTTACATTAAAAGAAGACTTTAATTCTAATAGGGAGTAGGAAAGTTTTTTAAAAGCTAAAAAGGACCCAAAAATTATAGATTTTTCTTCATTTTTAAATCAAAGATGGTTAATACCAGAATCTTCAATAAATCAATAAAGAAATACCAATCTTTTAATACTTCTTTTGAAAAAAGTTAACCTAAATCCTATATAAAGTCCTTTATATGTTCAAAAAATCATTTTATTAATTTGTGTAAAAAGTTTTAATCACTTCCTATAGAATCTAAATATAACGATGCTAAAAAGTATCATCTGTGTACTAATTGTTTACAGGATTCTCATAAAACTTTTTAATGTTTATTTTCCGGTTGTCATATATTTTATTAAAAAAACACAATACACGTTTACACTTAAATATTAATACAAGCAATTTAAATAGCCCTAATAAAACAGAAATTGAAAATACTACACACACTAATTATAATACAACTTGTTTACATTTCACACAAATGATATAAATACAAATACTCAAAGTATAAACAATCCAGTATTACCTGGTCATATAAATACAGATACGCAATGCTACAACACATGCTCAAGTGGAAAGATTTTAAAAACTCACAACCAAATATTAGCATCACAATATTCACAAGATAATTTACCTTATGTCATTTTATCAACAGCAAATTACATATTGCTAAAAATAAGACCATATATTGTAAACCCATTTTTGTATTCTGGGTCACACTCAAATCTTATTTTAAAGAGTTGAGTCGACAAACTTAGAATAAAAACACAAAAAATTAATATACTTAGAAGTAGGCATTAACAGTGTAGAAACAGCAGTCACTGAAAAGGTGATGTCCATTTAAGATCATTAAATAACTTACTAACCTTTTTTAGTTGTAGAGAAAATATCAAATTGTTTGCATTTTTTTAATTTTGACAAAAATCGTTTAAAAATTTCTGAAAATAATTTATTAGCTGACTATGAATTAACAAACCCTCTGAAATATCTTTATGTTTAGGTGCAGATATTTTCTATGATTTAATATGTTGGCCAAAATAAACTTGGTAGAAATTTATCTGTTTTACAAAAAATAAAGTTGGGTTGGGTGTTGGGTAGTTTCTGGAAATGTCAATTTAACAGTAGAAAAACAAAATTGTCTTTTTGTAAAAACTGATATTAACTTTGATTTACAAAATTTTCGGAAAATGGAAGAAGTGTCTTCTCACCAAAATAAACATTTATCGAAAAAGGAAAGGGAATGTAAAGACCATTTTACTCAAACTTTTTTCGACGATATGTTGCCACTAATAGACCACTATACCAATATAGGTGAGTCTCTTAAGACAGCAGAAAATCGTTTTTATTCTGTAGAACGTAAATTAAATAAAAGTAATGATTTTAAAACTTTTTGTCATTAATAAATTTAAATAATGAAAATAAGGCCATAAATTTTCTACCGCATCATGCAGTCAAAAAACAGATAGATATACAAAGATAAGAGTTGTATATTATTTAGGTTTAGAAAACATAATATCGTTTTATAGGGGATATAGCAAATATGTATTGTCAAATTTTGGTAGATCCATCTAAACGCAATTTTCAATATATTCTTTGGCGTGACAATCCATCTGAAGTTCTAAAATATTATCGGTTAAATACAGTGACATACGGAAATTCATGTTCACTTTTTTAGCAGTAAGATGCCTAAAGCAAATTGCTTATGACAATTTTTCTGATTTTCCAACTGAATGTGAGTTAATTCTTAATGAATTTTTTTCTGATAACTGTTTAACAGGTAGCAATAATATAGATGATGTAATTAAGAACAAAAAAATTGTAAAATATTTTGTCTAAATATGGGTTTAAACTACGTAAATTTTATTCAAATAGTCAAAAAGTAATAAATGACATAAATATTAATATTTTATGCTTTATTTGTTTTCTGGGAGATTAAATTTAAACACAATACTATTTGGCTTTTCTCCAGAATAAAATTAAAAAGTTTATTTAACATTTTAAGAAAATTAAAACTTTTATACATTATGATGAACTATTCTGCTCTTACACAATATAATAAAAGTTAATATTACTGTTAAAAGAAATAAAATATTGAAAAAATTAATATTAAGTTACCTACAATACAAAGATTTCAATCTATAAACAAAGGTTCATTAGCACTCGGTTGAAATTATTTTAATCCAATAAAATAAAATCTTAACAACACGCCAGACGAGAACTGGGCCAAGGGTTGCGTCTCAAAAATGTGGTAAATAGTTTACCAAAAATGTGGTAAACAGTTTACCTAAAAACTTACTGATAAAATTGTTAGAAAACTGAAAAAATTTAAATTAATGTCTGATGGACACTTTAGAGTTTGACATTACTTTTCAAAAATTAACTGGTAAAAGATACACCTATTAGGTATCTTAACCAGATAAAAAGAAAAGTAAAAAATGTTTAGCCATATAATAAAGTATTTTATGCCTTAATGTAGAAAATTCAAATTATATTATTACCGACGGCTGTTATACGAAAACTTTGGGAATATCTTGGAATTATGTTATTAATAATTTTAAGTACGTATCAAAAACAATATTTATTAAAAATAAAAAGTTTTCTAAACGTAATATTTTATCTTGTATCTCACAGATATATGATCCTTTGGGACTGTTAGGTCCAATTATAATAAAGGCCAAACTATTTATGCAGTCTATGTGGAAATCAAATTTCTCATTGTCATTACATTTATATGCAGAATTGCTGTGCTCGATATCTTTCATAAGCTTTAATACAAAAATGCTTTGATTTAAATGGCCAAATCTCTTTTAATAATTAAGTTATTAAGACAATTAAAAAAATAAAATGTTAAGAAAACGTGAAGCTATAACTTTATATTAACCGTTGTTTTTTACTGTTAGCAATAAATCCTACGGGGTGATAAAAAAAATTGAAAAAATGAATAATTTTTAATCGCCCTATATAATGTGCTGTTAAAAGGGAGAAATCTCATTTGTTAATAATTTATACCCTTACCCATTTCTGATATTTTATAATCACAAATTTGACTACTCCCTTTCAACAGCACATCATACAGGTATATGCATAATTCTTTTGAGTAGTGTATAATGAATTAACACTTATAAAACAAATAAATATGTCTCATCATGTTATAACAAAAATCCTTGTATAATCGAAATACACGGATTTTCTGATGCATTCGAAAAGGCATATGCAGCTACAATTTACATACGTTCAGTCGATTATAATGGAAGCACAAAATGTAATTTACTTTGTGCTCAATCTAGAGTGGCTTTACTTAGGTCTATTTCATTACCACTTTTAAAATTATGTGGAGCTGTTTTACTATATAATTTATTGCAAAATTGTGCAACTGCTTTAAAAAAATTTTTAGCAATTTTAGCAAATTTTTTGGTGGAGAGATTCCACCATAGTTGTAGGATGGTTAGCTCGTAAAGCAAATTGTTGGAAGACATTAATATCAAATCGAGTATCTGAAATTAATGAGTTAACCAACAGGGATAATTGGAATTATGTCTCTTCAGCTAATAATCCAGCTGATATTCTAACACGAGGCATCTCACCAACAAAATTAATTATTATTAATTTTTGATGGAACTAACCACCTTATTTATTCCAAAAGTAGATTTTTGGCCAAAAACTTATATATTATATTTTATTTATCATAATTCTTAACTACCAGAACTGAAAAACAACACTTACTTATTAATCAGTAAATAAGAAAACTTTGATATTTTTGAAAAAATATTCTAAGTATATTATGACTCTTGTAAGGGTTTTTTGCTATATTCCAAGATCTCAGATCCCCCAGACCTACGAATTTTAGCAAAGCTAAAATTTTTGAGATTATTAGTATAATGTGTTGTTAAGAGGTACGCGGTTTCTCAGGTAACGCGAAGTACAGGTGCATAAAAACGTACTTACCTACGTCAATGTAGCAAGTTTGTCTTTAAATGTGTTCTTGAGAATATTTAAAAAATTAAAATTCACTATTTCCAGACACTTTTTGTGGGCCATTACTTGAGGTTCAAGAAAGAAAATCCAAATTTAGTTGGTTCTTTGGTATGTATGTATTGGCCCATGGGTAGAATAACTGAGGTATTCCACGGGACTGATGGTCTTGTAAGAGTAGTCGAAATAACAACTTCAAATCAAAGTACATCAAGAAGAGCCATTAACAAAATTAGTTGATTTCCATATGATCAAAATAATGATTAAAATATCCCACAATATTTCAAGGGCGGCGAAATGTTTGATTTTGTAGAACATTGAATAAATATTTATTAATAATTGTCTCACTTATTATACCTGTTTGTAACTATGAAAACAAAAGTTGTCAAATTAATAACACAAAAACAAAAAAGTCTATTTTTAACGAGAAAGGAAAATTCTAAAGAAAATAATTATTTCCCTATGTACAAAACAAATACTTGTTGCTGACACAGCAAACCTTCGGCCACGACTTGGTATTTAGACATATACCTTTTAATTCAAAATAACTTCTCTTTTTATCATTTCGTTGATACACTTGGTACTTAATTTTAAAGCACTTTTTAGTCTTTTAAACCTATCTTGTATACCACAAAACTTTTTATAAAATTATCTCTTGCTTATATAGTTTAAAGCCATGCATCATTTTTTATAAACAATAATATTTCCTGAAAACCTGCAAATAAAAAATATTTTTATTGTTGCACGCTTTAGGGAGCACAAAGTATACAGTGCCCAACTAACATTTTTGCTTTATTAATTATAAATTATGTAACCTTTAAATCATATTATTGTGTTTATGTAGAAAAAACAACTGCTTTAACCCTTAACTGGTGACGTCTAAATTTCTGTTGCTGAAGGAGTCACGGAGTCTGACACACTCCTGACATTTCCTATATGGTAATTAAAATATTATAATTTTGTATTATTTTTATTTTGGCATGTCACAAAAAAAGTTGTATACACAGGGGTTTTTAGAACTATGGGATCAAACTTTAAGGTTTGATTCCTTTTGTTGTTTTATGAAAAAAGGTTCCTATAGACATATGTCCAGAGTTGCTTCCTTACTGAGATACAGGGCGTTAAAATTAGTACATTTATTTATAGTTATAATAACTGCGCTTATTTAGCCCTAACCATATTGTTATTATTGGGTCCAGTAGCGTCTCAGTGGGCACCGCAATTTATATTAAAAAAAAGTACGCCTCTGACTTTTTTAACATTATTATATTTTTTATAATTAAGCAAATAATAATGAAACTTTTAAATTTGTTTTATTTTTTTTATCTACTTTCGTTTTCGAGAAAAAGTATTAAAGCTACTTTAATTTCTTCTAAAAGTACCCATAGACAACATGATATAAAACGCAAAAATTAAAATAAAGCAATTTTTTCTTTAAAATAATTTAGCAGCCGTGTATTTTATCAAAAATGGTTATTTTTACTAATTACAAAGTTTTAAATCCTTTATTTTTAAAATTTAGATTTTATTTTATGCTTTTTAGGGCTACTTTTTAGAATGACTTAAAGTGGCTTTTATTTTCTTAAAAACAAAAAAATAGAAGAAAAAATACAGGTGACTAAAAAGTTGTATTATTAAATGCTTAATTATAAAAAATATAAAAACGGTAAAAAGTCAGTGGCGTTTTTTGCTGCAATAATATAAGTTGCGTTGCCCACTGAGACGCCACTGGACCCAATAATAACAATATGGTAAGGGCTAAATAAGCGCCTTATTACTTTACATAAATGTACCAAAATTTATCCAAATTGACCTAAGCATATTAAAAATTTTAGAAAAAGCTAATTGTTTTTCTTAAATTTTTACGCCCGGTATCTCAGTAAGAAAGCAACTCCGGACATATGTTTATAGGATTTTTTTTAATAAAATTACTTAAGGAATAACACCTTAAAGTTTGATCTTATAGTTTGGAAACAACCTGTATTGTTTTAAACATTTATTATATAAAAAGAGAAATACAACAATAACATTTTATGTAAAGAACGTGTGATAAGTGACCGCAACTAGCCAACAACCAGCTAAATGCTGCCTCTTAGGCACCACCTACTACTAGACTAGTCTAGGAAGGTACCAAAATCGATAGGTTTCTCTCTCTCTCTCTCTCTATTTTTTTTCTTGGTTTTGGTCCCTTCAGGTCCAATCCACAACTCTCCCCCTTCCGGACTATGCTTTCCAGGGCTTCGTCGGCGGAAAATCAGGATAATCGAGCTCGTAGCTCCCAGAAATTCCAAAAAGAAAACAAAAATATACCACAATCGATGCAATGCATAAATTGTCGGCTGTGAAACCAAGACCTGCTACTGGTGTTACTTATAACCTTCACTTTCCCTACTGACAGTCCCCATGGCACGCCCATCTATTTTCCGCCATTTGAGAAATACCTCGTGTTCACCACCAAACAGGATACCATCAGCTTATAGGAATCTTAGCTCACAGCGCTTAGATCCAGAAGAAAGATGCCGTCAATTTAGCGTGAATCTTTCCTTGATCCCGGAAGGTAAAAAATGTTCGTACGGCACCTCTAACCGCCACTCCGGGAAGAACTTTGTAGTCCTCTACGCACGTCCGCACTGTCCGGAGGTCAAACAAAGAGTCCAATCGATAGGTTTTATTTACTATTGTGGTGGTAGATATGCGCAGAAACAAAATTTTCAGAGTGTGACAGACTCCATGTCACCAGTTAAGGGTTAAGTTGCAGTGCCGTAAACCCCTACTACGTCTACACGCACACACAAGAAAAATGTTGATTTTGTATACGGGGTCAAAAACTTAAAAACATCTCCGAGAGTTAACTATCTTTATTTTTATTTTTTCGTAAAATATAATTTAGAACAATTTTAGAACAACATTTAAAATGTCTTTACAGGATTATCAAAAAGTTACATAATACTGATTTTGGTGTTAAAATTAATTGTTTAATAAAATAAATATTCTTAAAAACTCTCATTATTTCCCTTCAAACACCTGCATTCCCCTAAATTTAAACACAGCACAATTTTTTAGCTGTAAATGAATGTGATTAAGGCGTTTTTGTCAAATTATGGAATTCAATCAAATTCTGTTAATATTATTTTTTCGACTACAAACTTTATTTAAAATACATTTTTTAAATGACATTTTGTTTAAAAATTAAAAATAAAGGTTATTTACTCTTGAAGAAAAAAATAGGATAACCAAGTTTTTGCAAACCCAGTATACAAAATCAATGTTTTTGCGAATCACATTTTCTGAAGCAATTTTTTTATCAAGAATATCTTTTTTTTGCAAAAATTCTTTATCCATTTGTCCTCTTGTAAACCTCATTCTTAGATAGTCTGTAGATACTTTTATTCATATTATACCGCATTTCTAAATATGAAAATGGTTACTGTTAGTAGAGAACTAATATTAAGGTTCTTTTAAGACTCGAAAATGTCGTATATTAAACAATAAGATACAAAGAGATTAAATTTTAAGTCTAGCTAGGATATTAAAATACACAGACATAAAATATAATTACTGAAACCCCTTGAGATTCAGGCTATTTATTTAAATTTGATTTCTGTTTAACTTAAAACGTTTTTTTTTATTGCATGGTTATGAAAAGGACTTTTATTTACAAATTAAATTTAAAATATAAAGCTTAAACACACTTAAAAGTTATTAAAAGTGGACTATAAAAAATAAAGGACTTTCCCAAGGAGTACTGCGAACATTAAAGTCTTTAGAGGCGTCGATACATCTCGAAGTTAGTTAAAAAAAATTCTCTTCATCCTAACACATAAAAACACTTTCGGACCAAAATAATGCGTAAGGGGGTGAAGGGGGTGGTTTTTAACGGAAAAATGTTTTTTTTGCAATTTCAAGCTAAATAATAACTTATGATAAAAAGTATTGTGTAAAAGTTACATAACATAAAAAAAACTACAACTTATGTAATAACTAGTTTTACCCTAACCTCGAAATTTTCGAAAAAAGTAAAAAAAAACGGTTTTTTGTTTTTTTATTTTTTACAAAAATAGCTTAAATAAACAAGTTTGCATATTTAAACGCTATTTTAAATTTAAAAACATTTTTTTATACTTGAGTGTGGAAAGCAGCACTTTTCTGCACGCAATTTAGTTTGGAAAGTGTCACTTTTCCGCAATAGTACCCTTGCAAATTTCCCACTTAAGCAGCTAGGTACTTAAAATGTTTTTAATTCTAAAGTTTGACTTAGTATAATTTTATTATTGGCATAGTATTCTTTTATTTGTACAATGTCTCCCCATGGCCTAGTGGACAGAGCTTTGATCTTCGAAGCCAGAGGTCGGCGGTTCGATTCCCAGCGGGGAGACATATTTAGGTAGTAGTTATTTGAAAATAACGACCGTGGTGGCACTACCGTGTTGTCTAAAAGGTGCTGTGAAATGCAACTGCATGTTTCAGTGCTTGGACAACGTTGACGGAACAGGGGGAACGATGGGTTAAACATCTAATAACCCGACATCCACGGCACTCTGGTATTTAGGCATAGACGTTCGTGGGATGTCAAAAAGATTAAAAAAAAAGTTTGGTGTAAAATCACTAAAAACTAATATTGTTTTCAAAAAATTGTTTCAAAATCCTGGTGCCGGTGTCCACATTTTAAAAGATCAAGGTCATTAAAAGTCATCAATAATTAAAAGCGTCTTTAGTATATTTCGATCAGTATCGTCGATTTTGAATAAAAAACGTTTCCCATTGAGTCTTCTGACGAGGAATTACCTGAATCCATTCTAAAAGCAGCCGAAATAGCAAATTTAGATTTGTTGTCGTCCAAGTCGAAGCACAGGTACGGGAAAAAATATACAACATTTACAAGCTGGTGTGGCGAGAAAAATTAAAAGTATAAAAGAAGAAGTTTTTATGGCATATTTTGCGAGTTTTATGGCATATTTTGCGAGACTTGCTAAACCATGTAAGCCCAATACCTTATGGTCAAGGTATTCCATGTTAAAAAGTGTCATTTAGATAGAAAAGAACATGGATTTAAGGAAATATTTAAGGTTACATCATTTTTGAAGAAGCAAAATGTGGGATTTAGACCCAAGAAGGCCAAAATTTTTTCGAAAGATAAAATAGCAAAATTTATTGATGATGCTCCAAATGATGTCTATCTAGCGATGGTAGCTACAATTTTTGAACTAGCTGGTGCGTGTCGTCGAAAAGATTTGATGAAAATTAGCATTGATGATATTGACGATAAGGGGAATCTTTTAATTGTAAATATTCCAGACTCCAAAAACCGTTCTAGCCGAAGTTTTGTCATTTTCGGGGAAATTGAAAATGGAAAATATCTAGCTTTGTATAGAAAGTATTTCAGTTTACGAAAGCCCGAAACACCACACAAAAGATTTTTTGTTAACTACAAAAAATTGGCTTGTGCTGTCCAGTGCATAGGAATAAATTCTTTTGGCAAGATGCCCTCTGAAATAGCTACCTATTTACGTCTTCCAAACCCAGAACTTTACACGGGACATACCTTTCGCCGTTCCTTAGCTACAATGTTAGCTAATTCTGCTGAAGGAATAATGAATATTAAAAGACTTTGGAGGTAGGAAGTCATCATCTGTTGCAGAAGGCTACCTAAAAAGCTCTACAAATTTCAAGACGGACTTATCAAACAAAATATTATTCCAAAATTCATCTACCTTTAAACACAGCAAAACGCACTTAAGGCCCCTGTACCGTCTTCTAGCAAGCAACAATGTGTCTCTGTTACCTGTAACGACGACCGGTTCAATTGCACCTCAACGGCAATCTCCAACTCCGCAACTTACCCACAATAACTTGCCTCTGCGATTTATTTGCAAAATGCTATCAACTGTTCTTTTACGATTAATGTTGTTAATAATAATAAGCAGTAATGGTAAAATTAAAGATGTTTAAATGGTTGTTTAGTTTAACTTTTCCACACACTCGTAGAAAAATAGCGTGCCTAATACGTGCAGAAAGTGCCTTTTCCGCACTTAACTCCTTAACCGAACTCCGCTACGCGTCGTTCGTTCAACTGCAGTCGCGTGCGGAAAAGTTCCGCTTTCAGCACTAGTTAGGAAATAGTATATTACATTACAAGTGTGGAAAATGACTAATTTCACACGAGTGGGAAGATTGTTACACGAGGCGTTAGCCGAGTGTGACAAACCCACGAGTAAAAGAAAGTAATTTTCACACAAGTAATGTACACTATTTTTCCTACGACCACAAGTTATTTACCAAAACAAATAAAAGTTGTTTGTCTTCACAGAAAAAAATAAGAAAACAATTGAAAACTTTGCATCACTATACTTTTCCTTACTGCGATATATTATACTGTTTAAAAATATGTTTATATCAAAAATCACCTACCTAGTAGTTTTTTATCATTTTAGAATTAAAAAAGGTCCTCCTTTAAAAAATATTGCATGGCTTTTTCAATATAAATCCAGTTAACAGCCTGGTAACTCCAAATTTATTTTAAATAACAATGACAGCGATGACAGCTGTATATTATACTTTGCAACACTAGTGCTGTAAAGTACTTTGCAACACTAGTGTGATATAAGGCATTTTCTATGAATGAAAACAGTGTGCTATTTACTATTTTCACATGTTGTCGTAGGAAATATACTATTTTGGTATTGTAAAAATAATAGTACTTTCCTCTTGAGCAAAATTCACATTTTTTGAGATACCTCGTATACGAATACCGCTGATATGTGTTTTTTTATATCCTCAATTATTGATTCTCAGTTTTTTTTTTTTTGTAAAAATTCTAAGAGAAATTAAACGTGCCGTAAAACGTTCGTCAGAATAGCACTTACATGTTAAATATGCAAATTTTAAAAGCTTATAACTCGAAATTTATTCCGCAAGGACTATTAAAAAATTCCTATGTATAGAGGACACCTATAAGTATGTGTATTCAAAGTTTAAAAAAAATCCTAAGAAAAGTGATTATTTTTTGGAACGTCTATATTGCTATGGAACAAAGCTTTATTAGTCATATGGTTCTAAATAAAATCACGTAGGTAAAAAAAGGTTTGTTTTCTACACTACTTTTAAACCCTTTAAAAAAACAGAAAAAAAAACTAATATCTGCTACTACTTATATTATTTTGTTTTTAAATGGTAAAATCTGCGTGTTTTATGTTTTACTTTTTAAAAAGTTAATAAAACGTGTTTTAAAATTTGGCAATGTCTAAACGATCGCCGGCGGTTTTGCTTAACTATAAGAAGAAAACCGCTGTTCGGTGGTTTTTATATCTACCTATATGAAAACCGCCAAAAATTATAAATAATTTGTTATTACCGGCGATTTTTGCTTATTTCATCGATAGAAACTGCCGTCCAGCGGTTTTGCTGAGACTATTAAAAACATCCGAAACATACCTAAAGTTAATCTAACCTTAATAATTATTTATTTTGCGTGCAGTAAGAGTTTAGTTTTATTGTTTAATATTGTTGCTTAGTTAATAAAACCATTTGGAAAAACAAATTGGTTTAGTATAGCGGGATGGGGACAGGCAAATAAAACCACTATTGTATTTATCCTAACGTTTCGTGGCTGGATTGTCACTTTATTAAGGGTCTATAAATAAAAAGTACACAATACAAAACTATTTCGTCACATGGACCCAATAATTTACAACACTAAAGAACACTTTTAAAAACTATTGTCAGGCAGGAAAGGCGAAGAAATAACTTATCAGGACGTCATCGGTAGCATTAAAGTTAGCAATTAGATAAATAAAACTTGAAATTCTTAAAGAGTAAAAAATATATATAAAAAGAAAAAAAAAGGTATTTTATCTATTCCGAAACCGAACTCGGAGCCTGTTGCTTACAGGTCAACGCTCATAACACTTGAGCCATAAGAGAAAACTTGAATAATTTTTTAAACCTTCTCCTGGCTTTGCCTTTCCTAAAAGATGGAGGTACATACATATTTTTAACTTATAAAGAGCTTCGACAAAATCTTTGTAGGTGTCAAACGTGTCTCCCAGTTTCATTTTTGTTTGTTGATCAATAATTAAAATATTTATAAACAATAAATATTAAAGTCAGGTTACCCATAACTATTATTCGGCGATTTTCAATGGTTTTTATAAGCAAAAACGGTTTTTATCGATAAAACAAGTGAAAACCGCCGGTAATACCAAATAAATTATAATTTTCGGCGTTTTTCATATACGTAGATATAAAAAACCGCCGGACGTCGGTTTTATTTTTGAAATACAGGCAACACCACCGCGCCGGCGCGGCGGTTGTTTAGCCAGTGTTTTAAAATTTACCAAAAATGTATGGTGGCATTTAACTTGTACTGCAGTTTATTTTAAAATAGGCACGACAGCCAAATGGTATAATATGTATTTAAATAAATTTATCCTTTAGAAATATAACCATAACCATACAAAATATTCTAATTTTAAAAACTTTCCTTTCAAAAACCTCCTTGAAATATGAAAATATTAAAAAAATATTTTAAAGTTATTTTTCAACCAACCCTTGAAAAGGCCTTAACACATTTTTGCTACCAAGTCATCAATCAGTCATTTTTAATGTGCAGGAACCTGCAAAACACTGTCGTGGACCCTGTACAATATTTAAGGGCGCTAGTTTCAAACTGTACAATTTCCAGTTTTAGATTTTTATGTTAAATCTAATAAAAAATGAACAAAGAACCTACACATTGAATGCAATTTATTTTTTCTGGTTTGTATATTCTGTTATGGTTGCACTAACATAGCGAGGGGGTGGACCCGCCCCGGGCCCCCAGTTACAATGGGCCTCCAAAAAGGGATGTCTAGAAAACAATGTATGGAGTTATCGTACGAAAGTATGTTTTGGTGGTGTAGAATGCAAAAAGGGGGCCCCAATTTGGAAAGAGCATTGTTTTAAGGGAGAGAGTATTTTTTTGGTTGTAATATTTTTTCCAAAAAAAAAAAGAAAGAAAGGATGGCGGGAGCGACCTTGCCAAATCAATATTATGATGAATTCAGTTTGAAATTGAGGACTTTTTTTTGCTCCAACAACTATTAGGACATTTATCTGTTGTATACAAAAGTATAAATGGAGATTGCACAATTTGAAACAGGCCCCTTTTTATGGCTTTAACCGTCTAGAACAGCGAATTTTTATTGTTTTGGTGTACGAATTTTATAGGCGACAGGTAGGCATAAAACCCGAATGTAGACCTGCAAACAAATTTTGCAACATTGAGCCATGTACTGAGTTAGTAGTTACAAAACTTGGGAACCTACGAAACTAAAAATTAAAAAAATATATGATAAAGGTATTTAACATGATATTTAAATACTTGGGTGTAAACTTATTATTATATTATACTCCCCAAGAATTCGTGGGAAACCTCTCGAATTCAAATACAACGTGTCTTCGGAAGTTCTTCAAAAACAATGCCTTTTTATAAAAAGTCCTACTTAATGAGAAAATACATTTTCACAAAATATTGAAAGGTTGGATGTACAGGGTGGCTTAAAAAGACCAAACTTTAAAAAGTAATTTTTTATGTAATTTTATAAAGAAAAGTGCTTATAAACATATGTCCGAAGTTGTTTCGTTTAAAAGATACAGGGAGTTAATTATTTTTAAAAAAATTGGTATCTTATAAATATCCTAAATACGAAGCCAGATAGAAAAAAATGTACTACACTAAAAAGTTGTATTTTTAGTTGCTTTATAGAAAAAAATATATATATAAAAACCACATAAAAAGCCAGTGGCGCACATTTTTTCTCATTAATATTGGCTGTTGTGCTTACTGAGACGCTACTAAACCCAATAAAGTTAATCTATTTAAAGCATTACAACCGCTTTATTATATCAAACAAACGTACCAAATTTTAACCAAATCAGTTTAAGGGTATTTATTAAATATCGATTTTCAACTCTACCGCCCTGTATTTTAGAAACAAAGCAACTCCAAACATATGTTCATAAGAACTTTTTTATAAAATGACATAAGAAATCACCATTTAAAGTTTCGTGCCGTAGTAAGAAAATACCCTGTATATTAGTTTGGAAAAAAGTCTTTTTACGGCACCCTGTACATCTAACATCTTATCAAGCAGGACTTTTTATGTTGAGACACTTATTTTCGTAAAGGTAAAAATTAAAAAGTTTTTATTTGTTAAGAACTTCCGACGACACCCTGTAGAATACATGAAAATAATGTGATAAGTTTCTAAAGCCCCTCTTTACAGGGATATGTGCCATTGAAGGATCCCGCTGAAAATCGGTTTTTCTTTAATAACTTTTATAATACTTGGTGTATTAAAATAATTTTCTAATAACATGTGATAAATACAAGCAAGATCTGTTTTAAAATGATACCCTTGCGAAACATTACTCTTTATTGGTTCGCCAGGGAGGACTAAGCCTTGCACAATTGTGGTAACTATTTTTACACCCTGTATAATAATATAGTACTAAAAAAATTAACCAAAAAATTGTTTTTTTATTTTCACGACACTAAAGGGCCGTTTGCACAGGTTTCCTTAAATCTGTCACTCTTGTAAGTGATGCTAACCGTAAGGCTGACCCTTAACATTTATGTTGCTTGCAAAGGTTTCACTTATCGGTGGCTTTTTTTTTTCCCAGGGAGCCGTCTGCATGTCCGGTGGCACTGCAGCCTGAAGGCTTATTGTACCAAACTCCCGTTTTATTGTACCCATTCCAGTACCCTAGTTCCTTGAAGAAGGCGGTATAGGTCTGCTGGGTGCGTACCATATGTTTCCGGGGGCACTCTAATATCCCCGAAGATTGCCTGTCTTTTGTGATCCAGTGCCTCACACTCTGACAGTATGTGGGATACTGTTTCGGTCTCTGCTCCACATAATCTGCAGTCCAGATCTCCGTTGTATAATCCCATTTTATTTAGGTGTTCTTTCACTGGAGCATGTCCGGTGAGGAAACCTGTGATCGTTCTTAGCTGATTCCTACCCATTTTGAGTAGTTCTTTAGCTCTTTTTGTGCATGGTCCACTGATGTATATTTTCCCATGCATGTGTTGAGGAAGCCTTTCCCAGTGCAGTCTTTGCTGGTCCTTTACCCAGTTTTGTACCGCACTCCGGAAGGTGCTCTTTGGCACTCCAAGGACTGGTTCTGGCCCGACGTATGTCGTGGCTGACCCCTTCTAGCCAGTTCGTCTCGCGTTTTCATTGCCTCGAATTCCGCAATGCCCTGGCACCCACATCAACCTCGTGTTGTTGCGTTCCGCCAGTTCCCTGAGTTCCTCGAGGCATTCTAGTACCAGCCAAGACGATACCTTGGGATTAATTAGTGCACCAAGGGCTGCTTGACTATCCGTAAGAATGTTGATTGTACAATTTGTGCGGGGCCTTTGGTTGTTAATCCTGGCACATTGTAAGATCGCAAAAATTTCTGCTTGAAATACAGAGGCGTGGTTTCCCAGTGGAAAGGTCAAACGAGTGTTTCCCATCTCACTGTAGACACCTGCTCCTGACCCTTCTTCGGTTTTGGACCCGTCCGTATACCAGGTTTGACCTCGAAGAGAGAGTCTGAAATTTTCGTTTGCCCAGTTCTCCCTTGGGTGTATTGTCACCTGAAAGGGTCTTCTGGGTACGATTTGTGGGGTCATATAGTCTGTCCTCATATCCATTATGGGACTCCTTATGATATTTTTTATTTCCATGTGTCCTGATCTAACTTTTGTGTTGCTCAGGTTGTGTTTCAGTCTGTATACCCCCATTCTCGCCTCCCCTTGTACCACTATATGCAGTGGCGGGAGGTCAAGTAGGGTCTCCAAGACCGCTGTTGGTGTACTTTTAATGCATCCCGCTATGCCAAGGTAGGCTAGTCTTTGCACCTTGCTCAGCCGAAGCATAGCCGTGTGCTGTCTGGTCTTGGTCCACCAAACAATGGATGCATATGTTATGGCTGGTTTCACCACGGTATTGTACAACCAGTGAACCATTTGTGGTCTTAGTCCCCACGTTTTGCCATATGTTCTGCGAGCCAGAATTAATGCTATTTCCGCTCTTTTGATTACTTTGTCCAAATGGTGGTTCCAGGTGAGTTTTGAGTCCAATATAACCCCCAAATACTAAACCTCCCCCATCATTGGTATTTCAGTGCCTTGAAGATTGAGAGGACCCAAACCCTCTAGTTTTCTTCTTTTTGTGAAAGGCACTATTCTGGATTTGGTTGGACTGATTTTTAAACCAACCTCTTCCGTCCAAGTAGCTACTATATTCAGAGCCTGTTGCATTCGCTCTCTGACCGTAGTATTGAATTTGCCCTGGCATACAATGACTATGTCATCCGCATACCCTAAAACATCATGGTTGTTGCTCTTAAGCCTGTCTATCAGCCCGTCCACAACAAGGTTCCAGAGAAGGGGAGATAATACTCCCCCTGTGGGCATCCCCTTGCTACCCGCGCCGACAGAGTTTCACCCAAGAGTGTCGAGTGGATCACACGGTCTTTTAGCATGCAGCCTATCCATCTGTATCGGTGGCTTAGTTAAGGGTCCAAAAGTTGTGGCAACGTCGCGTTTATGACAGATTTTTCCATTTTTTTTCTTTTGTTCTGTTGGTATCTTAGACAAGGAAAACTCTAAGGTTGGTATACTGTCAAGTGCATTGTTAGTAAAGTTAGGTAGACGGGATTAGTTTTTCCTGATTATTGTACTCTTCACTTCCCATTTACATCGTTTTAATTGAAATTATCATTATTTTTGCTAATAAAATGAGTACCTAGTAGTTGCAGTGATCAAGGCAACGACAAAAAAAGAGCTCCAAACTTTAGTTCAAATGAGAGGGGGCTGTCATTAAATATAATTGCTGATTTTAAAAACATAATAGAAAATAAGAAAACGGACGGCGTTACCTGGAAACTAAAGGATGAAACAGGGGAAAAAATTACTAAAATATTCAATTCACAGTCAACAGAAAATGTATGTAGAACCAAAGATTCATTAAGAAAATTCTATGAAAATTAAAAAAAAAACATAAGAAAAGATGTAGCTTAAGAAAAAAAAGCAATTAGTTGCAGGGGAGGTGGCCCACCTCCCCAAAAAAAAAAAAACAAAAATTGAGGACCATAAAGATTTACTATTATCACTAGTAAATGAGAAAACAGTATATGGGTTAAATAACCCGTATGATGGTGATTGTCCAAGTACATTTCATGACAATAATAATGCCTATACAACAGACATGGCCAGTGATTCTAGTGAATTATTAGTATTCTGTGGTCAAGAGCATTCATATGCTACAAACGAGGCTACAAATAATGTAGTAGTCTTAGACATACCTGCAGAAACTGCCAATTTTAAAGAGGTGAGTTATTTAAAAATATAATTAATTAAATTATTTTAAAAAATTCCATTGCTTAGAAAATAATGTGCTAATGAAATGAACTTTATTAGGCATTTTTAATCAGCTTTCTCAGTTCTTTCCAGTCTGGTTTGGCCATAAAAAATATGAAAAGAGTAAAAGGTTTAATGTGGCCTTTTTTGAATAATCGAATGTTTGGCTGAATGAAATTACACGAAAATACTAAAACTTTTAACTTGTTTTATCTAAAAACAAACATTCTTTTATTAATTTTTTTGAATTTTAAAAAATTGTTTCATTTACAGAGTAAAGCAAACCCACAGACACCCTCCAATATTTTGAAAAGCAAAAAGGATAATACCTTAAAAATCAATGGACTTCAAGAAGAAGACCAAACATCTCAAGCCAGAGTAAAGATGATGCACTAAAAGATGAATACTCTGAATTGGCCAAAGTCAAAATAGATCTTTACAAACGGGAACTAGAACTTGCAGTTCAGAGGAATAAAAGGGAAAAGTAATTACATGAAATTAATGAAGAAACATTGTTGTTAGAACTCAAAAAAAAAAAAATAGAGTTAAAGAGGTTAGAAGACATTTCATAAAGGCTACTTATATTTGTTATAAAAGTTTAATATCCAGAGTTTGGCAATTTAAGTTATGTTTAATTTTATATTTTTTCTAGGTAATGTAAAACATGTAGAGTTAAGTATTTATGTTTTGTTTAATTTTGTCTAGTTTTTTATGTGATAAACATCTAGAGTTTAGTAGTTTAAGTAAAACATGTTGAGTTTAATAATTTATGTTTTGTTTAATTTTGTCTAGTTTTTATGTGATACACATCCAACGTTTAGTAGTTTAAGTTAAAAAAATAATACTTTAGAATAATGTGATTATTACAAAAAATAAAAGTTTATTTTTCTAATTAATTGTTTTCATTAACTCTATTTAATTCTACATGTAGACATAGGTATTACAAAAGAGTTGCTGTCGAGAAGGGAGAATTTTCTTTTGTATATATTTATGACAGAAGGAAATGATTTACATTTATTTTCTTACATAGGTATTACGTTTTATTTATATAAGCTGGCCTTTAAAATAATCTATTATTCCACATTTTCATAAACTGTAGGTATTTATAATGATAGGGTAAAACTTGTTTAAGGATATCTCTTCACACTCAACCAATTTATACCCCTAGCATTTGACTTGTGCCAACAAGAATGTTTTTTACTGTTACTTTTACTTCCTTATCCTACAGGGTATAAATTGGTAGCTAAGTTGAATAAAAACATTAAAAGAATTTTCATAGAAAATTTATGAATAATAATTTAAAAACACTAATCACGCATTAAATTAAAAAAGGCAGGATATCAAATTTGTACCAAACTAAATGGGGAAATTTTTTTTAGAAAAATGCAGTGGCGCACCATATTTTCCTAAAAATATTTACCTTAAACCCTTTATGAACGACAATGGTAAAAATTAATTTTATTCTTGTATGCCAGAAAATATCTCTTGGTGCATAGGAGGTGTCCTTCAAATTTTTAAAAATATCTGCATTTATATAAAAGTTATATTAAAAAAACAATATTTTTTTAAAAAATTTTAACACCCTGTAGTTTAAAAACTAAGACGTTTAGGACATATGTTTATATGAAGTTTTTTTATAATTTTCATTGTTAAATTTATATCCGAAGTTTCTCGGATACCTCGGCGGCCACCCTGTATTTATAATATTATATTTTATTCATCTATGGTTAAAAAATATTCAATGATTTGTTCCCTTGTCTGGGCAGCTTGAATAGGTACCGCGTGACCGATATAGGCAACAGGAATGTTTGGAACTTCGTCTTCTTCCATTACTCTTAGAAATTTAGAAATGGAAAAATAGTCCTTCCTGTTACGAAAAACCTCTGGATCATCACCACCTGCAAAGATATTACATTCTATCAATACTTATTTTATTTAAATTTATAAAACCTAACTGTGGCTCAAATGGCACATATATGAGCCTATCCAAAAACTACTACTAACTTACATATTAGCCCTTGTCTTTTTTCTGGTAATAGTGCATGCTATTACCTTTGATGAACACAAAAAATTAGGCATTACTGAATGTTTTCAATGTTTTCTTAGGTAGATCTATATGAGTAGTATATGATCCTTACCTGGAGATTGTATCTTTATATGGGTACAATCTATAGCCCCAATAACTCGGGGGAATCGTGCCTTCTCATAAAATAATAAATTATTTTTATTCCTTTCTTCTTCAGTTTGAGGCATTTTTATAAAAACATTAGCATGTGCTGCTAATGCGTTCGCTACTCTTTTCACAATCCTTGAAACAGTGGAGTAATGCATTCCAGCAAAATCTCCAATCAGTGATAGGTGGCTCTCTGTGGCACAAACCCGTAGGAATACTAAAAGCTGCTTGATAGGTGCTACAGAGTTATTACTAAAACAGATAAAAGATTATACATAAAATTATACTGTGTTACAAGATGAGAAAATGGGCCAATTCACAACTTAATGCTTATACAATGATATTATTGTTATCTGAACTACAGCAGTATAAAAAATGTAGGTCCAAAAGGGGTAGAATTTTCTTAGAATATGCACCGTTAACTTACTAATTAAAAGGATGCTCAATCTCAGCTTCAATCAAGTTCAAAACCATAAGAGCAGTTTGTTTATTTATTCTAAATCTTTTTCTAAAAGTTCCATCGTCAAAACTATTAAAATAATATAATTGAATCTCTCATATACCCTCCTTAGATTCCTTGGAATTCCATTGATAACAAAATCCAGCTCATCCTCTTCATCATCTCTCACAAGTTCCATTTTTTTTTTATAATTGCACAAAATAAATAAAATAACCTCCAAATTTAAAAGTAACGCTCGTAAAAGTAACGCCGTGACTAGGGGCACGTTGATGTGCCGCGATTATATTTTTACAGGACACGTGTATGACGTCACTACTGAGCGTGCCATTAATTATTTGGTAGTGACTGGGGACACGGTTGGCGTGCCCCGATTATATTTTTACCGGGCACGTGTATGACGTCATTACCGACCGTGCCCTTAATTATTTACGACTAAAATAGGTGCACGTTGACGATGCGATTTTATCAACTGAACGTGTCATTAGATCTATGATAGGTGTCTGTTGATTCGCAGCGATCAGCAAGTAATGTTTTATTATTCATAACACCAGAAGCAAAGCTATTATATTATAAATGAATAAATATAAATCTTATTTTGAACATAGTATGATAAAATTAATTTTATAGTTGTAGGTTTACCTACCTAACAAAAATAATTTGCTCAGTGTCTCATTCACTTCTGATAATATACAAATTTGAATATTTTAATTAAAACAAACAAAACTAGATATACTACTAATTTTTTATAATTGATTAAATATAAGATTTTTTTCTACACATTTAAATTTAAAGTAAAATCCTCAAAAATGATCTCAAAAAATATGAACAATACAGGGTGTCCGGAAATTATGCGTCAGGATTTTGGTGGGCGATTCTGCACGAAAAATTAATGAAACAAACTCTATACAATTTTTTGAAAACTCAAAATTAACGAAGATACAGGATGTTATTAATTTTATATCCAAATTTATAAAATGATTGAAACAAAAAATTCTAAGGTAAAAAGTGAAGGACAGTTTAGGCCCTTTGGCATTGACTATTGGCATCAAATTAATAAGGCAAATAAAAAGAGTCACTAGTGATAGTGAGTATATATGCAAAATTTGGCGAAATAAAGTATACTAACACTAGAAAAAAGTTATTAGAAATAATAACAAAAATTTTTTTCTCCGACATCCTGTATATCCGTTAATTTTTAGTTTTCGAAAAGAATTTATAGAAGTTTGTTGCATTAATTTTTCGTGCAGAATCGCCCACAGAATTCCTGACGCGTAATTTCGGGACACCCTGTATGAATCATAAAACATAAAAGATTAAAACTGGAAAACAAAATAAAACAAAGATTTATTGCTTCAAAAATTAAAGTATATTGTATAAACATGGTTTTCTCATAGATTTCGATCCATCGGTATCTTCTCGGGTTGCAGTTAGAAGGTAAGTGTAATTAAATGTAAATTCAGTTGTCTCGTTTTATGCTAATCATCAGAATTATGTAGCAAAACAGACAACAGACAATATTGAACTTGATATTTCATGACAAGCAGATTTTTAAATAGAACACATCATATCCCATTTTTGTTTTCTACCGAAAATTTTAGATATTTTTCAAGTAAAATATCCTATACCCCTCATCAGCTGTTTTCAAAATATTAGCAATTAAAAATTGATTAGTTTGGCACTTTTGACAAGCTTTAAAACCTAGAGCCTGAGAAATGAGGACAAATGTTGCACTATCTATCTTAGTCAGATAGTTTTAGAATACACTAGGTATACAAATTTAGCTGCAACATTGATTGATTATGTGATATGTCGAGTACCTGATAAAGTTATAGTTAATGTATTGGATGTTCCTAAAATTACAGACCATTCTATTGTTTGTATAAAGGTTAATTTGCATAAATTAAATCAAAATACAATTGCTTCATATTGCTTTCGTAAACATAACCCTGAAGTAATCCATAACATTAATTTAAAATTAATAGAAACCAATTTTTTTCTTGATTCAACAGACTTAAAGGTTCTTTATGATGACATAGTAATAAAATGTCAGCTTGTAGTGGACGAGTTTTCTCCTTTAATAGAAGTGAAAAATAAGTTTAAAAACCGCCTTGGTATGATTGTGATATTAGGGAAAAAGTTGCTCAAAGGGATAAAGCTTATAAAGAATTTAAAGGCAGTAATGATATAAAGGTACGTGACACTATGTGGCAAAATTTTAAAAATAAAAGAAATATAGTAGTTAATAGTATAAAGATTAAAAAAGGGAATACTACGAAAGCAAGATTGATGCAAATAGGGGAAATAGTAAGGCAATGTGGAGTACATTGAAGACCCTCGTTAAGGGAAAGCCTCAGGAACTTGATTATAGAACCATTGTATTTGATGATGGTAGTTTGGCTTCAAACGAAGCAGAATGTGCAAATTGGCTTAATAATTATTTTGTAAGTAGTATAGTTGATATTGAAAAGTCAATTGAATGTAACATAGAATGGTCATGTGACACATATGATATTATTGATACAACATTTGAAGATTTTGAACCTGTAACACTAAATGTTTTAAAAGAAATAGTTTTCTCGATTAAAAATAAATATGACCCCTATAATATACTTAATAGTTCTTTTTTAGAGAGTCATTCGATGTTTTGGGATATGTATTATTGAATTTTGTAAACACCTCATTACGGTATGGTAATTTTCCTAGTAATTTAAAAGTTAGCACTGTGACTCCTATCCAAAAGGTTTCAGGTTCTAAGAATGTTTGTGATCTCAGGCCAATCAATACTCTCCCAGATATTGAGAAAATATTAGAAGCAGCTGCATGTAAACAGATAAAACAATATTTTAACTCGAACAATATTTTTATACAATTACAATCAGGCTTCAGAGAAGAACACTCGTGTGAAACAGCCTTACAACTAACAGTAACAAAATGGAAGCAAGCTATTGATGAAGGTAAATACATTATAGCAGTCTTTTAGACCTTAAGAGGGCATTTGAAACTATTGACCGCTCATCAGCTGTTTTCAAAATATTAGCAATTAAAAATTGATTAGTTTTGCACTTTTGACAAGCTTTAAAACCTAGAGCCTGAGAAATGAGGACAAATGTTGCACTATCTATCTTAGTCAGATAGTTTTAGAATAACACTAGGTATACAAATTTAGCTGCAACATTGATTGATTATGTGATATGTCGAGTACCTGATAAAGTTATAGTTAATGTATTGGATGTTCCTAAAATTACAGACCATTCTATTGTTTGTATAAAGGTTAATTTGCATAAATTAAATCAAAATACAATTGCTTCATATTGCTTTTATAAACATAACCCTGAAGTAATCCATAACATTAATTTAAAATTAATAGAAACCCATTTTTTTCTTGATTCAACAGACTTAAAGGTTCTTTATGATGACATAGTAATAAATTGTCAGCTTGTAGTGGACGAGTTTTCTCCTTTAATAGAAGTGAAAAATAAGTTTAAAAAACCGCCTTGGTATGATTGTGATATTAGGGAAAAAGTTGCTCAAAGGGATAAAGCTTATAAAGAATTTAAAGGCAGTAATGATATAAAGGTACGTGCCACTATGTGGCAAAATTTTAAAAATAAAATAAATATAGTAGTTAATAGTATAAAGATTAAAAAAAGGGAATACTACGAAAGTAAGATTGATGCAAATAGGGGAAATAGTAAGGCAATGTGGAGTACATTGAAGACCCTCGTTAAGGGAAAGCCTCAGGAACTTGATTATAGAACCATTGTATTTGATGATGGTAGTTTGGCTTCAAACGAAGCAGAAAGTGCAAATTGGCTTAATAATTATTTTGTAAGTAGTATAGTTGATATTGAAAAGTCAATTGAATGTAACATAGAATGGTCATGTGACACATATGATATTATTGATACAACATTTGAAGATTTTGAACCTGTAACACTAAATGTTTTAAAAGAAATAGTTTTCTCGATTAAAAATAAATATGACCCCTATAATATACTTAATAGTTCTTTTTTAGAGAGTCATTCGATGTTTTGGGATATGTATTATTGAATTTTGTAAACACCTCATTACGGTATGGTAATTTTCCTAGTAATTTAAAAGTTAGCACTGTGACTCCTATCCAAAAGGTTTCAGGTTCTAAGAATGTTTGTGATCTCAGGCCAATCAATACTCTCCCAGATATTGAGAAAATATTAGAAGCAGCTGCATGTAAACAGATAAAACAATATTTTAACTCGAACAATATTTTTATACAATTACAATCAGGCTTCAGAGAAGAACACTCGTGTGAAACAGCCTTACAACTAACAGTAACAAAATGGAAGCAAGCTATTGATGAAGGTAAATACATTATAGCAGTCTTTTTAGACCTTAAGAGGGCATTTGAAACTATTGACCGGGCGCTTCTGTTGAGAAAATTAAAGTATTATGGATTAACTGGAAGAGTGTTGAGTTGGCTTGAACAATACTTGAATGAACGCGAGCAGGTGACAAGGTGTGGAAGTTCACTTTCTGATAAAAAGTATGTTAATATTGGAGTACCACAGGGTAGTATATTGGGCCCTCTTTTATTTATCATTTATATAAATGACATTGCTTATATTCATAATTTTGAGTTTTTAAATCTTTTTGCAGATGACACCCTAATTGCATGTACTGGTACAGATATTAACAAAGTGAAAGAGGATGTAAACTTAGTTTTAAAAAAGTTGGATAAATATTTTAAAGTAAATAAATTAAAATTAAACATACTTAAAACTAAAGCTATGGTCCTTAGCACAAAATATAAACTTAAAAATATTAACTTTGATAATTTAAACTTGGAGATAAATGGTGAAAGGATAGAATGGGTTTCTGAAATAAAATATTTGGGTTTTATTATTGACAATTCTCTCAAATTTGATAAACATTTTGAATATATATCTAAAAAAATTAGGAAGAAACTGTATTTTTTTACAAGAGTTTCCAGAAATTTGTCTATATATGCAAGGACCACAGTGTTTAGAACAGTGCTGCAGCCACACTTTGATTACTGTAGCTCATTATTATACCTTATGACTAATAATCAAAAGGATTCTCTCCAAAAATTAATGAATAGAGGGATGAATGTTATACTGGGGTGCAATAGGTATACGCCTATAAGAATGATGCTATCTACCCTTGACTGGTTTACGGTTCAAGAAAGGCTTTATTATCTCACAATGGTTTTTTTATTTAAAATATGTAATGGGTTGTTACCAAATTATTTTGATCAATTTTTAACAATGAATAATCAAGTTCATGACTATAACACGCGGAACAATAATAATTTTTATTTAACAAGAACCAGACTGCATTTGTCCGAGGCATCATTGTTTGTTAAAGGTGTATCCCAGTATAATAGGTTGCCAAATGAAATTAAGTCTAGTCCAACAACCTCAAAATGGTTAACTGATTTTATTTTTTAAATGTTGCTTTTAGCTAAACTGTGCATGTTAATTAATTTTTTATTGTGAATTTTTAAAATTAGTGTGGATGTTGTATTTGTTATTTATAAAAATTTTAACTTTTGTATTAGGTAATCCTATTTAATAAAGATTATTATTATTATTATTATATTATTATTATTATTATTATATTATTATTATTATTATTATATTATTATTATTATTATTATTATGATATTTGTGCCCGCAGACCTAGCAGATGGTACTTGCAATAGTTGGTACTCAAAATAATAGTACCAATGAGTACCAATTTCAGGACCACCGCTAGTACCATTAGTAAGTACCGTCTAATAGCTTTTGAACAGGACAGTGCAAACCATTTCCCCTGATCTGATCTAGATTTTATAGACTACAGTAAAAAGCACAGGGACGTGTAATTTGATTGGTTTGAACCCTTCACACGGTTATGCAAAACTGTCATTCAGTGTCATTGGGGGTCATGGTAAGTTCTGGTTAGTTAATTTTTTTTTTTTTTAATTTGCTTTATTAAGGTATTAAAACAAAAATGATTTACCTAACCAGAACTAACCATGACACCTTATCCCCAAAGGTGACAGTTTTGCATGACCGTCTGTAACCTTTCAAACCAATCCAATTACACATCCTGTGCTTTTACTGTAGTTTAGATTTTATAGCCTGCCAAAGTACCAAACTTGTCAATTTAAAATTGTCACCATTTCAAAGTTGAAGAAAAATATCTAAGAATTTTTCAGAGTGTGCAAAAATAAAATAATATATAGGGTGTTCCATTAAAAAAAAAATATTATGAAATATAAAGGCTATAACTGTCTTTTGTCTTTTTTGTTACATATTCTAATGATTTCCATAAAATAATACAAGTTTTGAATTTAAACTTACCTTCCAACTGCTACAGGAAAAATGATAGCGGTAGGTGGTTCGAAATATATAAGAAAACCCTGCAGCTAACACTATTATCACACCTAATATCCATAACATTTATTACAATACCAAGATTTTACTTCTGGTATTCTCTTTAGGCCTGAACACTTCAGGTGATACCAGAACAGACAACTTTCACATACAATTGATGGTTCATTTCTTAAAAGATTTGAACAATAATTACATATCCATTCATTTTTCTTTTGTTTTTTATCTAGTTTTATTTGGAACAATTCCCATGCTTCTTCCATGAAATATCCTTGAACTTTTAATTTCTCAAATTCAACAGAGGAATCTAAAAAATTAACGTGTTAAAAAAATATTACATAATATTTTTATATACCCATTATTGCGTCAGGTAGTTCTTTTCGAAGGTCTGTTGCATATATTTTAAATGTATTTTTTCAATTATTTCTTCATTTATTAACATACTTTCTTTGCATATGAGAGAGATGACATAACAAAGTTGCAGTGTTTTTGACTTAAGCTTAAATTTTTTTGGCAGTGTTCTGTTTCTCTTCCGCTTTAAACCAATAGTCGTAGATTCATGTCCTTTTGGCCTACCCCTCTTTTTAATTTTTGGCGGTAAAGTTATAGTTCTTAGCTTTGCTTCTACATGATCAGGCGAATTCATAGCAACTGGAAGATCTCCATCTAGATGTTCAAGAATTGTATACTCATTTACTGTTTGGAGTACATTTTGACATTCAGAATTGGGCAGTTTTCAACTTCACAGGTAGGAATATTTGTAGCTTCAAATGGAGGGTTTTGAATATCTACGTTTTGTGAGACTTCACGAACATGTTCATTTTTTGGATTGACGTATTTTTAACGGCATTGTCATTATCTGCAATACCATTATCAAAATCATTGTCATTGACTATACCTAGTGTTACTTCTTTTCCTGATTTCCAGATATTTTCAATTTTGTTTAAAACATCTAATTTATAAGTGAAATTACTCTCACTTGCAATGCTTATTAATTGAATAAGTGAGTTTGTTATTAACATTGCCGCCTTTCTCTTTTCACTTATTGTTGTTACTTTAGCTTTTTGACTGGTAATTTTACAAGGTGTAGCATTTGCTGTACCAATACTGCTGATAATTCCTCGTCCAACTCTTTGTTTTGATAAATAATACACCCTTGTCCACCTAACATGACAAATTTCCTCAATGAATAAGGGCTTTTCTTTTAGATGTCTAACTCTTAGGATATGCCGGCAGGGTAACATCATTGAGTTAAAGTCGCCACATTGGCAACTATCAATAGTAACAGATATATTTCCTTTTGAGGTATTTACTAGACATTTTTCATCATCCAGTACTTTTAGAATATTAACATTTGGCATTATTCTTACTTGAGTTTGTATATAATTAAAGGCATAATTAGTCAATAAGCCTCTGTACCTTTCCATGTCTTCCTCATGATCTTGAAAGCGTTTTAAGGACTTATTAAGAATATGCCTCGCTGCTTTGTTATCTCGTTCTTGGCACTGACTATCAAGAAAAACAAAAAAATGTTTTATAAATTGTATGAGGGAACTATTTTTGGTATAACAGCCTTGATTTTTTGATTTATTGACTCCATGCGATTATTTGTTGTATTTTTCATGTTGAAAGCTGTCATTTTGAAAACAAGCCATTCATCCCGAATGTTGTGCCAATTTTTTTTAAATATTGGAAAACATTGTATGGCACACACTCTTGAAACTGTTGATATAATATATCATATTCGTCTTCATTTTTACTATAAATTAGCTTCTGTAAGTATTCTAGAGCTAAATCTCTTTCTTCTTTTGATAAATTTAGTTTATCACAGTTTATTTCTCGCTTGAATGTTTTCAATGTGTGAAACAAACAAAAGATAAACTGGCCTTCCTGGAAAAACTTCTTTAATTACATCACGTTCAACAAAATCTTTGTCCCCCATAAAACAGCGTATTCCCCCAGTTTCCATCTCAACTTTAAACATATTAAAAATCCAACGATATGTTTCCTTATCTTCAACAGAAATAAGAGAGGCAAATACTATTTCTGACTGACCATTTGAGTCTTCCACCAGAAATAAAAAAGTGTACAATTGATATTCAGCAACTTATAGGTTCCATCGACACTTATAAATTCAGGCCATGCAGCCACTGCATTTCTCATATTTTCGGTAAAAAATGTTAGAGCTTTAAACTGTTGTTTCTCATCTGCCAGTACATTGACATTACAACCTTCAAAAAAATATAAGTTGCCAAAAAACTACAATTATTTTTGTCACCTAATTATGTTACAAATTTTGCTTATACACTGTGTTGTTGGCGTGTGTGTGTGTAAGTTGGCGGCATATGAGAAACTTTTTTATTATTAATTTTACGAAAAAAACTTATTCTTTATAAACATCTTTTCTTTATAACAATTTGCAATATTAGCAAAAATACAGATACTTTACTCTTGAGCAAAAATTACATTTTTGGCCAAACCTCGTACATGACTGACACAATTTGATATCTGATGATTGAATTTTAGTTGGATAAGTCTAAATGTAAATGTTCAGAAATGTTCAGAAAAAAAAATGTATTTGTAGTGAAATTTTATTTAGTAATGTATAATTTAGACTTGTTTTTTTTTTTTTTTTTTTTTTATCTTTGGACAAACCACGAAGGCTAAAAGCCTAAATACTAACGTACCGTGGGTGTCTTAAGCGAGGTAAGAGGGAGTTTGTTGACACGGGACTTAAATACTTGAAGATTTGGGGGGGAAGGAAAGACCTCTGCGGGCAGCAGGTTCCACAATCTAGAAACTCTAGGGATAAAAGAACGAACAAAGTGAGAAGTTCGGGGCCTGTCCAGTTGGACCGTATATGGATGCATACGCGCGGAACCACGAGTTTCTCTGTTGGGAACCGTGAGTGGAGGAACTATACTGGTCAATTCTTCAGAGCAGAAGCCATGGAAGTACCTATAAAAAAGCGATAAATCGCCCACAGCCCGACGATGGGCAAGAGAGGGAAGCCGTTCTGTAAGTGAAGGATCATTAATGAGACGAATAGCTCTTCTTTGAATAGAATCAAGAATGCTCAGGGTTGTTGGGGACGCCATGCCCCAGATATGAGAACAATATTCCAAGGGGTCGGATTTGGGACACATATAAAGTGTATAAATTAGAAGCGGAAAAATACTTTTTAGCTCGAAAGAGAAATCCAAGCTTTTTTGAAGCTGCCGTGGCTATAGATACAATGTGTTTATGCCAGTTAAGGTTACTTTCAAATGTGACGCCCACGAGATTGAAGGTGTCTTTGCTCTGTAGAACTTGGCCGCTCATAAGTAGAGGATGAGTATTTGATGACTCTTTTCGCGACAAGGAACATGACTGTGTTTTGGATGCATTAAAATGGACGAGATTTTTGGCGCCCCAATCCAATATTAAATTAAGATCCTGCGAAAGAGATATCTGCATCGCTCTGCGTTTATTTTCCAAGTCAGGTTTAGTGATGGATTTAGGGACCTGAAAGCTGGAGTGAAGGGTACTATCGTCGGCGAAACTATGAATGGAATTAGTTGTGGACGAGAGAAGGTCATTGATGTGAAGAAGAAACAATGTTGGTGCCAGAACTGTGCTTTAACTATTTTAATATTGTGTAGTTTTATACTATTTTAAATTGTGACGTCGGTAAATGTAAATTGTTTTAACCGTAATATATGAATTTGAATTTGAATTTAGGTTTTAGACCATGCAGAACTTTTTATAAGGAATAACTTTTTTCGTAAAATTAATAATAAAAAAGTTTCCCATATGCCGCCAACTTACGTAGACACACTGTATACTAGGTAACTCAAATTTGACCTCACCATTGGAATCTACGAAACTATAGAGATACAAATATATGTTTAATTGGATTAAAGTTGATAGACCGATATGAACCATTAGAATCTGCGACAAAAGCACATTAGATCACTATAGAAACCCAGGTTTCTATTGTGCTTTGTCGCAGATTCTAATGATTTCTATCGGTTCTATGGGTTTGTTTTGGTTTTTTTCGACAGGGCAGTTTATCAAATTTTCGTTTCTGAGATCCTAAAGGTAGGGGTCGAATTTGAATTACTCTACATATCCTATGGCACTTTTTCTGTATAAACTGCTTAATGGGCAAACATGCTGTAGCCAGCTGCTAACAGAGATTTGATTTAGAATACCTAGTAGGTTTACAAGATGTAGTAGATATATTTTACATTCAACCACATAGGACTAATTATAGCTCTAAGCGTTTTTCTGATGACTCATGAATAACTACATAAAGAACTTTCAGATTTTTATATTTTTGTTTATCTTAGTTTCAATTTAAGATGTGTTAATTGTAAATCTTAAGACTCAATACCTTTTAAATTTTTGTACTATTTGGAGTGTGTACTCTGTCAGTATTGTTATTGTAAATAAATAAATAAACATTATTTGGATACTGGACTGTTCGAAGTACATAGGTATAAATACTCACAATATTTATCTCTTAACAAATTAACGGCTTCTAATAAATTATTTTGGTCAATTTTCTGTTTAGAATAAATATTATGCAAGTCTTTTAATGTCGTCTTTTTTCCTGTGTCTGCAAAAATTTTGTTCTGTACTTTTTTTTGTTGGCACCTAGATCCAAATATGTGGCGACACTATCCATTTCATTATTGTTCAATGTTCTATTGCAATGAAGCTGGTCAAAAACAGTCTGAAATAAATACCAAAAATATGAATGTTTGAATAAATAATAAACTTTAATAACCATTTCTTACATGAGAAAATGCATGTCCTTGATGTTCTAAATTGCTGTTCTGTATTTCTAAATATTGACCATCAGAACTTATTCTTAACTTAAAATTGGCTTTACAACCCATTCTTGATGTGCTATAATAAATAAGGTAATTGTCTAGCAAGTTCCGATTTTCACCAAATTTGGTATATGGGGGTTTTTGGGGCGCTGATCACGAATCTGAATTTTTTTTCGGCAACGTTTCGTTCTCGAGATATTCATCATCGAAGTTGAAATTCAAACTATCCTTAATTTGGCTATATTCCGCCTTCTTTTTGTACCAAATTCTTGATATAACACTAAATTGCCATACAATATTTTATGAACATCCTTAAAAAACCTCTTTTTAGTTATTTTACACGTTTTTTTATTAAATTCTAATTTTTGTACGCCCAAAACGCTGCAACCATGCATACACCTATGTGTATAGTGGTTTCAAACATGGCGACTTGATTTAAAGCAAACCTTTTATTATATTAATAAAGAAAGGCTTATAATCAGTAAAAAACAGGTTTTAAAAAGGTTTTTAATGTAACATGAAATATTGTGTGCCAATTTAGTGTTATATCAGGAATTTAGTGCAAAAAGAAGGGAGAATATAGTAAAAATAAGGATAGTTTTAATTTCAACTTTGATGATGAATATCTCGAGAACGAAACGTTGCCAAAAAATTCTTTTAGAATCGTGATAAGTGCCCCAAAAACCCCTATACCAAATTTGGTGAAAATCAGAGTTGCCGCAACTTGTGAAGACAATTACCATAAATAATTGAAGGGTCCAATGCAAGAACAGGCCAAGTCCATTTTTGATAATTTTACAGGAGAGCCGAAAAACGTGTAATTTGAGAAATGTATATTATTAAATACTTTTAAGATTTTTATTGTATTTGTTTGGTAATGGTGACTCTTGCAGCAAGAGTTGAAGGATGATTGTTTTTAGTTCACTTTGTTATCTAAAAAATAATGGACTTGACTTGTTTCTGCAAATTTTGGAAAATCAGGAAACCACCAATACGTCTATAACTCGCTTATTTTTTAATTTATAGATCCCGTTCTTGCACAGGTCGAAAGATAATTTTAAACTGAGTAATAAGGTGATGTTAACTAAATTTGAATAAAAATTGGACTTGGCCGGTTCTTGCATTGGACCCTTCAATTATATTAAATGAACAAATAAATCAAATAAATAAAACCTATGATTGTGGTAGATTTATATAAGTCAAAGAGTTGTTCTTCATTTGTTTTTTTATGCCACTTCGCTAGTTAGGACAAAAATTAAATCTAGAAATATTCAGCTAATCAATGGGCAGGTTTCTGAGGAGCTAAAGATTAAATTTTTGTCCTTATGAAAGAAGTTGCAAAAAACACAAAGCTTTAAATTAGACAAAATTTAATTGAGCCACCTTAATATATTAATAAGCGAGCAATTAGTTTATTATACCTCGTTTGTCTTAATCCTTGTCCCCTTGGAGGACGTTCTTGGCCATGTATACACATAAATTGCAGCTCATAATATTCTAACGGAGGCTTCATGGGCCTAACTATAGGCCTTACTTGTGATACAGAAACAGTTGATATTTTACGACTTCTTCTTTTACTGAATTTTTGTTTAGTACGAATTTCAAATTCGTGTATACATTTAAGTAATTCTTCATAAGAAGAAAATTTTTCTCCGACACCAAAATCACGTTTCTCTATCTATACGAAAAGAATAAATTGTATATTTAAAATATTCGATCAGAATGATTTAAAGGTAAAAAACTCACCTGCACTATCCATAACACATTATATGACTACCCAACACAAAATACAAAACGGTTAATTCTGGTTCTACCCAATGAGCATGAAAAGAGATAATATGCTCGAAGTGACTACCTAACCACAAATAACAAAAAGCATCAAAAATATCGCGTGCCTGGAACACGTTGTATGAGTGACGTCATACACGTGCCCGGTAGAAGTATAATCGCGGCACATCAACGTGCCCCTAGTCACTTCGTAAAAGTAAACAGTAATGACAGTAAACCTATGCCATAACCTCAAAACAGGCCTTAAGCCAAGGAATATCTTCCGCTTATCTTAAATCATATTAGGTGAACCTTATATCAAAAATTTGGAACTGTGCAAACGAAATATTCGCTTATAGTTAAGCAGCACTTAAGTGAAAGGTGTGCAAACGGCCCTAAAAAATAATATTGCTGCATTGTGGTGGGTCCCATAACCTTCAATAATTAAATCTAGAGAATGCATAAAATAAGAGGGAGCCTATGTCGAACCGAGAAACAAAATTCTTAAATACAACCCTTTTTAATCAAAAAGTTGTTTTTCTCGCTTTACTCTATCGATATCGGACAAGAGTGCCTTTTCTTTAACTTACAGGTTTAGGCTATTTAAAAATGCTATTTTTAATTTCTTTATTATACAGGGTGTAAAAATATTTAGTACTACTTTATGTGTAATGTTGGCAAATGTTTTAGAAGGACACCACTTTTAGGAGTCCCAACTGGTATGAAAAAAAAACTTCATTATACCAAGTAGGAAAGTATTCAAGAAAAACCGATTTCCAGTGGCGTCCTTAAAGGCCACATATTTCTGTTAAGAGGAACTTTAGAAAAATATTTTAAAGGATAAACATTATTTTTATGTGTTTAATGTAAATCCGAAAAATTGGCCAAATTTCTTGGACAACCTGCATATAAAGCACTGGTAGTAGCAACTGCTAGTTAACATTATTTTTATGAAAAAATGTAGTTGAAGATTTATTGAATCATATTTTTACCTGTTTATGTACAAATATTCGGTACTTTTTTGGTTAAATGTAGCTGGTGACACTATAGAGCTACATGTACAGTAAATAGATTCTATATAATGCTTGGGAATTGATATTTTTTATAAAACCTGCAAAATTTAGTTTTTGTCTTATATTACATTTTGTGAATGAAAAGAACTTTACATTAAGTATTAAATCTTTAAAAAAATGCTTTTATTAACTATTTTTTAATTCTTCTCTTTTTGAATACTTCTGGAAAACACAATAAATTTAATAAACCTATATAGTATATTTGGCCTTAATATTTCTTCACAAACAGTCCATATTATACATTATGATACAATATTACATGGTGGTAACTTAGGTGGTATATTAATAAGCAGTCCGTTAAAGGGAAAATGTAAAAGATATTAAGGGAACAAATGTTGCCCTATATGAGTAATTGAGGCGAGTTTGATTAAAATTTAAAATCTTATTTCCATCCAAAAATTTTGTGTTTCCTTCCCTAAAAAGTCATACACACATAGTCGCAACATTTAAACCCCGATTCACATTTGCCGAGCCGGGCAGAACAGACTGATAAAAAATTATATGAAGCCTTATGAGAGCAAGCTCCCTGACTATCCGGATTCTTAACGTGTAAAAGGTATCATATGATTCAATACATTTCGATAGCGTCGATCCATCACCGGCTATCCGTTTCCGGCTAGTCTGAAACGAGACTCCTTTTTACATAAAAGGAAACCTAAAGGCTCCATATAATTTTTTATTACTCTGTCTGGCAAATCCGGCATAGTGTGAAACGAGGTTAACCTTCGTAAAGTTATGAGAGTTGTTTTAGATTAATGATCTAGGGAAAAAACTAAATTTAATTTAAAAATAAAATTTAACCCAAATTTGTTTTAAAAATATTAAACTCTGACGTAAAATGGTCTATAGAATCCGAAAAACAAAAAATATACATGGTGTTTCATTTAAAAGTTAAAATTTCATTATACAATGTGTCCACGAATAGACTTATCTATACCTGTATTTTTTTAATATAAAATAAATTTTAATAAATAAAATAAAAAGTATTTATCATAGGAGTCTTTGCTTTATCTAAAAAGCTAAAAACTATAATAAAAAATGCCCTATGATTTACGGGATGGTTCAAACTGGCAAAAATATCATTTTAAAAAATTAAAAAAGTGCATGCATGTAAATAGTAACTTAAATGATAACGACTAAAAAAAAATATGCTTTTAAAAAACCATTTTTTTATTTGCCAAAATAACGTTTTCGTAATTTTAAATCTTCCTCTTTTTCATAAGGCGATTTTTTTAACTCTTTCATTTAAAAAAGCCTTTTTTCCCTAAATGGTAAAAACATTTTTTTTTAAGATTTTTTTCTGTAACAATAACCGCAGTTTTTCCTGAAAACCATAACCAATAAAAAAAGTTTATTATACACTTTTGATTACTTTTTTCCTATTTAAATATGTAGTTTCAAAAATAATATATTATTCTGATTTTTTCAATTTTTTAAAGGAATATTTTCGGCGAGTTTGATCTACCCTGTATATCCAACGGCGATTTTAATATAGCTTTTGTCATTTTAAACAAAGCAAACATTTTTATGAAGAATAACTTATTTTTAATATTAAAAATAAATATTTTTAAGGTAAAAAACTTTTTGAAACAAGCTTTAATTAAAATGTACTAAAAAAATAAAATAAACTTTTTCTTTATTACTTTTATTATCAACGTATAATCTCAATAAACAAATTATATAATCTAAAACTTGTCGCGAGACTTAAGTACTCGTATTTACTTAGTTTAAATATTAAGTTATTTAATTTATTTGTTTATCTACAGAGGTAAATCTCGCAACAAGCTTTTAGACTATATAATTCGTGTAATGATATTATATGTTTATTTTATTCTTTTTAGTACAATTTTTATAAAAGCTTGTTTTCTAAAAAGTTTTTACCCCAAATTTTTTTTTATTTTTTAGCTATCGCTGGACATGTTTCTCAGTCCGTTTATCTTATTGAACGCATTATTGTTACAAGGCTTGACAGTTAAATTAAAACAGTCTAGCTGTATTACAAATAGGGATTTATATATCCGACTTCAAATACCCGAGTCCATCAAAAATTCAGACGAATTTCAGCAAAGACGTTTAGGTCACATTCGGATTCCTAATAAGTCCTTTCATTTAATACCTATCCTATAGAAGTGCATTTAAACTTACTATTTCGCCATCTTAAATTTTTCGCCATGTTGAATTTAGAATGACGTTACTTTATTTTTCATGTGATACCCACATTGTAGAAGTGCATTAAATTTAACAAATCCGCCATCTTGAGAGTGTCCCGCCATGTTGGATTAAGAATAACGTCACTATATTTTTGAGTTACCCTCAACAAGCCATTTCATTTGATACCCATATTGTAGAGGTACATAAAAAATAACTATTCAGCCATTTTTAGCAGTCTGCCATATTGGATTTGGAGTGACTTAAGTTTATGTTCTGAGTTACTCTCAGCAAGGACTTTTATTTGATACCCATATTGCAAGAGTTCATTAAAAATAACTAGTCCGCCATATTGGATTAAAAGTAAAATCACGGTATTTTTCGAGTAACTTTAGCAAGCCCTTCCATTTTGTGGGAGTGCATTAAAAATAACTGAGCCCGTACTCCGTATCTCGCAAGAAAGAAATTCCTTCTCTATTTTTCTATTTCCTGTCTATTTCGAACTCCGTAAAGTCTTTCGGCTTTTTCCGCACTCACGAATGGACAACACGAACGCCTGGAAATAGAAAGGCGATTTAAATCTTTCTTGTCATTTATCCTGTTCTATTGTAAGGCTTTTTGTATAAAGTGATCTCTCTCTTCTTACCTGCTGGACGTTTGTTGACATTCTTTTATAAGCGGGTCTTTGCGGGAACATTGAAGATATTGCAATTTGTGATCGCAATATTCGTTTATTATGTTTTTTTGTTGTATTTCCTTTAAACTTAAACATTAAGATGAAGGTTAAGCTCACTAAATAATTTTTTTATTAAATTCATGCAATCTAAAAAACTACTTAATTAATTTTAAATTTTGTTAGTTCAAAGGGATTGATATTATTATATAATATTATATTATTATATATTATCCCGCTAACTCTCTCCCTTTTATACGCAAATCTTACCGCTGTTTTTTCTCCTTTATAATTTTTATACAAAATAGAAAAAAGCTACCTAGATACATTTTAATTAGGCAAGAGATAAACTATTAAAATCCGGAAATTTATTGGACTTGGATTGATTAAAATCTGAGAAAATATGCCAAATAAATGAAACATTAATAAAAAAAACAAATATATTTTAAGAAATCACAAGTGCTTTATTCTATAAAGTGGGCATTTTTCCACAAGAGCCCAACGTTTTCAGGTCCAGTAGTCTATTATTTTTCCACTGCCGAAGATTTACGAACTATTTAGAAAGAACGATACAGAGTAAAGACAAGAAATAGAAAGTAAATTTCTTTCCTGCCTATTTCTTCTTTCTATCGAATTACAGAGTGTGGGAGGTGGTTCGCTATAATGGGTGTTCCGCCTTGTTGGATTTAGAATGACGTTACATAGCTAAGCGTGCATTGTCATCAAAACTAGACGTGTATACAAAATTTCAGTTTAATCGAACGCTTCAAAATTGAGTTACACGATTTTACCCGCACATACATGCATAAAAAGTACGTGAGTACGTGGTATGACTTTTGTTAGTCTAGGTACCAAGGTCTGTCAGTATTATTAAAGAAAAAAATAAAATTACAACCAAAAGTAATCTCGTAGGCACCCGGTATAATAGCAAATAAAAAAATCTTAAAATCATAATATTTATTTTGTTAGCAAAAATTAGTATTGCTGGTATTTATTTTTGAATACTTCTTATGCTAGGCAATAAAATACGAAGAAATTAAATTAAAAGTCTGGCTTATTAAAATACACAAACATGAAATCTAATAAATGAGACCCTTGAAGTTTCAGCCACTTATTTAAGTTTTATTTCTGTTTGGCTTTAGACGGAGCGGAGGTTCTTGGGTCAAACAAGTAGAAACAAAATTTAAAATAAAGGCACTTTTAAAATACGTTTCCAAGTTTTAAATTTTAATAATACCTTTTCTGCGAGTTATATTAGACCCTTGTTTTATGAAAATTTTTAAATAATTTAAATATTTAAAAATTTTTAGAATAAAATTTTATAATAAAAATAAATAAACGATCTAGTTTAACTGGTTTAAATAAGTCTTATTCAACATTTTTTCTCCTCGAACGGCTAGACCAGGGTCAATTATTTTCGAAACCAAAAAAATTATAGTTAAATAAAACCCATTGTAAAAGGTTGAAAATGTAATGGTCGGGAAGGGGAAAGAATGGAGGTTTAAAAGGTAAAAAACGGCTTTTCTTAATTTTTGGCAAAACTATGGTGACCTAGAGGAAGGTGTGTAAACGTTAACGGAACTATTTTGAAAAAACGGGTTTAAATTACAGCATTTCTATTAGAAAACAATAGGGGGCGCTCATATCAATCGGGATCAAATGAAACCAAGATGAAACAGTGTTGCCAGATATATCAATATGTAGTGGAATTCATCCCATTTCTTTTCACAGATAATATGACGACTTTTGGATTTATGACTTTAAAGCGTAATTAAAAGAGCCTAAATCTATTTAAACTATTAAAATGTTACCTGGTTATCACGGTTTTTTTTGGTATTTTCTTTTTCTTTTACGTGGGTATTATTTGTATTTGTAAATTTGACATATTTATTCACTAAATAATACACCACAACACATAACATTACTTAAATGGTGTATATTTAAAACCTTATATGTGTAATTATTAAAAATTTCAAATATTTCTAAGTTTAAAATGTATTTATTTGTATAAAACATAGTAAATAATCCATTTTACATTTTGAGTAGGAATTTACGAAATGTCATTTTGCAACACAGCTTTCATGGGCATCTTTATTAAATTTTAACTTTTCTAAATTTGACGTGTTATGCTAGTTTAACAACAACGTTATGAGCATTAAAATGGATCTTTTATTGTATTAAATGTGAAATAAAGTAAATACTGCCTTGCTTCGAACTGCTAAATAAGAAATATTTCTAAAAAGGAGATATCTATTTTTAAAATTCAACCGGTAAGTATTTAACTGGCAAATTATTTAAATATTTTTAAGTAGAACTTGATTTTTTAATTGAAACTTATTTTTTTACTAAGTGTTATTTTTTACGCCGTTTATTAGTCCAAATTACCGTAAAACTTACGTTTATATTAAATTGGAATTTTTACTCTCTAGTAGATAATTTAAAATTTGATGTTAAAGTAGGGTAACTTCATAGTTTAGAATTGTACTAGGTATATCCTTGACATATGCATTACACGTGCCTTCGAGGTTATGCATATTAGAAACAGTCTTGCCACTTATCTATAAAGTAATAATTACTTTATTTATATTATACAGTGTGTTTTTACCAAATAAGAAAATTTTTATTTCTCAACTCGAAAAAAGTGCCTTCTTTATAAAAAACCTGCTTAATAAGAAAATACATTTTCACAAAAATATTTGTAGGTTAGATGTACAGCGTGGCCTAAAAAACTTGTTTCCAAATTGAAATTAAGATAATTTTTTAACTAGGGTAGAAAACTTACTAAAAGGGTGATTTCCTACGTCATTTTATGAAAAGAAGTTTCTATAACTATATGTCCGGAGTTGCTTCGTTTCTGAAATACAAGGCGTTAATAATTTTTTAAAAGTCGGTATTTTATAAATATCTTAAATACGAAACCACATACAAAAAAAAATGTACAACACTAAAAATTTGTATTTTTATTTGCTTTATAGAAAAAATCTACAAACTACATAAAAAGCCAGTGGCTAACATTTTTCTCTCAATAATATTGGCTGTTGTGCCCACTGAGACGCTACTGGATCCAAGAAAGTTAATCTCGGTAAAACTTTACAAGGGGTATTTAATATATTTATAAAATATCGATTTTTTTAAACTGTAACGCCCTGTAATTCAGGCAATTTCGGATATCGGAAACTTTTCTTCTTAAAATCACCCTTTAAAGTTTTGTGCCGTAGCTAGGATATACGGTGTATATTAATTTGGTAACACGACTTCTTTAAGCCACCCTGTACATCCAACATACAATTATTTTTGTGGAAATGTATTTTCTTATCAAGCAGGACTTTTTAAAGAGGCATTTTTTCGTAAAGTAAATAAATAAAAGTTTCTCATTTGGTAAAAACTTTCGAAGGCACGCTGTATATGTAACTAATTTTCATTTACTTTTTTAGATTACCCAAGTTTTTGCTGGCTAATTACACTACTACCGAATTCTAAAAACCTTTGTTGGAAACTTTTTATTGAAAAACTCTGTACTGTTAGGTTCATAAATAAGAAATAATATGATTTCCTGAAGTTCAAGAAAAGCGTATATCGGCGTACCTAATGTAGCATTGTACAATACTTTATTCATAACTTTAATCCTTATCTAACCACCTTGTCAATTTTTAGTACAGGTGAGCGGATCCTAGCTACATCCTTGCTTAAAGGTAAATTTTATTATTTACCACATTTAAGCAGTGGGCGAGACTTAAATATTTTTTTGTCTAATCGCTACCTGCTAGTGTTCACCGCACTAAAACTCAGTGGAAGGAATAAAGCTTGCAAGACGTGTATTCTTAGCTTATAAGTTTTACACAAACGTTAAATATTTTTGTTTATTGTTGTATACAAAGTCTTGTGACAATAGCAATTATTTTTTTATAAATAAAGTGAACTGTTTAATGGAAGTCAGGGTTTTTAAAAGAATCATTTGTTTTTTCTTATGTTTAACAAATAAGTATTCGCAACACTGCAAAACTCTATTTTGTATATTTTAAAGCAACAAGTCTAACCTTTAGTTTTAAACTCTACTTGTATCTTAAGAGACAAGCAAAATTTTTAAATCAACACTTTAAATACAAAAACTAAACAAAAGTTTAACTTCCAAAAATGTAAACGACAATTTAAAAAATTAAAGATAAAGTAAAAAAATATATTTTTCTTTCTTTTTTTTTTTTTTTTTTGATTATTAATGACAGTTCAAAATTCCTATTCCTATTTTTATATTATCTAAAATAATTAAGGACTTGTTCCTTCTTCAGGGAAATGAGAGCTGAAGCTAACTTAAAATAATAATACATTTTTTATTCAACCAAAAAATGCATATAATAAAATTAAAATAATGGTGATCTTGGGAATTTGGGCACCCATTACGTAATTCTTTCAAAATATCATATTTTTGTTAAATACAAACTCATTAAAATTGGGTATTGTTCTCTATAGCGTCGTATCTAAAAATTATTGAAATTTTCTATTTTACTTTTGTACTATTTTTTGTACATATGCAACATAAGCAGCAACCCCAGAAAGATCCCGATTGCCCACAGTACCCTCTAGTGACATATTTAGAAATATAATTTAGACCAAAAATCAAGCCCGTTTTGAAAGCATGTCGATTACACTCCTTCTTGGCAAAACTATGAAAAAAGTTAAATGGCAATGTCTTTGGTAACAATAAGATCAAAAATTTTGTTTTTACACTTTTTTACATAACCTCAAAATGTATGTGAAAAATTGAAATACCCAAGTTTTTGGTTTTTATTTTTATCTTTTACAAAAAAAACGAAATTTTGTAAAAACTTACTTTTTATATCCCAAATATGTTGTGATTTTTTAGATTAAAAAAAAATACTTTAAATTATTATTGAAAAAGTACCCTTATTTTCATATCACGTCAACAGATTGACATTTTAAAAAAGTCGGTAGGCTTTTTGTTCGATGAAATCTCTACTTAATTCTGGTAAAAAAATATGCATTACTACTGTAAATTTTCTCAAAAAATGCATTTCCATAGAGTTTGTAGTTGTGCCGAAAACAGATAAAAAGCGTTTTTGCCTTAAAAACTATTCTTTCATTTTTATTATTTTGTCTACATTTTTTAATGGGTTTAATAACCCTATAATTTGTTTAGTTTTATAACCCTGGTCCGTTAATAATTTAAAAATATCGGATCCGAGTTGTTTGCATATTCTGAGAACATTTCCCATGGTAACGTTTTTTTACACCAGCATTCTCATTGAAAAAACGGGAACTTTTTTAATATTAAGTTAAACCAAATTTATTATTTTTTTGTAAAAGATAAAAATAAAAAAACAAAAAAATTGGTTATTTTAATTTTTATCTAAACTTTGAGTTCATGTAAAGAAAGCGTAAATACAAAACGTGTAGATCTTTTTTTTGCCTTTAACTTTGCCATTTTATTGTTTTCCATAGGACTTGTAGTTTTACCGGAAAATAAAAACAACCCTGTTTTACATTTTAAACACCATTTTTTATTTTTGTTATATGAGGCCATCTTTTTGGTGATAATTTTTTAATAAAAGCTACTAATAATATAAAAAAATAATAATATAAATACTTTTAGCCTTCGTGGTTCGTCCAAAGATAAAAAAAAATAAGTTAAGTTAAGCATATTTTATAATTACTATATTTGTTTTTTGGAAATATGAATTGTATGGGACGCTTAAAACATTGTGGTCTCATTTTTTGTATGACAATCACTGATTACCCTTTTTATTATTATTATTATATGGGTTAACGACCAGAATATGCCACATATACATTGCTTTCTAGGCAAATTAACCCTAAGGGTATGGGGGTATATAAGAGGGGTTTAATCCCCCTCGTTTCCCCTTAGCATGACTAAAAGAGACATTTTTAAAGGCCTTTGTTTGTTATGGTTATGCGGACCCCTACTTTCCCTTGGCATACGGGAAGAAGGAAAGAAAACATGTTGTAGTAGAAAAATCAGTAAAATGAATGTATTTTAAAATTAAGGACTTTTTTGCCCCTCAAATTATTTTTGATACCAAAAAACAAATTATGCTAAGGAAAAAATGTTTCTTAAGGGAACTTTTTTTGGTCTTTAAGATTTATGCTATCACATTTGTTAAAATTTATTGGCAGTCAGACTCCCCTCCCCATAAAAAAGCCATATATTGTATAAGCAATAATTAAAAGGTATATCGGCTAGTAAAGCAACAACAAAGGAAGTACGATTAGTCATCCAATGCGAAATGTTTACCTGCCGGTATTTGCGTTAGACCGTCTTCGTTCAACACATTGCCTATGAACGACTTCGTTTAACTGATTTTGTATACGTCCGTCCCGTAAAGCTTAGGCTAGACCTCATAAAATATGACATACAATATAAAATTATCTATATATTATTACAGTCATCTACATATATTACATCCATAAAAATATTATCTTTATACAACTTTTATATTCTTTATATAATAAAAAAGGGACTTAAATGGCAAATTTTATAAAGAATAATTTCAAAAGGTCTTTTTATGATATCATTAACCAACATCAATAAAAAATAGTTAAAGACCGGAAATGCTTTGCTGCAGTTGTACTTTCAACAACAAAATAAAAGCTTAAAAAAATATAAATGTTTTAAAAAGTAGACCATAAAAAAGTACTTTTGTTACTTTAACGTTTAACAAAGTAGTGTCAGTGGCTCCCAAAAATATTCGGACACAATACTTGTATATATGTATTATGTTAAAAAAAAACAAGAAACTAATAATTAAATATCAATAATTTATTTAAAAAATAATTATATTCCTTTAGTAAGTTAACAGCTGAACATTTGAATTATTAATAATAAACAGTATGGTTTATTTTTATTTATACAGTGCTTGACCAAAGTCAGGACCCTCTCCTCCTAACTTTTTAATACTTTTGATTTTTTGATAAAAACCTAAAGAATTTAGTAAGACTAAACTAAGTTTTAGGCAAATAATGACATATATAAATGTCAAACTGAGAGTTGGGTGCCATTTTGAAAACAAAAATTAAATGAAAAGGGGGTCGTGTGGCACATCATTTTAAAGCTTCTGACGAGTAGGTACTTTATAATCCAAGAATATAAAATTAGTGCCTTTACCTACTTCAAAATGACGGTACTTTGAAAATTACTTAAATAACGGAAGAGCCATATTTCCGAACTAATAAAGTTGGATATTTTTAAGGGGATATTTTCTTAAAGGTCTTTTAAAGGTTTATTTAATGGTGACATGGGTGATAATATACAGGGCTGGACAAAAAGTGTATTTTTTAATGACGCACACATTAAATTATATTACCATTAAGAAAATACCCCCTTATGTGTATCTAACCTCATTAATTTCGAAAATATGGCCATCTAAATCAGTTATTCAGGTAATTTTAAGGGTACCGATATTTTGTTGTAGGTAAAGGTACTGACTTTATATAATGGAATTATAAATTACTTGTCTGAAACTTTAAAAGGAAGTGCCGTTGTCTTACTAAAGTCCTTAAATTTTCATAAAAAAATTCCAAACAATTCAAAAGTTAGGAGGGTGTCCTTATTTAAAAAAGCACTATATAAAATAGTAAAAAAAAATTAAAGTCACGAAAATATTCGGACATCAAAATTAAACTAAATGTAAATATATCGTTAACTAATAACTTATTATTTAGTGTACGTTAGTAAACGTTTAGCAAACGTCTAGGCATAAATAAAACTAACGAAACAATGTTTTTACTAATCAGGGTTAATTTTGATGTATTTTTTCGTAATTTATTTTGTAATAGATCTATGTTTAATATTTTATACATTGTTTTTAAATTTCGAAATAATGCTAATCATTCCATAAGGGATTGTGGTCTGGGGTTAGGGAAGGATTTTAATCACTTTGGGTAATTTTAAAATCAACATTTGCGAACAATATATGGTAAAATGGATGCGCTTGTCACGTTTTTAATAGTGAGAAGACGATGCAGAAGGCGTATATTAAAAAGATATCATCGTTTTTGGATACATCCAGCGAAATTGTGGGCACTTTTAACAGCTTTTGAAAACCTAAAATTGAACGAGGGCAATTTTTTTAAGTATTTTTAAAGGAGTTTGGAAACATTCAATGTATTATTATTTTTATAAAGAGTGTCTCTTCTAAAAGGTCTATACGAAATTCTACCACAAATTCCTTGGATCAAAGTACGATGATCTACAAAAGTTTGCCATTACATTCATTCACGCTTTATCTAGGCCACCTGGTAGTGTCCAATGGGTTTCTGGTTTGCAAGATACAGAGTGTTCAAATCAAAAAAATAAATGGAAAATTTGACACCCTGCATCTCGCAAATCTGCAACTTTTGACTAAGATAAAGTGCATTAGATCGTAGTATTTGGATAATACCAGGTGGCCTAGATAAAGCGTAAATTAATGCAATGGCAAACTTTTGTATGAAATAAAATGTTTAATCTGAAATATTTTAAAAGCGGTTGCTTGTAGCGATAATTATTAAGTACACCTTTTTGATGATGATTGATGCTGATATGAGAAAATAAAAATTCTTTACTAAAATTATAATATATCAAGGTAAAAAAGGTATGACACTTTGAACCTAAGCAATGGATTGCAGGTATCCATCTACATTTAATAGCAAAAACATCAGCATATTTCGCTTCCCCACCCTAAAAACTTTTTAATACTGAATTCTGTGAAAACATGTTTTATAATAAAAAATATTTAAAAATAACAGAAACAAAATAAAAACTTTGACACCCTGTATCTTGCAAACCATTAAATTTCTCGACTAAAGTAAATTGGATTAGATCGTGATATTTTGGGCCAAGTTATTTTTATGGTAGCATTTTGTACAGGGTGGCTCGAATTCGACGCTCATCATTGGGATTTCGGAAACCGTAAGAGATACAGGATCGGTTAAATGGAAGCAAAGTTGCGCAATTTGATGCTCAATAAAATGCCGTTTTGCGTTTTAAAAGATTCCGAGTACTTCCGAAGATATTCGAAAAAACCGGAATTTTTAATTTTGGTTTCTATTGTTTCCTGGCTATATTTGTTAAGATAACTCAAAATTAAAAACACGTTTTCATGGCCACTTTTTCTGCCCTATAATTCAGTGTGATTTAATATTGGATTTGATGTTTCGGCTTCTGGCGACCATCATCAACTTAATTTTTTTAAATACGGACCTGATATTTTTTTCAATTTAATTAAATTCTTTCATCACTCTTAAAACACTATATATCGCCACTTTGATATTTGCCGACGTTTCGTACAGACAATTCCATCATCAAAATATTGCATATTTATTTAACCATAATACGGCCCTGAACTACATTTTTAGGTAAAAAGGTAAAAAAAAGAATAAACTTATTACATATTCATAATGTTTTATTGCAACTCATTGATATCTAACAGCGGAAATTACTTTATAACAGAAACTAACCAGCAGGTACGAATTCAAGGGAGAACTTCATTTAATGGAGGGATTGGTATGTGGAGGAACAAAATTATTGGACCTTTCGTTTACGAAGGGACCTTAACTTCCGAACGATATCTAAATTTGATTAGGAATGATGTCTTAGACGCCCTAGGTAATCAACCTTTGGCAGTATTTCAAGAAATATGGTGGCAGCAACACGGAGCTCCTGCCCACAATGAAAGGGAAGTAGCTGAATTCCTTTACCATATATTTCCTAATAAATGGTTTTGCAAGATGGCCCGCTAAGAGCCCAGACCTTAGTCCCCTAGATTATTTCCTTTGGGGATATCTTAAGACCCGTTTATTTAAAAATGCGCCTCACGACCTTTAAGTACTACGACAAAATTTGATAATGGAAGTAGCTGCCATTCCTGCGAGAACAATTAATCGAGCTGTATTTAAAATACCAAGCAAAGCAAGAAAATGCTTTGAGGCGGAAAAGGTTATCTCTTTGAACACTTATAATAGTGATTAAATTATGTTTATTTTTAATATGGGCATCAAGATAGTATTACAAATTGTTTATGTAAGCTGATTTGTTGTCTACCTTTTTGTATCTTATGTCTAATATTCATGAAATTTTCGGTTAATAAAGTAATTTCCGCAGTTAGATATCAATGAGTTGCAATAAAAGATTACGAATATGTATTATTTTTTTACCTTCTTACCTAAAAATGAATGAATAATGAAAGAATTTAATTAAATTGAAAAAAATATCAGGTCCGTATTTAAAAAATTAAGTTGATGATGGTCGCCAGAAGCCGAAACGTCAGATTCAATATTTAATCACACTGAATTATAGAGCAGAAAAAGTGGGCATGAAAACGTGTTTTTCATTTTGAGTTATCTTAACAAATATAGCCAGGAAACAATAGAAACCAAAATTGAAAATTCCGGTTTTTTCGAATATCTTCGGAAGTACTCGGAATTTTTTAAAACGCAAAACGGCATTTTATTGAGCATCAAATTGCGCAACTTTGCCTCCATTTAATCGATCCTGTATCTCTTACGGTTTCCAAAATCTCAATGATGAGCGTCGAATTCGAGCCACCCTGTACAGACCTTGCCCGCAAGAAGTTCTTACTTAAAAATTTTAAATTTTATTTATATACTTCATATTAAAGGCAATGATTATCTGCTTCTGGAATGCTTAAAAATTTGTATTAATATATATTTTTAAATTATCCTCATTTTTACTGTCTTTATCTTAAATTAAATTTAGAAACTTATATTTTTTTAAAGGTTTTTTCGGCGTTAATGGGTTAAGATTATAACAAAATGAATGCCATTTTTTTTTAATTAAATCTTTTTAGATTTTGACGTTGCGGTAGTGCATATATTTTTATGCATTTTAATTTATTACTTTTTACTTTATTTTTGATTATACAAAATTATTTATGAAAAAAGAGCCGATTTTTTGTCCAGGATTTGTGAGATTTTTAGTATGTTATGATGATATAAAAATATTTGTCAGCATCGTGTGGCGGCCACCGGTGCCGACCACAAATGGCTGTGTTTCCAACCGGCCTAAATTTTACATTGTATTCAAAAACATTAAAATTACTTTTTAATGCTATACATGGTGACCCAGCTCTATTTATACACGAAATAACTTCGCCCTTGTGTACCATACAAAAATAATTTTTAAATAAAAAGTGTTTATTTCAATACGTACTATGATATTATACAAGATGTCCCAAAAACATCATTTTCTTTGTCAAGTAGGTTTTTTATTAAATGAAACACCCCCATACGGTAACAAATTTTAATTCTGTAATAAATTCTACATCAAAAATATTTAACATACTATACGTCAATTATTGTGTGTTTTTGAGATATTAGCAATATGTTGATATACTTATTACCGATTAAAAGTGAAAAAAGAATATACCATTTTATTTCTACTTTTTTGAAATAATTCTGTCAGTGTCAGAGTAACAAATAATATATTAACGTGTAATTAATTATCTTATAGTAAGAACTACAAATAGGTTTGTCAGAAATTTAGTTTATTTTAGATAAGTATTTACTAACTTAACCTATAGGTTAACTAACCGAGTCATATATGATTATTGATCTCTACGAATTGCCAATGATATTACCTGCGCAAAACAAAAGTTATTTTTATGGGCAAAAAAAGTGTTTGTGCACTTGGATACCACTCATCCTCGAGGTTTGACGCGAAAGCGCTAAACAGACTATCCACATTATCCGAAAGAATTTACGACACCTTGTCTGATTTTCGCGTTTAAAGTACGGTAGCTAATGAGCAACACGGTCAGAACGCGGATGGAGGGCACGGTGTGTCGGTGTTGTATTCTCCCAATGCGCATGTGCGTCCACCCTTCATTTCTTTACTGCGCGAGGTCGTAAACATCCAAAAATGCTTTTTGCCACTGCAGATCTAAATGTGAATTATCTATGTAATTGACGTATTGCTGTTAAACTATACATAGAGTTGGGACACCCTGTATAAATAAGTAGTTAAAAAATATTAAAACCTATTTTTTTCACCTTCAAAACAACATCGTTGTTATTTTAAATCTTCTTGTATATTATATCATAAAGCATTAAAAGCTTTAGATTTTATTAAAGACAATTATTATAGTTTCATTATCACTATAATTGTCTTTGATTTTATTAAAAGAAAAACTGTAAAAATCATTTTATTTTAAGAATTTTGTTTTTAATAATAAGATTAATTTTTCCTAGAAACCATAAAAAATAGGGAAAATGCACCTTTTTCATGCTATTTAATCAGGTAGTTTTAAATAGTATGTTATGTAGCTAGGGTGAGAAGTGAGCTATTATATATCGGGCATTTTTATATCATTAGGCGCATGGCGCATGTACAAGGTAGATATTAACTTTCTCACCTGAGGTATATATAGAATTTTTTTACTGCTTACATTGATATATCAGCAATTTTAATTTTGATATTAATAATTTTCTAAAATTTGGCATGTTTCAAATTTTGATATGAGAATTGTCCTCATTTTTACCCTAGGTTTTTTTATTATTATTATTTACCTACGAAGAGAAGTGATAATTTTCGTTAGAGGAATGGAGTAAATAATAGCAATTTCTCAGGATAGCAATGAAAAAAATGGCTATGAAAAAATATATTTGCCATTTTTTTATTCTTCAACGGAAAATATTAGTGATTTCAAACCACCCTATATATTCTTTGGTGATTTTTATTATAGGTTTTAGCATTTTAGATAAAGCCAAAAATTTTATAAAGAATAGCTTTGTTTCGAAATATTAAAAATGAAAAAGTTTACCGGTATAGTTAAGTCCATACGTGGACACACTGCCTGCATGCAGTGTCCGGAAAGGTAAGGACAAAAATGATGGTGGTGATAAAGTGGGCCAAAATGATCTTAATACTTCATTAAAAAAAGTTCTATCGCGCTTCTTTGGCAAGATATACACCATCAAAGTTGGTATAAAAAAATATTTTAATTATAAGTTTTGAACTGTTGCCACAGTACCAATGATATATGAGCTACTAAATAACCACATAATACCGCTTTTTTCATAAATAAACAGCTGTTTCAGTAACTCGGAATTATACAGGGTGCAACAATTCTTTTTCATTCGATGTATGTATTTTTAACATTCCTGACAAGTTCGACATTTTGCTTGGAGCCTTTATTTCCTTTATCAATTTTGTACCAAAAAGTATATTTAATTTAAAATGATACCTTTAACCATTTCTTATAAAGTCGCATTTTATTATTATTATTTAAATTAGGACCTACCAGGATTTTGTATGTAATAAACATTTTCCATTTTTATGGTAAAATGATTAAAATGTAGTTAAATTATTAAAAACGGTGTTTGTTAGCCTTTTGGACACAGTTAAAAACCGTTTTAAAGAATTTTATTATATTTAAAAAAACAAAGATTATTACTTACAAAATGCTGGTATGTCTTGGCTTAAAGTGCGATTTTATGAAAAACGGTCCAAGATATCGATTTAAATAAAGTATACCTTTTTTGCATAAAGGTGAATGATAAAGGAATTAAGCGGTCAAAGTAAAATGTCAAAAATGTTAAAAATACATACACTAAATGAAACAAAAATCGTCGCACTCTGTATAATTCCGACTTACTGAACAGCCGTTTACCTATCAAAAGAAGCATTACTATACGGTTATTAAGAAGCCCAAATATAATTGCTACTGTGGCAACAATTAAAAAGTAATAATTGAAATAAGTTTTTTTATACCAGTTTCGAAGGTCAATATCTCACTAACGATGCGCGGTAGAACTTTTTCTATATAAAGTACTAACATTATTTTGGATCATTCTATCACCTCTATCATTTTTGACCTCACTTTTCGGGACACCCTATACAGATAACCTACCTGCATTTTTTTAAGTAATAAAAAAAAGCGTACTCAGTCGATGTGTTTGTGTTTGCGCAGAAACAAGATGTAGCCGCCACCGGCTACAAGCAGCTTGAAGTTTAATGAGCCACGACCAACGCCAAGTCTGCGTCGTGTCTATTTAAATTGCATGAAATGATAGTCAGCAGCGTGTGGCAGCCACTAGTGGCGACCATAAATCGCGGGGTTTGCGACGAGCCTTAAAATAATTAATTGAGAAATGTACCTTATTATTATACATAAGAATTAAAAGTCAATAGCTAGTTATTTGTATATGTTCTATATAAAAGCTAGTTTCGATCGTGTCCGAACATTTTTGGGAGCCACGGTAGTTTTAGGGCAAAAACTAAATAATACTATGAAGCAGGGCATTGCAGCTTTATGGAATTCTTTTGAGAATTCATTATTACTTCTTTTAAAAATACACTGAAAGTATTTTCTACTTTGACTGAATATCAAAAGTATTGGTAGTACCACAAAATAACTAGTTGCGTTAGCTAGTATCTTCTTTGGTAGTATTAAGAAAAAAATATTATGATTATGAAAGTGCAATGCAGTAACTGCTAGAATGACGTCTATATGTCATGAAAACGTTAACATTATGGCCGCGGACCGAATTATGCTCACAGCGCTTATAGCGTACCAACACGCGGTTCGATTCGTGCTTTAGCGTTGTGGAATCTATGACGTCACATGTGACGTCACACCCTAGTGCTGACAGTACTCACGAGTCAGATCGTTAAATCGATGTATTGTGTTCATAATTTTAAGCGTCCAAAATAAAAATTATCTATCATCACTTTTCTCGATTGTGGAAAATGCTTGAAATACAAGCATTTTTCCATCTTCATCAGTTATACCCCATGCTCTACTCATGTACATATCAAAAAATGATTTGTTAGGTTATGTTGAGCTTGTTGAATTTATAAACACACTCAGAAATGGTCCGAATTATTAATACTGCAAACAGACGTTGGCGCGCTCACTTAAAGTGGACCGCACGTTAGCAGTTTATACGTCGTACGCTACTAATGATTGTAGTAAAGTTTATTTTTTTGTAGTTCCAATAATTACGCAGCTAACCTAATAAATGTTGTTCTAAACCAGAAAAAAAAATAAAACTGCGTTAAAAATTTTGGAATACATTCAAAATTGTTTGTAGTTTATTGTAGCGACGAAAAAAAATCTTAATCTCATACAAGTCAAAAAATATTTAAACATAACATCTTCATGGGAAAGCCAAACAATTGTTTAAAACTTTTTTTATCTCATTTATAACTACAAACGTTACTAATGATTGTAGTAAAGTTTATTTTTTGTAGTACCAATAATTACGCAGCTAACCTAATAAATGTTGTTCTAAGCCAGAAAAAAATAAACTGCGTTAAAAATTTTGGAATACACTCAAAATTGATTGTAGTTTATTGTAGCGACGAAAAAAAATTCTTAATCCCATACAAGTCAAAAAATATTTAAACATAACATAGCCATGGGAAGACAAAACAATTGTTTAAAACTTTTTTATCTCATTTATAACTACAAACGCTACTAATGATTGTAGTAAAGTTTATTTTTTGTAGTACCAATAATTACGCAGCTAACCTAATAAATGTTGTTCTAAGCCAGAAAAAAAATAAAACTGCGTTAAAAATTTTGAAATACACTCAAAATTGTTTGTAGTTTATTGTAGCGCGAAAAAAATTCTTAATCCCATACAAGTCAAAAAATATTTAAACATAACATAGCCATGGGAAGACAAAACAATTGTTCAAACCTTTTTTTATCTCATTTATAACTACAAACGCTACTAACGATTGTAGTAAAGTTTATTTTTTGTAGTACCAATAATTACGCAGCTAACCTAATAAATGTTGTTCTAAGCCAGAAAAAAAAATAAAACTGCGTTAAAAATTTTGGAATACACTCAAAATTGTTTGTAGTTTATTGTAGCGACGAAAAAAAATTCTTAATCCCATACAAGTCAAAAAATATTTAAACATAACATAGCCATGGGAAGACAAAACAATTGTTCAAAACTTTTTTATCTCATTTATAACTACAAACGCTACTAATGATTGTAGTAAAGTTTATTTTTTGTAGTACCAATAATTACGCAGCTAACCTAATAAATGTTGTTCTAAGCCAGAAAAAAATAAAACTGCGTTAAAAATTTTGGAATACACTCAAAATTGTTTGTAGTTTATTGTAGCGACGAAAAAAAATCTTAATCCCATACAAGTCAAAAAATATTTATACATAACATAGCCATGGGAAGACAAAACAATTGTTCAAAACTTTTTTATCTCATTTATAACTACAAACGCTACTAATGATTGTAGTAAAGTTTATTTTTTTGTAGTACCAATAATTACGCAGCTAACCTAATAAATGTTGTTCTAAGCCAGAAAAAAATAACAAACTGCGTTAAAAATTTTGGAATACACTCAAAATTGTTTGTAGTTTATTGTAGCGACGAAAAAAATTCTTAATCCCATACAAGTCAAAAAATATTTAAACATAACATAGCCATGGGAAGACAAAACAATTGTTCAAAACTTTTTTATCTCATTTATAACTACAAACGCTACTAATGATTGTAGTAAAGTTTATTTTTTGTAGTACCAATAATTACGCAGCTAACCTAATAAATGTTGTTCTAAGCCAGAAAAAAATAAAACTGCGTTAAAAATTTTGGAATACACTCAAAATTGTTTGTAGTTTATTGTAGCGACGAAAAAAAATTCTTAATCCCATACAAGTCAAAAAATATTTAAACATAACATAGCCATGGGAAGACAAAACAATTGTTCAAAACTTTTTTATCTCATTTATAACTACAAACGCTACTAATGATTGTAGTAAAGTTTATTTTTTTGTAGTACCAATAATTACGCAGCTAACCTAATAAATGTTGTTCTAAGCCAGAAAAAAATAAAACTGCGTTAAAAATTTTGGAATACACTCAAAATTGTTTGTAGTTTATTGTAGCGACGAAAAAAATTCTTAATCCCATACAAGTCAAAAAATATTTAAACATAACATAGCCATGGGAAGACAAAACAATTGTTCAAAACTTTTTTTATCTCATTTATAACTACAAACGCTACTAATGATTGTAGTAAAGTTTATTTTTTGTAGTACCAATAATTACGCAGCTAACCTAATAAATGTTGTTCTAAGCCAGAAAAAAAAATAAAACTGCGTTAAAAATTTTGGAATTTAAGCAAAATCAAAGAAAGTGCGTATATATTATTAAATAAAGATAATTGTGTAGCATCAATTTCAGTTAATTTAAATAACACTTGGTTGCCTTTGCTTGATACTGAAGTATCTTCAGGAAGACTAAAAATTAACTAACTATTCACCTTTTTGTAAAATAAACAATCAATACACCAGCAACCAGTTATCTATGTCACTATGACAATATAACCAAACAAACATGTTTTGACATTTAATGTCAAAGTTTTCAGAATATCCTAGAAAAACATAAAAATTTTGAATTTTAAAACCTAAATAATGGTAAGTTTTTATTTTTATTATTTTTATTCCATTTGTCTTGACAACGGTGGCAGATTTGCCACCGAAACGTCGATTTTTAATTATCTTTTTACTTGTTTAAATTTTTTTGGTTTTTTAGTACTTTTAATTTTATTTTGGCGTGTGCCCAAATAAATACCATCCATTAATATAAGAGCTGTGCTGCAAAAATTAAAATTAATAAGTTTAAATAAATTAAATATGTATAAAATGGTATTTTGGAAAAATTTTATACGGTCTTGGAAAAAGTATGTAACACATGCATAAGGTGTCTTTTTTACTCATGGGATTGCCGAACTCGCCTAACGGCTCGTGCTGTCAAACTCCCCATTCGTAAAAAAGTATCACTTTATGCACTTGTTACATAAACTACTATTAAAAAGATTTAAATTTGGTTTTTACTGTTGTATTGTTTTAACTGTTTTTATTGCATGCATAAGATGTTAAAAAGTAGTACTACCGGTGTAAGAATTATTGTTCTGAAAATTATGAAACTTAGCATACTGGTACTTTATAATAAGAATATTAACAGTTAAAATTTTAAAGCACCACAAAGAACTGAAAAAAGTTATTAATATTATAAAATAATTGCTTTTAACATTGATCCTTATTGGAAATGGCAGATTTTATTTTACTTCACAAAAACTAATGTTCAGATTTCGATGAAAGTTGTATTAACGGAAGAAAAAACAATTCTGAACATTTTAGCTAATTAAAATCCGACCTTTAGAGCTTGTAATGGGAGTAATTAATAAATAAATAAGAAAAATATGCTATGTGCCTGACATGTGACGATGTAATTGATTCCAGTCCAATACGTTTTTCGGTTACAAGATCCAATGAGTGATAATAAATATTCGCAATAATTAGAAAACATGCTTTTTCCGAGTGTTGTTAAATGAACAATTTGACGACAATAATCCGATGTATCAATATTTATGTTAGTTGACAGAAACTTTCCATGTTTATTCTTAAATTTATGTGCTACTTGACCTTGTTTTACAAATTTGGTATATTTTTTTAGTGACTCTTTTACCTTTTCAATGAAATATATTTTTTGGTGATATAATAGGGGTGGTTTAGAGATTTTATTAGTAAATGAACATAACAATTTAAAACCCATAACTTGTTTAAAGATTGCTTGCAGTAGATTTTTGCGTATAATTTCTATTGTCTTGTCCTAACACAGCGTTGCCAAATATATGTAAATACCACGGTGGTCAAATTACCTTAAGCACTTATATGACTCTTGTGGTATCAGTAGAACTACTTTAAAGTAGTGTTTTCTTTTAAAAAAAAAGGTTGTCTAAACGAATTATTTAAAATTTTTCCAAAAAAAATTTTAGGTGCAGCTAAGTTGTGCTCTATAATATTCTCAAAGGTTAGGAATGGGGTTGCCAGATGTCCGGTTTTCGACTGGACAGTCCGGTTTTTCTGATGTCTGTCCGCTTGGAAAAATCTTAGCAAACCCAACAACCGAATGACCAGTTTTTTGGGGAAAATGCCATAATTTAGGAAACATTGTTATTTTTTTATAGTGCAACACCACTCGGAGTATATTCAAAGTTTTTAAGTGTAAATAATCATCGCCAATTAAAGAAACCCACGTTTTAAACATGTAAAATAATTATAGTATACAAATCAGGACTTCACTAAGTAGTTCAATATTAAATTGAAATTGGAAAATATTTGTACAGACAAACGAAATCGTCTGTCTATACAGAGTATTACAGAATGTTGTTAAGAAGACTAAAAGACAAATTCTGCATAAAAATGTTAAAACCAGTTTATATAGGTAGTCTAGCAATGCATTGTTTTCCAAATACAGGATGCTAACTTTAAAAAAAATCGTTTTTTGTCAATACCTTAACTATCCATAATCCGATTTCCCAAAAATTATATAAAGTTGTATTTTTACTTGCTAAGTTTAAATAAAATAACAACTTTGCTTAAAAGTTAGTGTCGTACATTTTTTTGTCACAAAATCTTCGTTTAGGTAAAGTACGAACGCTGTAAGTTTACAAGTACAAAAGCCCCGACTTGCTATGTATTTTTTATAATAGGCATCTCTTAATTGTAGCACAGAATAACTAGCTACCACAAATTGTAGATATAGGGTTTCTGTAGTCGATGACATGTGTGTTTGGGGCATTTTGATGCTATCAAAGTATGACGTACCAGTGTTTAACTAACAGCGTTTGAACGCTACCCCTGAAAACGCCACTGGGCTAAAGTAAACTTTATTTTATATATAAATAGCTCTTTTACCGAATTTAAAGATAAATTAATGTTTTTTCATGTCCGGTTTTTGCTGCAGCACATCTGGCAACCCTAGTTAGGAAAGCCCAAATATTATTTTTTATAAAAAAACACTATTTTAAAAATACTTTTTTACCAAAAATTGCTGGGAATATAAAATAATTTAAAACTTATTTTAATACAAATTTAAAACGTATTTTACAGCCAACCCTTGAAAAAGCCTTAACACGTTTTTGCTACTGTCATTAATCAGCCATGTTTTATGTGCAGGACCCCGCAAAACACTGACATGGACCCTCTTCAATATTTTATGGCTTTAACCGTCTAGGACAGCGAATTTTGATTGTTTTTAGTACGTATTTTATAGGCGACAAGTGGTAATAAAAAGCGAATATAGACATGCGATCAAATGTTACAATATTCAGCTAAGATTTTTACTTAAATATAAAGATCGCACTTGAAATAACGAATAGCTAGCAAAAGTAAAACTAAAAAGTTTTTATTAACTTAATATTTGATGATTTGACTAACTAAGTTATACAGGGTGTCCCGAAAGATCATGTCGTAAATCGTAGGGATGATAGAGTCAGGGCCGTTCCTAGGGTGACTTGCGCCATGGTTCAAAAATTGTTGGCTGCCTCTACCAGAAAATGTAAATTGAGGTTTAAACATTTTTGAGCAAAAAAAAGTTCCCACTTTCAAATTACACTGTTTTTTATTCCAAAAAGTTTATTTTCTAAATACCGCTCTTCATTTCAAAAATTTACGCCCTTTATTTTACAATTTTCCGCCCCCGCAGCGTTGCGCCCTGGTGCCTTGCACCACTTGCACCACCCGGTAGGCACGGCTCTGGATAGAGTAAGCCAAAATAATGTAATTATTACTATTAGTTTACTATAAGTTTACTATTAGTTTATTATTGGTTTACTATTAGTTTACTATTAGTTTACTATTAGTTTACTATTAGTTTAATAAGTTTAACTATACCTAACCAGAACTTCTCACTTTGTTCGTTCTTTTATCCCTAGAGTTTCTAGATTGTGGAACCTGCTGCCCGCGGAGGTCTTCCTTCCCCACCCCCAAATCTTTAAGTATTTAAGTCCCGTGTCAACAAACTCCCTTTTACCTCGCTTAAGACACCCACGGTACGTTAGTATTTAGGTTTTTAGCCTTCGTGTTTTGTCCAAAGATAAAAAAAAACTATAACTTTATATTAAGTTATTACAAATAATTAGTTATTATTCTTTAGTTTTAGACCATGTGAGCAATTTGTTTGTCCTCTTGTAATTACCATCTTTGGGCACACGATTTATTTTTACAATGTTATAATTTTTTAGGTATGCCTTTAACTTATACAGTAAGTAAGGATTTGGCTCCATTTTTAACACGCTTTTATTAACTTGGGTTGTAACTATCTATCTGGCTGCCTATGTAACGGAATCTTTGAGCCTAATTTTAACCAACTTCCAGCTATTCGATTTCTTTGAAACTTTGCACACGTATTAAGGACCCATGACAATGCAATAATCTGCAAACAGTATCCCGTTATCTTTTTTGGATCGCCAGGAAAAAAAATCCATTATATTATAAAAACAACACCTAGGTTGCCATCTGTTGGCAACATTTCAAACTTTGCTATTAAATGAAGAAGACATTTTTTAGTGGGTTGCCTGATTGCCATCTGTTGGCAAAATTTCAAACTTTGCTACTTAATGAAGAAGAAATTTTTTAGTGAGTTGCAATCTGTTGGAATTTTTTCGCCATTTTGTCAAGAGTAGCAGAAACTAAAAAATGAAAAATAATTAATAGTTTAAAAAACTAAAAAACACGCTTTTATATGCAACCGAACTAAAAATTAGAAAATAATTTTTCATTAAAAAAATATTGTCATTTCATAGTAAAAAGCGTGGGGTGATAAATATATTAAATGTTATAATTATTATATTTGCAAATATCTATGATGGAAAAGTTATGAAAAAATAGTAAAATGCACCCCACGCTTTTTACTATGAAATGACAATATTTTTTTAATGAAAAATTATTTTCTAATTTTTAGTTCGGTTGCATATAAAAGCGTGTTTTTTAGTTTTTTTAAACTATTAATTATTAGAATGTAGGTGTATTTATATTGAATTTAAATTACTTAAGCAATTGATGAATGTTTTTTTTTTTAATTTGAATTTTTTATAAATTCTTGTTTTGTATTTAAATGGCTTGCAAAACATTTTTATAATAATTATTATATTAAATTATTTACCCAATACACTTAAAAAAAGGTCCCCACCTAAAACTCTTACTACTTCCATATGTATAGACCAGAACAAAACTCCGGAAGAACAAAACATGTATACTTATTAGGTATATTTATCGTGGGGAGCCCTGGGAGGGGCCTACCCGCCGCTAAAACGTTATTTGTATGAATATGCTTATATCGCTATTACGGGGTCCCTTACTTGTAGAGTCCCCGAGGCGGTAGCCCTTCCTGTCCTCTCTTAAATTCGGCCCTGCTACTACCTAAAACTTTTTTATGATTTTTGTTTTAAATCTTACTGATGGTGGAAAAGGTAAAAACGTATTCTTATACAACTTTTCATATAGAATGCAGTTGCTTAGTCAGAATTTTCCAAATATTATTATTTTAAAAATATTGACCAATGTTTTTCTTTTTATTGGAATAACCTGTATATTTGTCAAAAAATACATTTGTCTTTTTACAAGCTATTCAAAAATGTATAGACTGCGGGTTTATTTTCACAAACAACGATAAAATTCCCAATTTTCATAATTTACATTATTACACATTATTTTTTTTTCAAGATGGCGCCCATCCGCCCGTTCTAATCCAAAGATAAAGGATAGGACTCTTTTAATATAGCTTTTTCTATATTTTATACAATATACTATGAGTAGAGGTACAACGTTAAACTAAATCCGATTCAACCGATCGGATCGAAGTTAGAAACATGTTCTAATTGGTCAGTTTTAAAGTTTTGTTCAAAATTGACCAATCAGAACACGTTTCGTAGTTTGATCCGATCGGTTTAATCGGATTCATTGTAACGATGTACCTTCACTCTATAAATTAATATCAGTAGAGAGCATATTGAGCTCTACTACCAAACTAAAATTATAATTATTTAAAAAAATAATTTATAATGAAAGCAAGGCCTGCCAACAAGATAAATTTCTTTGATAAGTTTTTGGTACATAAACAGTCGTTCTACTAAAACAATATAAATTTAGAGCCTCAAGGGAAGGGTCACAGACACAAATCCAATTTCCACTAATTTCAGACTAACCCAATCCTAAGTAAATATTTCTGGTTCGTTCCATTTGTCCTTGGATAATTACTCCCTTAAGATTAATAATAAATTCAGGGATCCGTTGACCTTTAAGTTGTAGTTATTAAGAGGTCTAACAATATCTATCACCGATAATTATTTTAAATTAAAATTATTTAAAGCGACGGTTAATTTGTTTTTATTAATAATTTATTTATAGAGGGTTTAGTATAAATGGTTTTTTATTGGTTTAGATTTAGGTGTTAAGAAGTATGCTGCAAAATTTTAAGGAAATATTTTTTTCATGACTTAAAGTTTTTAGTTTTTGAGGTATAAATTAAATCCTTTCTATTGTATACTTCTGGACCGAACAGAAAATATACAAAAATATTTCCTTAAAAAATATTTTTTAAGAAAATATACAAAAATATTTTCTTAAAAAACATTTTTTAATAACAATTATGTAACAACAACGGCAAGTACAACATTCACATAAATAACATAAAGGAACTACCGATAACTAACTATTTAGTATGCAATATGCGAATTTTATACTTTATTAATTTCTTTTTTTTTGTTGACGCTCGCATCGCGGCTGAGTACCACGTAATTCAAAATCGTCAGCTAATAATTTTTTATTAGGATTAGATAAGTATTCAAAAATTCTTTTTACTCAGAAAGTCATTTTGCGGTTCCTTATATTCAAACTGCTTCGAATATGTAAACCTATCCCTGAAAGCATTGGTTTCTGAGGTCGTGGCGGCTATATCAGAAACTGTGGACTCTTCGTCCGATGCATCTACATATTTATCAGAAGTGTCTTTAATCGGAGTTGATTGTACTAACTCTAGTGCCTCTATGTGAGACCTCACCACTTGGGGTGAGGGGAAATCCCACCTTCCTCCCGGTGAACCCGGAAGTTTGTTCACCTCCCCAAAAGAGTTAGTAACGATTTTATTTGGTGGGGTTGTTGTGCCTTGGGGATGAAATATGTTTGTGAAAGCAACGTGTGCTTCATCTGAAATATTTAAAAGCGCTTCCAAGAATATTTTGTTCCGCCATTGTGAACAAAATTAAAGAAGATGTTTAAAAATGGAAAATTTTGGCACTAAGAAGAAAATTAAAGCAAGTCTGCTTTTTAAGGGTTGGGGGAAAAGTCCTTACGTCTTTAAGAGCTCTTTACAATTTAGAAAAACTAAAATCTAAGTATTAATCTAAATTTACAACTCAAAAATAATATGTAAAAACTTTAAACACTAAAAGTTATTAAACACTATTTGTTTAAACTATAAGTCTTTTTTGTTTAAACACTATTTTTTAGAATATGATTTTTAATTTCAATTTTTACTTTTTCAGGAATATTACGCTAAGTTCTAAAGCTAAAAATACTCTGAAGTAAAAACTGAAAGATTCTTGAAATACTCAAAGTATTCAAAAGCAACTAAATCTAAAGAAATGCAATTGTTTAAACTTAAAATAAAGAAAACTCAAATTTATCTTATAACTATTTTAAGTAACAAAAGAATTTACAATTTGTTGTTAACCTATAGTAACAACAAAGTTAAATTATTTATAACAAATGCAAAAACAGATTCAAACTATGTGTTTAATTATCACCAGCAAATCCAATATCAAACTAGAAAATCTTTCAATTTTTTAATTCGACAATTGGTTTACAAGGTACGTTTTATAAACAATAAGCTTAAAAACTATTATTTACAAGATTAGCAATATTTATAAAGATTAATTATTTATAAAAATTTTAGAATCAAATTCCAGACTAGGAATTTGTATTTTCAAGATATAAAAGTTTTTAACTTTTAAAAGTTTATTAAGCTTTTGGCTTAATCAAAAGCACAAAAAGTAATAGTCACTAATTAGTTTTTGAATAAAATGTCACAATTTGGAAAAGTCACAATTTTGGTGATTGTCACAATTTTGTGTTAGAAAAAATTTACTGAATTAGATAGAATGTTCAGACTAAGCACAAATTGCAATTCCTAAGAGCAGAAGCCTTGAAGAATTCTTTCAAATTTAAACAAGGAGATATCTTAGGCTTTTCCGATTAAGGTTGTTTAACGATTTAAAGAAGTGCTATTCCAAACTACTCCCTCGGATTGACCAACTTTTATGGTACAACTAGGTTTCGTAGGGACTTCGAAAAAATCTAATTTCGGTTAAAATAAGAGGACTTGTTTCCAGAGGATGATAGAGCACTATCCCAATCCTCCTGAGTGAAATCGTAGGCAGATTAACACTCCGCGAAGCCTCTTTTTGAATTTTAACACGAACTTTTCCCTAAACCGGATACACGATTTTTCTCCTGTTAAACTTGTTCACCTTAAAGAATTTCCAGCAAGTACCAACTGGCTCTACGTAGGAAATTGAATAAGGACTTAAGTATCGATCCCTCCTTTCACCTGCTAAGTGCAATTGCAGGGTATATTGCCAGCGATCGATAAGGGCACGAAGTCTGAGGTCTAGCACGCACTAGAGTGACTAAAATCCATCTAATTAATTTTCGAAATTTCACCCCTACTTTATAGTTTCTTGCGCGACCAATCAAAACACTTCGTTCTTGAAGACGGTGCGTTACTGCGCATGGGCCTCTTAGCTTAACTAATTTTGTTAAGTACGGCAAGTAAACTTTATTAATTTTTTACCAAAAGAAAATAATTTTCCAAAACTTTTGATGTAGGAGTATTTATCGAAACGTCAACATTAATTTATGTTATTATGAAATTTGGAAGAAATTTTGAAATAAAAATTTTACGGGTATTTTTACTTGACTTAGGTGTCAATTTAGAAGAATTTTTTCTATTGACTTTCTAATAACTTTTTTAATTTAGCTATTTAAGACTTGAATTTTGTATTAAAATAAAGATTTTTATCTGCTTTAAATGTTAAAACAAAAATCCTTACTTGTTATTTAAAAATTAAAAAGTTATTAACAATTTAAAACTCTGAGTTTTAATTTTGCTAAACTTGCAATTTACAACGTTCAGACCTGGTTCAGACGGTAAACTGGCAATTTTGTGGTCTCCCGCTATTGGTCCAAATGGCCTTAAGGACTACCCACTTTTCCCTGAGTATAAATTGAGCAGTTTTTGCTGCGCTAGCTTCATTCTCATGCGGATTCCCGAACCAAAACGTATTGCAAGTCGGTTTTAATTATGCATTTTATTTTTACGATGTTTTCTGAATTATTTTAAAAGAAAGTCGTAAATATTTTATGGTATTTTACTCGTGAAACTTACTTTCACGACACCCCCTCTCTAGACACGCGCTCACTACAAACCTTTACAAATGTTGTAATCATGTTCGCTTACTTTGGAATTGTAAAAACTTTGAGTTGGTATTAAACCTGAGACGCATGCTACAGAGTGTTCTACATTATCCAGAAGAGATTCTAATTCTGAGTCAATTTGACGATCTTCATCTAAGTGAAGTTGTGGAAAGTCATCATTAAGCGTTGGTGGGACACTGACAACGTTCCGCATACCTTCATTATCGGATTCCTGAATACTGTCAGATTCGGACTCGGTGTCGGTATGAGTAACTAATGGAACCGTCTCGTATTCAGAAAAGTCCGACTCAGAAGTCAGCTCGTCGTCCGAATCGAAACTTACTATGTTACTCGGCTGCGCCGGTCGGATATCGTCAAGATGTATGTTAGTTTGCTTTCCATCAATCATGATGTCATAGGTAGTATCAGAAACTTTTTCCACAACTTCGTAAGGTCCCGCCCAGGCTGGTAAAAATGCACCCCCGCGACGTTGTCGGACGTTTACGAAATCTCCCGCTTTAAATGTGATAATTGGCTCTGATTCGTCATAATACTCTTTTTGTTGGTATTGTTTTAATTTTCTGGCAACTTCCTTGTTACGCTCCTGTCTTTGTTTAAAGTCATAATGTTTACGCGCTTTAGGCCATTTTCTTTGCCAAGATCCTGGAAGAGGAAGCTCGTAACCTAAAAGGATGCTAGCTGGAGTTTGTCCAGTTGCCCTGCACACCCTACTCCTTAAAACTTGCAATGCTTTAGGGAGAACCTCCTCCCAATATTTCGGCTGTTTATCTGTTAGAAGGACGCGAATGACCTTTTTTAATTCTTGAACCTTACGTTCAACAGGATTGGCCTGCTGATGGTAAATTGAACTAAAAAGTTGTGTAATACCGTTTTTATCGCAGTATTGTTTAAGTTTTTCACCCATAAACGCAGGACCTTGATCAGAAATTATTGTTTCTGGAATGCCATATCGAGCTACGATCTCCTCGTCTAAGAACTTAACGATGTTCGCAGTTTTAACCTCTGGAAAACTTTTTGCCTCAACCCATTTACTGAAAACATCTTGGCAGATTAAAATGAAGCGATTTCCAGTTTTTATGGCCGCAGGATTATAAGGTCCTAAGACATCTAAAGAAATCATTTGGAAAGGAAATTTTGGAGTGTGCGCGTGTAACGATGCCTTAGCTTGTCGTTGTTGCGTTTTGCACACTGAACAAACAATACAATTTTTTATGTACTTCTGAATGTCAGATTTCTGATGACCCCAAAAATAAACTTCAGCGATTTTTCTGTACGTTTCGTCGATTCCCGGATGAGCTGCATCTTCAGAATCATGGTACACATGAATTACTCGCTGTGACAGTTTACGAGGTACTACAATCCTGTCTCCAGATCGACCTTTTCGCCATAGTACATTGTCATAAAAATCGTAATATTTTTTGATTTTCCTTTCCTGTCTAGTTGTGGGCTCTTGACGTTTTAATATTGTAACGATCTCTTTTAGTCTTTGCAAGTAAGGTGTTTTTTCCTGAATTTCCACGATTTTCTGTTGTAGATCTCCGACGTTCACTTGCTTTACTGACGGTGAAGTTTCAAATTTTTGGCATTGAAGCAATTTGACTTCGTCCCCAGATGATGTAGGCTTTGCATTACCCTCGGTTGGCAGTTCGGCTACGCTTGTGCTCGTTGGCTTTTGGTTATCCTGCTGACTGCTGGATAACAGCTCAACATTACCACTTTGTAGCGCGGACTTTTGGCTTTCCGGTGGCAATAACCTTTCAACATCTGGTTTATCGTCATATGCAATATCCGGTTCTGGATTTCTACTCATAAAATCACAGAATTCGTTGTCTTGAGATCTTACGTGTTCAATATTAAAACTGTATTCTTGTAGTTGGAGTGCCCATCTTGTTAATTTAGCCTTGCTATCCTTAAACTTGTCCAACCAAGTTACTGCCTTACTGTCTGTCCTGACAGTAAAAGGAGCGTCTTCTAGATACATCCTAAATTGTTTAATTGCCCATACTAAACATAAACATTCCTGTTCGTTTATGTGATAACGCTTTGTAGTATCGGAGAATTTAGCACTTGCGTGTGCAATGATGTGCCTCTCGTCACCTTCCTGCTGATATAAGCAAGCTGCCATGCCAACAGAACTTGCGTCCGTTTGTAAAATGAACTTTTTGGAATAATCAGGTCTATGTAGAGGTTTACAATTTAGCAATGCCAATTTTGTGTTTTCGAAAGAAGTCTGCTGTGGTTCCTTCCATTCGAATTTTTTGTTCTTTTTAAGAAGTTCGGTTAATGGAGCCAACAAAGTTGCCAAATTTGGAACATACTCACGAAGCCAATTACACAAACCAACAAAACTTTGAAGTTGTTTTTTGGTTTTAGGGGATTGGAAATTTTTTATTTGATTTTGATGTTTTTCGAGAGGGAAAATTTGATTACCTTTGATGTGATGACCAAGGTATTCTACATCTGTGGTAAAAGTTTACACTTTTTACCGGACACTTTTAAGTTATGAATTTGAAGTCTCTCAAAAACAAGTCTAAGATGATGTAAATGGTCCTCGAATGTATCACTAAATATAAGAATGTCGTCTAAAGTAGATATGCTATACCAATACGAACATCAAAAGGGTAGTTTTCCCATAAGAAATACATGGGGAAAATTTAAGGTCCGAAAACACAATTTTATGGCCATCTCCAACCCCTAACGCAAAATTAGAATTTTTATGCCCTAAGTCACCACGTGCTAGATAGGGGTAGTAACCATCGATGACGTCATCACCCTATAAATTAAAAAAAAGTCTCGCCGGAGCTGGGAGTCGAACCCATGCGACACCCGGCCACCTGCGTGAGAATCCAACGCCATATACCACTAGGCTATTGGAAGATATGAAAATTAAATGGCAAACGGGGTATAATTGGGACCAGACGTCATCACCTATAAATTAAAAAAGTCTCTCGCCGACGCTGGGAGTCGAACCCATGACACCAGGCCACCTGCGTGAGAATCCAACGGCATATACCACTAGGCTATTGGAAGATATGAAAATTAAATGGCAAACGGGGATCTAATGAATCTTTATATAGTTTTTAACGTATATTTCGGTTTCTACTAGATCGATTTTAGTTGTTCTTTTTGCTAATAATTTAATTTTTATAAATCTACAAATATTAATACTAAAATGTTTACTAATAATTATGTTATTTGAGTGTAAATAGGGCCTTAACAGTTTTTAACGTATATCTTGGCTTCTAGTGGTTTGATTTTAGTCATTCTTTTTGTCGTCCACCGGTGAAGCTTATTATCTCAAGATCTCCGACGTCATATTTAGGAATCTTGCACAACGCGTTATTTTAGGACGTGGCCAATCTGTAAAACGTCGTCTGTCATCCTGTCAAATGTCACCTGTCACCTGTCATATATGTCAAAAATCACGTGACTTCCAAAATGGCCACCATGCACGTGGATACTTGCGCAGGGTGTGGGGGCGGGGAGCTTAAGCGCAGGTGTAGAGCTTTTCAAAGGTCAAAGCATACGTCAACAATAACAAAGATAGCTGCGGTTAGATAATAAAACGGTAAAAAAACGAAAGTGGTAAACTCAAATAAAAGCAGTGTGTTTGTAGTAAAGCATTTTATTATTATAAAAATAAAAAAACATACATGGTTGTCATATTTCTAAATAATTCTTAGAATAATACCTTATAAAATAAATAGCAGTGTTTACAGTAAAGCAATTATTTTTAAATTAAAAAATACATTGTTGCCTTATTGCTAAATAATTCTTAGAATAATACCTTATAAAAATAGGATATTTAATTATAAACTCAACATGTATTTTTGGTACGTGTTCGTGTATTTTATCTCCGAAAAATAAAATATAATCATTTAAATTTAACTTCTGTAGTGTAACAACTCGCTTGGTTTTTCATATGCTGTTGTGTTGAGCATTGTTTTAAATAGGTGTTGACATTAACATATTCAATTCCACTTGTAATGGAAACCTGTAGTAATCAAATTTTGTGCCATTTATTAAAAGATGTTTTGACAAACCCTTTTGCAAACCACCATAATATTCATGTAGCCATACAAGTTGTTTTCGGGCTTATCCTTTACACCATCTCTGTTTAAGTTTTTTTGCTAAATGATATGGATAATTTTAAATACGTCCGAACTATTGAGTCATCTTGAAAATGATGTTATGTTACTAAATCAACCTTTTATTCAATAATATCGGCTTCCTTTTGAACTCTTCAATAATACTTATTATCTCATTTTGATGGTTATTATTACCCACATGTTTGCTAGCCATTAACAATCTTAGTCTATCCATGCTCATTTGGATCATCCCAGTAAATAGTAATTCGTTTATTATTGTTAACATTTTATAAGTTGAGTATCAATTGGTAAACCATATTTTGAGGATTTTGGGCTCTTGTAATTCGCAACTCTTTATCGTGCGTTCTTTTGTTTTCTTATTCGTTCTTCATAATACCCGAGTAACGGTTTAATAACAACATGTACCTGATAACTTCGCTGCCAACATGCTGTTCGTTTTCATTGGTGCTCTCTCTTAATTGTATTCGTTAGCAAAACCAATTTTGCAAATGCTCGCTCGTCTAGTGATGTAAATTTGTTTTTTAACGGATTGGTCTTGAATATAAGTTCATACGCGGACCAGAGTTCCATTTCTTAACATGTAATATCTGGACCGTTAAATTCAAGTCGAGAATCACCTGAAAGTTGATGACTGTAAAGCCATAATTATGTTTTAAATAGTTTCGATCGTACTGTTTTCCGTATTTTGAAACCTCCACATATGCTCTAGTGATCATACTGATCTAGATATTCTCGAAAGGATTCTTCCGGAATACTATCAATCTGAACAGGATTGACTGTATTTATCGTCATCAAAGTAACTTTCTTCAGTTGGTGCTCATAGATAGTTCTGTTTAAACTGCTTCTCTGTTTCGCCTCTTCCATCATTTGATCATCTTCCGACGGCTCATCATCCATATATTCTTTTGCTCCAGCTATATCGTCTTGTTTTTTTAACGGGACTGGCAAAGTTAAGGGGAGTTCGTGCTTTCTTTATTACTGTATGAGTAAAATTTTCGCTTTGACGTCTTTGCCAGGACTTTTTGGTATAAATGGTTGTCTACCAGATTGAGTGTTTTGTATTGATTTGGATTATTATTTTTTGCCAAAGGTTTATACGTATTTTCCAATATAACAGCATTCTCGCAACGACCAGCTTTTATTGAATCATATGAATTTTTTTACGCACCGCGAATGTTTATCAAGGAGTTGAAGAATGTCTTTGGATCTGCTTGCAGAAACTCCGCTTATCTTCTGAGCGCTGATCATCATTCGTGTCGAACTCTAGCTCTCGCCATTCTCCGTTTGCTGCTTCTTTAAAGCTGGACTTATTTTCGAGATACTATCGGAAGCTTCAATTATTTTACGCCTCGCATCCTTGTCCAACTTGTTCAAATCCATGGTTAGAATATTTTTACTAATTAGGATTTACTTTTGGGGCAACCCACTGCTTAAGCAAATGGCCCAGAGCCCTCTGCTTAAGCGATAACCGGTCTTTATTTTTCAAATACGGCACCGTTTTCTAAATACGGCACTGTTTTTCTAAAATACGGCACCGTTTTTCTAAAATACGGCACCGTTTTCTGACACAGCACTGTTTTTCTAAATACAGCACCGTTTTTCTTAAATACGGCACTGTTTTTTCTAAAATACGGCACTGTTTTTCTAAATACGGCACCGTTTTTCTAAAATACGGCACTGTTTTTCTAAATACAGCACGTTTTCTTAAATACGGCACTGTTTTCAAAATACAGCACCGTTTTCTTAAATACGGCACTGTTTTTCTAAAATACGGCACTGTTTTTCTAAAATACGGCACCGTTTTTCTAACAATGCAGCACTGTTTTCTAAAATACGGCACCGATTTTTCTAAAATACGGCACCGTTTTCTTAAAATACGGCACGTTTTCTTAAATACAACACTGTTTTCTGAAATACGGCACCCGTTTTCTAAATACGGCACCGTTTTCTAAAATGCCTTTTTCTAAATACGGCACTGTTTTTCTAAAATACGGTACTGGTTGTTAAAATGCAGTGCATTTTATGCCTAGAACTACTAGACACGTGTTTGACTCAATGACGGGCGGGAACCAAATGATGACAGTTGTAGAATAACAGTACCGTATATAAATATATACGTAACATTCTGATTCAGTGCCTTAGTATTGTCCAAAGACTTTGTGCCGTGCAGTCATCATTTAGTTCCCACCCGATCATTGAGTCAACACGTGTCTAGAGCTACATAAAGATTATTAACAATAATAACGTATTTTAGAAAACAGTGCCGTATTTAGAGAAAAACGGTGCCGTATTTAGAAAAACAGTGCCGTATTTTTAGAAAAACAGTGCCGTATTTAAGGAAAACGGTGCTGTATTTTAGAAACAGTGCCGTATTTAAGAAAACAGTGCTGTATTTAGAAAAACAGTGCCGTATTTTAGAAAAACGGTGCCGTATTTAGAAAAAACAGTGCCGTATTTTAGAAAAACAGTGCCGTATTTAAGAAAACGGTGCTGTATTTAGAAAAGCAGTGCCGTATTTTGAAAACGGTGCCGTATTTTAGAAAAACAATGCCGTATTTTAGAAAAACGGTGCCGTATTTAGAAAAACAGTGCCGTATTTAGAAAAACAGTGCCGTATTTAAGAAAACGGTGCTGTATTTAGAAGCAAACAGTGCCGTATTTTAGAAAAACGGTGCCGTATTTTAGAAAACAGTGCCCGTGTTTTAACGACTCAGTGCCGTATTTAGAAAAAGCAGTTGCCGTATTTGAAAATAAGAGACCGTTATCAGCGCTTAAGCGGAGAGGGCTCTGGGCTATTTGCTTAAGCAGTGGGTTATAGAGTAAATCTAATTGTTAAAAATATTCTTAACCATGGATTTGAGCTGGGTTGGACAAGGATGCGAGGCGTAAAGCAAATGAAGCTACCGAGAGTACTCGAAAAAAATACCAGCTTTTAAAGAAGCGGCAACGTGAGAACGGCGAGCCAGAGTTCGGCGCGAATGATGACCAGCGCTCGAAGATAACGAGTTTGCAAAGAAGATCCAAACATTCATCGACTCCTTGATAAACATTCGCGTAGTGTAAAATTGCATGTGATTCAATAAAAGCTGGTCGTTGTGAGAATGCTGTTATGTCAAAACAAACCTTTGGCAAAATAATATCCCAATCAATACAAAGCACTCAATCTGGTAGACAGCCATTTATACCAAAGTCCTTAAAAAAGACGTCATAAGCGAAAATTTTACTCGCTACGGTAACAAAGCACAACTCCTCTTAACTTTGCCAGTCCCGTTAAAAAACTGAGACGATATAGCTGAACGAGAAAAAGAATATATGGATGAGCCGCCGGAAGATGAACTGAACGATGGAGGAAGGCGAAACAGAGGAAACTGATTCACCAGAACTATCGATGAGCACCAACCTGAAGAAAGTTACTTTGATGATGACTTTAGAGTCGACCCACAATTAGGTCCTGTTCAGATCGATAGTATTCCGGAAGAATCCCTTTCGAGAACATCTAGATCAGTATGATCCGCTACGCTGGCACACGCTGTGGCAGAGGTTTTACAACAGGCTGCGGAGCAACAGTACGATCGAAACTGTTTAAGACATGATACCATGGCTGCTGATCATCTAACTCTCGGTGATTCTCGACTTAGTTTAACGGTCAGATGTTTACTGTTAAAGGGGAAGAAGTATTGGAACTCCTGGTCTATGAACTTATATTCAAGACCAATCCGTTAAAAAAACAAATTTACATCACTAGACGAGCGAGCATTCTGGCATAGCATTGGTAGGCCAACGGCGTGCTAGTAAGACAAACCCTAGCGAAAACGAGGCAGCATGTTGGCAACAGGGGCGTCGAGTACATGTTAACAGTTGAACCGTTACTCAGGCCGTATAAAGAGAAGGGCGAATAAGAAAACAAAAGAACGCGATAAAGAGTTGCGAATTACAGAGCACAAAATCCTCAAGAGCTGGTCTACCAATTGATACTCAACATAAAGTATTTAGCAATAATAAAACTGATTGTATTTACTGGGACGATCCGAACGAGCTTGTGGATAGATTAAGATTTTTAATGGCTAGCAAGCAAGTGGGTAATAATAACCATCAAAATGAGATTATGAGTATTATTGAAGCGTTAAAGGAAGCCGATATTGTTGAGTAAAAAAGAGTTGATTTAGTAACATAACATCATTTGCAAGACGACTCTCGAGCAAGTTCGGACGTAATTTAACTCATCCATATCATTTAGCCAAAAAAGCTCAAAACAGAAGATGGTGTAAAGGATAGGCCCGAAAGCAACTTTGTATGGCTACATAACGAATGTTATGTTGGTTTGCTGTCAAAGGGTTGTCGAAACATCTCTAATAAAATGGCACAAAAAATTTGATGACTACAGGTTTCCCATTACGAGTTGGAGGTTATTGAGTATGTCAGTATCCGATACACCTGTTAAAGCGTATATAAACGCAACGGCATATGAAAAACCAAGCGAGTTGTTACCAGAAGTTAAGTCTAAATGATTATATTTTATTTTTAGGAGAGATAAAATACGACCGCGTACCAAAATATGTGCCGAGTTGCATAATTAAATATCCTGATCACATAAGGTTATTATTCTAAAAATTATTGTAACAAGTATGGCAACAATGTATTTTTTAATTTAAAAATAATTAGCTTTACTGTAAACACTGCTATTTGTTTTATAGGTATTATTTCTAAGAATTATTTAGAAATATGACAACCATCTATGCATTTATATAAAATAAGAAATGCTTTACCACAAACACTGCTTTTTATTTGGTTACCGCTGTTTTTACCGTTGATTATCTGGCCGCGGCTGTCTTCGGAAATTACTGTTGACGTATGCTTTGACCTGGCACCGCGCAGAAATCATATCATGGTGGCCATTTGGTCACGTGATTTGTTAACATTTGACGCTGACGTTCCGATCTAAATAACGTTGTGTACCGCCGACGTCGGGGTATCTTTAATATACCGGTTGTGACTAAAGCACTAAACCAAGATATACGTTAAAACTGTTAAGGCCCCGTTTACACTCAAAATAACATAATTATTATTAAACATTTTAGTATTAATATTTGTAGATTTATAAAATTAAATTATTAGCAAAAAGAATAACTAAATTGATCTAGTAGAAACCAAAATATACGTTAAAAACTATATAAAGATTCATTAGATCCCCGGTTTGCCATTTAATTTTCATATCTTCCAATAGCCTGTAGGTATGCTCGTTGGATTCTCACGCAGGTGGCCTGGTGTCATGGGTCTGACCCCAGCGTCGGCGAGACTTTTTTGACTTATAGGTGATGACGTCTATCCCAATTATATCCCGTTTCACATTTACTTTCATATCTTCCAATAGCCAGTAAAAGGTGCGTTGATTCTCACGCAGGTGGCCGGGTGTCATGGGTTCGACCTCCAGCCCGCGGACTTTTTTAATTTATAGGTGAGACGTCATCGATGGTTACCACCCCTATCTAGCACGTGGTGACTTAGGCATAAAAATTCTAATTTTGCGTTAGGGGTTGAGAGATGGCCATAAAATTGTGTTTTCTGGACCTTAAATTTTCCCCATGTATTCTTATGGGAAACTACCCTTTTGATGTTATTTGTCTAAATAAAACAATTACAAATTTTTGAATGTAACCTACTAAAACCTCTGTAGACATCAGCTTTTGGAAGGTTGATGGTGCATTTTTAAGACCAAAGGGCATTACTGTGAATTGATAAGCGGCACCATCTGGAGTAGTAAAAGCTGTGTAAGGTTTAGAATCTTCATCCAACGGAATCTGCCAATAACCCTTTTAAGATCAAGTAAAGAAAAGTATTTAGCTTGTGAGATATCTTTCAGACAATCTTGCACCCTAGGAATTGTTGCTGACTCATCCACCGTTTTGGCGTTGATGTCACGATAATCTACACATAATCTTGGATCCTTGTCATTTCTTTCAACTAAGACAGGAGAAGAAGAATAAGGAGAAACCGTAGGTTCAATTATTCCTTTAGCTTTCATTTCCTCGACTTCCTCGTACAAAATTTGCCGTTTTCTTGGATTAAATGGATAACAACGTTTGTTAACCACCTTTTGATCCTTTAAAACAATTTTGTGTTTCGTTGTCCTTGTTGTCGGCTGACTAAGTCCAAGTTGAAAAACATCTTTGAAATCCTCTACTAAGTTTCGAAGTTCAGCTGGATGTGCGTCGGTTAATTCAGGAAGTACTATTTCACCATCGGCGATTTCTGGTTCATGACTCCAGAAAACCGTTTGTCGGTCCTTTTACCGACATACAAACAACGACGTTGGTAATCCATCACAACACCTTCTTCTTTTAGGAAAGTATCTCCCAGAAGTACTTCGTCATGAAGATCCCTGATTACCCAAAAAGTCATTTTGTACGGCTTTTTACCGATGTAAAAATCTAAAATGCAAGTTCCCATGACTTCAGCACGCTGACCCTCACAGGCAAGGTTCAAAGAGTTGAATGGTACTTTTTAAGGTTTTTCGGGGCAATCTTGTCAGATATCAAGTTACTATCTGCTCTAGTATCAATTAAGGCCTGGCAGTCTTTTCCGTTTATGGTGATTTTAATTATTGGGCTATTTTTGACATGTTTTGACATTCTTACATTTGTGTCATTCGGGCCGACATTCACATTTGTGTCAATGTGAATGACATCAGTCTGTGTTTCTGCACAAGCTGTATTTTGACTTTCAGTGCTTGTGGAAACATGTTTAAAATTTTCTGTTAACGTCAGTGACTGTCGGCCCTGAGGGAGTTTTCCGACTCCTCAGGTTGTTTTTCGGCAGTCTTCTTAGCTTTTTTATTTTTCGGAACTTTTTTCTTCTTTTCCGGATTGTTTTGAGGTAATTTTTCAACCTCTGTGTCCGAAGAAGTTTTTGTGCCGACGGATTTACAACCGTTTTGATACTTGGTTTTTTAGGACAATCATTGGCGTAGTGATCCCCAGAGCAGTGTCTGCAGGGATACTTTGGTTTATTAAAAGTCTTCTGATCCTTAATTTCCGTAGACGACTTGTCCTTGGGTGGAAATTTATTTGTAAGGCCACCAGAATTTTCTGACTTTGTAAAAGTATTATTTTTAGAAGTATAAGTATTATTATTATTATTTAAATTTTGATTATGGGATGCCACTTTATTTACTTTAAAATAAAGAAATTCTTGAGAAATGTCTTGTTCTAAATTAGCCGCAATTTTAACTAATTGGTCGAAATTTTGAAAAGTTACTGTGCGCAACCTTGACCTTATTGGCGGTACTAATTGCGAAAGAACAAGTTGTATGAGTTCGGAATCATCATTGTAAGGGTACAACCGCGAATAAAGAGCCCTCTTTTTCAAAAGAAAGGTTTCTACCTTTTCGTCTTTGGCTTGTGCCTTACCGTAAAGATTTGCTTTTATTTCTGTCAGACTTTCGGAGTTGCCAAATTTTTGTATTAATTTGTCCGCAAATTCCCTAAAATCTTTTATGTAATGCTTGTATGGTTCAAACCAATCTTTTGCCCCACCAGTTAAGAAATCACGTGCGTGATATACTTGATCTTCCGGCTCGATTTTGTTTTTTATGAACCACGCGTTACACTCTGTTAGAAAGAGAATCGGATCTTCAAAGTCTTTACCAGAAAATTTTTCTCTAAAAGGGGTAAACTTATTTAAATTTTGAATTTTGATCGCCTCTGACAAATTCTTCAAAGATTTTGCCATTTCTAGTTGCAAAATTGTAGATGCATCCAAATTGTTTAAATTTTGTAAATTTTGAAAAACGCGATCTGTATTGACGTTTTCTTTTTGTGCTTTAAGACGATTTTGCGCGTCAATCCTAGCCTTGTTCGTGCTACAATGAGCTGCGTTTCCTTCGTACCTTGGATTGAAAAGTTTTTCAAATTCCTGAGCCTGGAATCTGACCCTTTTACCTTCCTCAGAAAACCCTTTATTAAGTATTTCCGTACCAGGAAACTTTTTATTATTTTCCCCACCAGGGATGCCATGTTGACGCTCGCAGCGCGGCTGAGTACCACGTAATTCAAAATCGTCAGCTAATAATTTTTTATTAGGATTAGATAAGTATTCAAAAATTCTTTTTACTCAGAAAGTCATTTTGCGGTTCCTTATATTCAAACTGCTTCGAATATGTAAACCTATCCCTATAAGCATTGGTTTCTGAGGTCGTGGCGGCTATATCAGAAACTGTGGACTCTTCGTCCGATACATCTACATATTTATCAGAAGTGTCTTTAATCGGGGTTGATTGTACTAACTCTAGTGCCTCTATGTGAGGCCTCACCCCTTGGGGTGAGGGGAAATCCCACCTTCCTCCCGGTGAACCCGGAAGTTTGTTCACCTCCCCAAAAGAGTTAGTAACGATTTTATTTGGTGGGGTTGTCGTGCCTTGGGGATGAAATATGTTTGTGGAAGCAACGTGTGCTTCATCTGAAATATTTAAAAGCGCTTCAAGAATATTTTGCTCAGCCATTGTGAACAAAATTAAAGAAGATGTTTAAAAATGGAAAATTTTGGCACTAAGAAGAAAATTAAAGCAAGTCTGCTTTTTAAGGGTTGGGGGAAAAGTCCTTACGTCTTTAAGAGCTCTTTACAATTTAGAAAAAACTAAAATCTAAGTATTAATCTAAATTTACAACTCAAAAATAATATGTAAAAACTTTAAACACTAAAAAGTTATTAAACACTATTTGTTTAAACTATAAGTCTTTTGTTTAAACACTATTTTTTAGAATATGATTTTTAATTTCAATTTTTACTTTTTCAGGAATATTACGCTAAGTTCTAAAGCTAAAAATACTCGAAGTAAAAACTGAAAGATTCTTGAAATACTCAAAGTATTCAAAAGCAACTAAATCTAAAGAAATGCAATTGTTTAAACTTAAAATAAAGAAAACTCAAATTTATCTTATAACTATTTTAAGTAACAAAAGAATTTACAATTTGTTGTTAACCTATAGTAACAACAAAAGTTAAATTATTTATAACAAATGCAAAAAGCAGATTCAAACTATGTGTTTAATTATCACCAGCAAATCCAATATCAAACTAGAAAATCTTTAAATTTTTTAATTCGACAATTGGTTTACAAGGTACGTTTTATAAACAATAAGCTTAAAACTATTATTTACAAGATTAGCAATATTTATAAAGATTAATTATTTATAAAAATTTTAGAATCAAATTCCAGACTAGGAATTTGTTCATTCAAAGATATAAAGTTTTTAACTCTTTTAAAAAGTTTATTAAGCTTTTGGCTTAATCAAAAGCACAAAAAGTAATAGTCACTAATACAGTTTTTGAATAAAATGTCACAATTTGGAAAAGTCACAATTTTGGTGATTGTCACAATTTTGTGATAGAAAAAATTTACTGAATTAGATAGAATGTTCAGACTAAGCACAAATTGCAATTCCTAAGAGAAGAAGCCTTGAAGAATTCTTTCAAATTTAAACAAGGAGATATCTTAGGCTTTTCCGATTAAGGTTGTTTAACGATTTAAAGAAGTGCTATTCCAAACTACTCCCTCGGATTGACCAACTTTTATGGTACAACTAGGTTTCGTAGGGACTTCGAGAAAAATCTAATTTCGGTTAAAATAAGAGGACTTGTTTCCAGAGGATGATAGAGCACTATCCCAATCCTCCTGAGTGAAATCGTAGGCAGATTAACACTCCGCGAAGCCTCTTTTCGAATTTTAACACGAACTTTTTCCCTAAACCGGATACGCGATTTTTCTCCTGTTAAACTTGTTCACCTTAAAGAATTTCCAGCAAGTACCAACTGGCTCTACGTAGGAAATTGAATAAGGACTTAAGTATCGATCCCTCCTTTCACCTGCTAAGTGCAATTGCAGGGTATATTGCCAGCGATCGATAAGGGCACGAAGTCTGAGGTCTAGCACGCACTAGAGTGACTAAAATCCATCTAATTAATTTTCGAAATTTCACCTGAAGTGGGCGGTCTAACCCGCTTCCCACCGTGCCCTCAGCTAGCTCCATCTCAGGGTTTATTTTACCTATTCCGACGCGTTTGACGCTCGATGGCCCGGTGAGCGTCCCGTTTCGCGCCCTCGTTCGTAACTCCTCGCGTTTCTCAATGCTGATGTTCGCCCTTGTCCCGTCACCACCCCGAAACGCCGCCCGCTTCGCCCTATCTCGCTCAGCACGCCGCTCTTCAAGAGTTTTTAACGCATTATGTTTAAATGCGGCTGGCAGAGTGAAATCAGTTACGTAATTGCAAGCGAAAATTTCGTCTTTGCGGCTACCCCCGCCCAGGTTGAAATTGGACGAGTCGCCGAGCGGAACGACGTCACGAGTGGGCACGTCAAGGCCCAGTTCATTCCCAGTTTCCTTGCCCTGGGTTGATGTTTTCCATGACGCAAGGTCGGTGGGCGGTGCTGCCCGACAGAAGACTTCTTCCCCTTTTAAACCCACCCCCGTTGACCCCCGCAGCGCGTCAGCATCCCCCGCAAAACCCCTTCCAAATATACGCTGTATCACGCGCGACTTCTTCGCGCACGGCGCTTCATTTTCCTTTTTTCTGAAAAATGCTGACGTGTTAGACGGGCGGTTTTTGTGTGGGCGGTTAGGGATGAACCCCCTGAGCCCTGGCATAAGTTTTGGCCCTTGCAATTGGGTTCCCGATTTCTGATGGGGTGTTGAAAATACCCTTCCCCGACCCTGCTATTTTTGCCCCAGTTTGTTTGAGCGTCCCGGCGCGGAAGGCCCTAGCACCTTCCGCAGTGAAATAACAGGAGCGGCCAGCCCCGTCCAGAATAGGCAAAGGCTGAACGGCACCCTTGGCCCTTTGCTTTTTCCGCTGTTCCCGCCTTTTAGGGTTTTTGCCTTTGCCTTCCTGGCCAGTGCTGGTCGTCCCTGGGTGGTGGTTTTTCTGATGTTACTGGGGGTGCCGGAACGGCAGGTGCCTCGGCAGAGCAGCTTCCGTAAGGTGCCGCAATGCCGAGGACCGGTGAGTCCCTTTCGGACCAGCGTCCTGAAAAGAAAGTGAGGTTGTTGGGGTCTCCATTATTTTTAAAGAAAACGGTTTTGTTTCTATTTTTTTGGTTTTTTATTTAGTTTTAAGTTTCGAGTTACAAAAATATAGATTTACAAAATACTATCTAGATGTTTTAAACTGCCCTACAACCCCACTTTTTCCAACACCTTTGCTTTAATGCTAGTTTCGCGTTTTTCTGCCTGAAGGGCCAAAGTTGATTGCTCTTCCTGAGCTTAGACTAATGTTTAATTTAATTTTTCTTAAAACCTAATATTTATTTACACTTAACTTATTTAATTATTTACAACAAAAGAAAATACAACAACTCAAAAGAAATTCAAAACAAAATAAAACAGTTAACTTCTACTTAATTTACAAAGTTCTAAAAGAAACGTTTTCAAAAACTTAAATTTTGTCACAATTCGGTTTAGCAATAAAAGCCAAGGTGCTCCTCAGTCGCTTGTCCGAAAAGAACTGACTGACGATTCCAAAATACACCCCTACTTTATAGTTTCTTGCGCGACCAATCAAAACACTTCGTTCTTGAAGACGGTGCGTTACTGCGCATGGGCCTCTTAGCTTAACTAATTTTGTTAAGTACGGCAAGTAAACTTTATTAATTTTTTACCAAAAGAAAAATAATTTTCCAAAACTTTTGATGTAGGAGTATTTATCGAAACGTCAACATTAATTTATGTTATTATGAAATTTGGAAGAAATTTTGAAATAAAAATTTTACGGGTATTTTTACTTGACTTAGGTGTCAATTTAGAAGAATTTTTTCTATTGACTTTCTAATAACTTTTTTAATTTAGCTATTTAAGACTTGAATTTTGTATTAAAATAAAGATTTTTATCTGCTTTAAATGTTAAAACAAAAATCCTTACTTGTTATTTAAAAACTAAAAAGTTATTAACAATTTAAAACTCTGAGTTTTAATTTTGCTAAACTTGCAATTTACAACGTTCAGACCTGGTTCAGACGGTAAACTGGCAATTTTGTGGTCTCCCGCTATTGGTCCAAATGGCCTTAAGGACTACCCACTTTTCCCTGAGTATAAATTGAGCAGTTTTTGCTGCGCTAGCTTCATTCTCATGCGGATTCCCGAACCAAAACGTATTGCAAGTCGGTTTTAATTATGCATTTTATTTTTACGATGTTTTCTGAATTATTTTAAAAGAAAGTCGTAAATATTTTATGGTATTTTACTCGTGAAACTTACTTTCGACATTTTCTTGATAACCAACATTTAAAACCAATGTTTAAGACCAAAAAACTGCATTTTTAAATGCGCAAAAATCATTTTGTTAAAATTTTTACACCCTGTATCTTGATAACGACATATTTGAGAGAGTTTATACAGTGACCTCTAGAGAGTAGGACATATATAGAAAAAAAATTATTCTTAAAATTATTAAAGAACTTTTATTGGCAGTTACCTCTGCTTATGCAGTAGCCTAAAATTTCATAAAAATATTTGGCTCATGGGCATCGGTTGAAAAGATAATTAATAAAAATTAAATTAAAATATCAAAAAGTAAGGTTAGTTGGCTCGATATCTAAAAAAGTAAAAAAAAAATAAAATTTAACTTTAGGCCGATGTGCAAAATTATAACAAATATTAAAAGAAGTGTTTTCAAAAAGAAAATCGGTCAATTTACAAATGCTAAATTTTGTCTTTAAAATAAGTTTTCTAACTATTAAGTGACAAAATAATTTATTTTATTATGGTGTTTTGTATGTTATTTTACATTTAAAATGAGAAAAAAATGTGATTTGGCATAGTACTCTACAGTACTAAAAGTGTGTACACCTGTTTTTTATGAGAGCTGTATTACTTTATAACAATCAAAATGTAATGACCATGACAGAACAGACTATTTTAATTAAATATTATTAAACATGATTAGTTTTGTAAAGCAGTTGTCTTTCTATATTTCAATTAAAGTTAAGTCATGCACCCAATACATTTAAACTCTTATTAATACACAAATGATTTTGCGCATTTTATACCAAATTTATTTGCAACATATGTAGGCTTTTAACCAATGAAAAACACATTTATGAAATGATCCATCTTGTTTAGATTTTTAAATTCCAATAAAGGTCTTATAAAAAGCAAGTGTACAGACTTGGGGTACTTGACGAAATCTAATTTTTGTTAGTTTCAAATGTGAAATAAAATACAAAAATCATAAAAGTTAATCGAATTAGTTTGCCTTTTTATAGTTAGAAAACTTATTTTAAAGCAAAAATAAGATTGTAAAATAACCGAATGTTATTTTTTTAAATGTCCTTTCTTCATTCTTTTTGATTTTTTTATATTTTGCACGTTGACCTTAAATTAAAGACTAAACACTTTTATCAAGTAACTTTTTAGATATCGAGCCAACTAACCCTATACTTTTTATTATTTTAATTTAATTTTTATTAATTATCGCCCAAACGGATATCCATGAGCCGGACGCCATTGTTGATTATTTGGTTTCTCGATAAGCAAAGGTGATTGCTAAAAAGTTATTTATAATTTAAAAAATAAAAGTTTTTCCCATGTGTCCCACTCTTTGGCGCTCACTGTATAAACTTTTTTCCTAAAGTTATGCAGAAAATCGTTCTTTAAAGTTTACCGGCGTACTTTTTTGACACCCTTTATAATACTCAATTATGTTACAAAAATTAAATAAGCAAGCAATATGCTACTAGCCATAAATATATACAAAGTCATGTAAATTAAGTGTTCGCCAAAACTAACAACGAAATTAGAAATAAGAATTACCAACCGTGTTTTTAGTTACAGATTGAAATGGTTTTTTTTTTTAATGAAGCACCTTACCTTGTATATATTTTAGTCATTAGAAAAATCTTTTAAACGGTTTAAAAATACCCTATTAAATTTTTAATCGTTTTTGAAATATGGTCATCACCATCAAAAATATAATAGTAAAATAAAATTTTTGTTTTAAAACACATTGTATATTATATCACTAATTTAAAGATATTTTAAAGAACTTTACGAACAAACTCACTTATTCTGATTAAAATATATTTTAAATTTCCATAATGTTTACAGTTTTAAGGTTAAAGAACATTTGGAATAAAATGCTCTTTTAGGATAGCCATACGAGCTTTTGTTTCATTTGAACGAAATAAGTTAATATGATAAATTATATTTTGCACACTTTTACGTCAAATGCAGAAGTTACAAAACAAATGACGACAAATTGCATTTTTCATGACTTCTTCAGTTAAAATCAACCGTTTCGGCTTAATCATATAATATAGATTAAAACTAAAACAAATGACAGCATTAACCGAAACCAACCAGAACTGCTAAAAAAATAACTTTTAAGGGGTATTGTATTCAAAATGTCGTATTTATCGTTACTATCCAACATTAAAGTCTAAGTTTTTTTTAAATTAAAAACCGTGACATGTTTTGTTGTTACAGGTATCATCAGACCTAAAATAATTTTACAAAAACACATAACACACGAACACCTAAAGCTTAATTTGCAAAACTTACCGAATCACTTGTATTTAAACAGACACATAATAAATATAATAAAAGTTAGTCAAATTTCAAATTAAAAAAGGAAACACAGACACAATAAGACAGAACAAGCCTGATACTAGAGGAAATCTTAGTTATTTTGTATACTCTGATATAAAATAAATAAGAAGCAATGTTATATGTCAGCTTAAAGGAAAATTATTTTTTCTACTAGCGTGCGGAAAAGTCCACTTTTCCGCACGCATTTTAGTTTGGAAAGTGTTACTTTTCCGCACGCCGTGCAGCAAAGTTACTTTTCGCACGGCGTGTGGAAAAGTAAAAATAAGTTAAAAATGTATATATTCAATTGCAACACAAAAAATCAAATTATATTAGGCTAAATAAATAGATGTTTTAGATAAAAATTTCATTATCTCAGAAATACGTATAAGTAAACGTCAGACTAGACTACACAAGTAGAATTCGACTTTATACCTTAATTTTTTATAAATAATAATTATTTCTTATGATCGAAAGAATATCGAATAAGGGTTAAGTAACTTCACCTAAAAGGTAAAACCATGGCAACAGAATCGCTCCATAACAACCAAGTACGAGATAATTTGTCAAAGTCAAAGTCAAATAATATTGCTGAATATAATAATTAAGTTCTTGACGATTTTAAAATGCTTGAATCAGACGACGACCTACCAAGCGAAATTTTGGAGACTGTTAAGAGTTTAGAATTTTTGCCTGAAAATCAAAAAACAGGTATAACAAGGAATACGAAGTATTTCAAAACTGGTGTAATGGAAAAGGAGTGAAAAGCTTGAAAGAAGAAGTTTTGCTTGCGTATTTTGCCAAGCTCTCCAAGACTATCAAGCCGAATACTCTTTGGTCCAAGTATTCGATGTTGAAGAGCAAGCTTAAAATTGAAAAGATGTGGATATCAGCAGGTATTTCAAGTTAACAGCATTTCTTAAGAAAATGAATATTGGTTTTCAACCAAAAAAGCTAAAGTTTTACCAATGAACAAATTAGTAAGTTCCTACTAGAAGCACCTGACGAAATTTACTTAATGATCAAAGTGGCAACAATATTCGGACTGGCGGGAGCATGCCGGAGAGAAGAGCTTTGCAATTTAACTACAAATGATGTTATTGATAAAGGCGATTTTGTAATGATTAACATATCTCAATCAAAAAACCATACATCCCGATGTTTTACAATTTCAAAAGAGGTAAAAAATGGAAAATATTTGGCATTGTATAGAAAATATGCAAGTTTAAGAAAACCTAATACTAAGCATAATAGATTTTTACTCAATATAAAAGGGAGTTATCTCAGTCCAGTGTGTGGGCATAAATTCCTTTGGCAAGATGCCAGCAGATATCGCTGGGTACCTCGGTCATCCAGACCCTCATTTATACACAGGCCATAGCTTCCGCCGATCATCTGCGACAATGTTGGCAGATTCCGGGGAAGGCATAACCAATATTAAAAGACTGGGCGGCTGAAAATCGACTTCAGTTGCCGAAGGTTATATCGAGGAGTCCGCAAAAGAACGAACCAGAATATCAAACAAAATCTTAAATCAGAAAGACCCAACAACATTTACGACATCAGCATCCGCCTCCCAATCTGAAATATATTCTATTCAAACCGAGATACAAAGAAATCCAGGTAATGCAGAGGTAGAAAGTGGCAATACTGGGTCTACGACCACCATACCCAAGGTTTTGTCATCTGCTATAAATTTACAAAATGCCAACAACTGCTCCTTTATAATTAATATAAATAGTGATAAGATTTAGATTTAGTTTTTTTTCTTAATATGTAATAAAAAATACAAAATACATATATTATAGACGAACTGTTTTATTTATTTTCCTAAGCTAGTAGAAAAAATGTTGTTCCTAACACTTGCGGAAAGTATTTTATCCTACGCTAGTAGAAAAATATTGTTCTAACGTTTGCGGAAAGTATTTTTCCGCACTCGATTGCTATCGAACTCCGCTTCGCGTCGTTCGGCTAACTGCAATCGCGTGCGGAAAAATGATACTTTCCGCACTTGTTAGGAAAATAACTATTTATTTGGGTAATAAAAATCAAATATGTCTCCAAAGTAAGTATTTTATTTATTCAAGTGAAAAGGAAATTTTCTGGGCTTTAGTGACTTTTAGTTTATAGACAACAAATCCAGCATATTTTCTTTCTTTAACTTAAGCAAATTTGTATGTTTTTAGATGATATGGTCCCATGTCCTGAGAGCAAGTGGAGAGCAAATGCCGAATTTGTGACAGAAACATCCCTATTTTTATACTTTTTAAATTGTTGTCCGTATATTTAGACAGCGCCCATTTCGTTTAATATACAAGGTAAAAAGAAACTTTATATACAAAAATTTTAGCAAATTATTCAAACCGTCAAAAAATACATTTTTGCAGATACACAGTGAGCTAAAAATGTGTGAAATAGAAAATTATTTTTTAAAGGGTTACCCTGTATATTATATCACCATTAAAAAGGTATGTAAAAATGCTCTAAATTCCTAATTTAAAGCATGCCCAACTAACGTTGCTTTTCCCATTTAAATAACATGGAATTTTGGGACTTTTTTTTCTTTATTTCTTTTTCTCAGACACAAATGGATGGATAAATTTACTTATCGCTCTACAAAAGTTCTTTTACGAATTTACGATTATTCCTTATTCATTCCGGTTTTTTTGTAGAAAGGTAAATTTCCCATCAGAATATGCGACGAGTAGATTTTTCCATCCATTTTTGCATGAGAAAAAAAAAAGGGAAAATTCCAAAAATCCTATGTTATTTAAATGGGAAAAGCAACATGATTTCGGCACGGTTTGAATCAGGAATTAAAAGCATTTTTACATTGGACTATATTTTTTTAAGAGGGCGGTCTACCTGCATTTTACAAAATTACGTTTTATAATTTCATTAAAAAAGTTACAATTACGAGATTTGGTATGTGGGTTGTTTTTATGGTTTCCTAGAAGGGAAGCTATTTAAAACAGTAATTTGACAAAAAAAATTTTTTCAAGGCCTAATTTTATTTAAAAAATAAAGGGACCACTCAGCCGTGTTCCTATTTCTATTTTAACTCTCTAGCCACAAAATTATATTTTTTTAATGGCTAGTTTTTCTTAAAACGAAATTTTAAAAAAATGTAGTTTTTTCTGTAAAAGTCCAACCTCCTTAGTAAACTTCAAACAGTTCGTCAACAGCGCATAGAGATAAGTGCCAAGGTCACATACTTTTCTACATACGACCCGAGGCACGAACCCGCGCGACGTCGTTCGGTATTATTCGTGGTAAGGTATCGCGCAAACTCTTCCAATGGTTAAAACTGAATTTATTGTTTTCCAGTAAAATTTGTATTAGTGTTCTCGTTGAAAATAATAATATGTAGCAATTTGTCCAAAAACCTGCAAAAGTATTTAAAAAGTTTCCAAATACAAATAATATATACAGGGTTTTCGGAAGTTCTCACTACACAGGAATTTTTTGAATATTATCTTTACGAAAAAAAGTGCCACTTTATAAAAAGTCCTGCTTGTTGAAAAATAAAGTTCTACAAGAATATATACAGGGTGGCCCACCATATTCGACACGGTCGATCTGTAGCTGAATAACCATAGCGTTTCTAAAAAAAGTAAAAAGTAACATATAGCGGTTGGATAAGACTACAGTATAAAATTTATTTTAGCCTATACAGGGTTTCTCAAAAAGTGTGACGTATCAAATTTATATTTTTTTAAATTAAACACCCTATATTTTATGCCGATTTTAGATTCTACACAAAAAAAAAACACTCTAGTTTATTAATAGTATTAAGTGCCTAATTTTTTTCGATTTTGTAATATTTGATTTGTTTTTAAAATGCAGAGGACCAAGTAAATTAATTTTATTTTAACACTATTAACTATTTAAACTTTAAAATTTGTCACAAGATTCTAAACATTTTGCCATATCATACGTAGGGCATATCGAGATTAAATATGGTATAGGATGTTAAAATATAATTTTACTTTTTCAGGGGGTATTCACGTTTCTTTTCCTTACATTGCCTATGTCTTAAGTTATTTAGCTGATCCGGTATGCAACCTATTTACCATTTAAAAGGGTCTTTTATTTGTCATCATCTGGTGTAAAAATATACAGGGTGTACCATTTGAAATAAGATAGTTATTTCTATTTGATTTCCTAAAAATTTAACCTATTATTTGAACACCCTACTACAACATTTGAATTCGATATGACCTACGTATGATAGGGCAGAATGTTTATAATCTTGTAATAAATTTTAAAGTTTAAATGAATAGAAGTGTTAAAATAAAATTCATTCACTTGCATCTCTGCATTTTGAAAAAACAATTAAATAACACAAAAACTATTCTAATTAGACACTTAGTACTATTAATAAACTTGATTTATTTTTTTCTGCAGAATCTAAAACCTGTATGAGCTAAAATAATTTTATATTATAGCCTTATCCAGCTTCTATAAGTTCCTTAATTTACTTTTTTAAAAACCCTATCGTTATATAGCTACAGACCGTGTCAAATGTGGTGGACCACCTTGGATATGTTGTATTTACAGGGTGACTTCAAAACGAATTTGGTTTTAAATTAAGTCCAATAATAACTACTATATTTAGCGAACAAAAAGGGGACATGTCCAATTTGTTACAAAATTGACATTTATGTATTTTACTGGTCTTTAGAGTTAAATACATCGTTTGCAGCAGAAACAGTACTTATTGTGAATTAATGCATTAATAGGCTTGACGTTGTGTATTGAATAAATTTTCATTTACCGCAGAAAAGCGGCTTGTCTGGGAGATACATTTTTTCTGAGGTAAATTTCGCGAGCTCACTGTATGTACCTTTAAAATACACGATAATAAAATATGACGTGCTATGTGTACCATAAAGGGAAGTAAGGTAACTGAGCAAACGAAGTGTCTTCATTTTTGAAGCATAACCTTGATGAAGGCGAGTTACAAAAGTATGAAAAATTTCATATTTTTTGTGATAATTATTGTGAATAAATAAAACAAAAACACTACGACACTACTATATGATCCGGTTCTTAATGAATTTGATTGAGCAAAGACGCTTTGAACAGATAGAAGTATATTTTCCAATAAGAGGGCATTTCTTTATGCCTTGTGACCGCAATTTCGGTTTAATAAAAAGCAGCTCATTAAACATGAAAGATTTTACACTCTGCACGACTACACAGAAATAAACTAACCACAAAAATTCCACACCCATATACACAAGAAAAAATCCTAATATAGTCATTACAATGAAATTTATACCAGAGGCCCATTTGACATTTTGGGGAGAAATTTTGACATGGCCAACGTCCGACAGAGAATGTGACATTGAAATAAATCATTTTATAAGTTGTACGAAACTCCTTTGTTAAAAAAATATTTAATATAAAAATAATATTTTTTAATTCCCCTTTACTGCAGAAAAAGGACATGTCCATCAATCAAAAATTACAGCTACGCCAAGCTAAAAAATCTAAATTGATTTTTTTGTGTCGTTATATGTAAAATATGATCAACAATCTAATGTTAAAAAAATTAAAGCCTAATACATTTTTAAAATAGGTTACTCAGTTTTTTGTGTCTTCTGAATATTTTAAAAATGTGATATGTCCCCTTTCTGTAGTTAGCGATTTAGTTATGAAATAAGAGCTGTGAAATTTTGACGCTGGTTACATATTTACAAAGCAAACAAGATTGTTATTTGATTCTTTTTAATATATTTTGTCCTGTCATTTATGCATACTTTAAATAAATAAATAAACATTTCTGGGTACAAAATATATTTTTTAATGTCTTTTATAACTTGGTAACAGGTTTTTTTCAAGGCATCCTGTTCATCCAAGCTTCAAATATTTTTTGGCAATTTGTTTTCTTACCAAGCAGGACTTTTTAAGAAAAGACACTTTTTTATAAAGTTGATAAATAAAAAGTTTACCATCTGGTAAAAACTTCCGAAGACACGATATATACAGAGATGTCTACGGATGGATCTAATTGTACCTGTATTTTTTAATTTTCCATATTTTGAAAAAAATGCTAAAAGCTGTAACAAAAATAGCTGTATGATTAACAGGGTGATCCAATTTCGTTGCAATTGCAGGGTATCCTGGTTATTATTAGAGATAGAGATTTGCGGATTTCGCGGTCTGTTGTCTTTTAACCTACAACTAAATAGATGTTTTAAATTTCGATTTAGGTTGTAAAATTACAAAATAGCTATTGCGCATTTTATATTTTTTAAAATATCTTAACCTCTCTAATTAGATGAATAATAAATATACAAAAATGTAAAATTAAAAAAATAAGGGTTAAATAATGGCTTGCAAACCATCATTTTTAACGTATAAAATGGTTAAAATTACATATTATAGAACTCTATACATTAACTATGTTTAGAATTGTACGCATTATCTAAAAAATAAATATTATATAAAGTGTTTCATTTAAAATAAGCAAGTTGACATCCCCCGCTGACTACATTATGTTGCCAAATTGTCAACATTTTCCAAAGCCTACTTTTCGAGCAATCCACTGCAGCAGTTTACGGTGGGACACCCTGTATACGCTATAATGCAAACATTTGAGAAACTTAAGATTTGGACAGTCATATTTCCGAAAGTAATAAAGAAAAGTATATAAAATGTGGTATTTTTTTAAGGTAAAAGGTCATTTAACTGGTAATATAATGTACACAGTGTTTTATTTTTGAAATTATACTTTTTATCGTACCCTATATATCTGAAAAGATAACAAAAATCTGATTACTGAGTTGGAAACTACGAAATCAATATTTGTTTCTATTTTTTAATATAAAAAATAAAAATTTTAAGAAAAGTCATCTTTTAGACTACCCACAAATTTCATTGTCTTCTTTATAAATTTCTGTTTCCCTTTAGAATAAAGATATTGATATAAATAAAAAAGAAATGTTAAAAAAGACATGGCTTTAAAATCCAATACACTGGTAAAAAATTGTAATTTTAAATTATTCCAAAGAGTTTTCGAAAATTTGGGTCAAAATGCAACATTTGGATTGTATAACACCTAATTCTATAAAAAATTTGCAATTTCCAGATTAAATAATAATCTTGATAAAAGAAACTTCCACTGGACAAAAACATAATTAAAATCGGTCATAAAATTAAGAAGTTATTTAAAATTGAATTTTAACAAAATTTTCTTTGTCCGGTTTCTTTGTCCAGGAGTGTATATCATGATATATTATGTATATTATGATATAAATAACGGTATCGCGATATTTATGCTGAATAAATATCAAAATTTCTGATATTTATAAATATCGGCAAAAATGGATTCCTACTCAATTTTAAGCTGAATTTATAGATTTACGTTTACTTACCGATCTCTGTTTGATGGTTCGGTTTCTGATACGATATATGAAAACGGTAAATAGAAACTACAAATTGACAAATGCAAAGTTGTTGTTTCATCTTCTAATTAAAAACGTCAAATGGCAAACAGGAAACAGAAACGTCAATCTATAAATCCAGCTTTCATCAAATCTGATGATTTATACAATAATTATTTACCGCTTGCACCAATGTAAATAAAGCCTTAGGTTTATGTAATTTGTTGTTTAGAAACTGTAATTTGGTTTAGCATTAAAAAAATGTTATTTTGGTAATTGTCTAGAAAGTTGAGGCAACTTCAATTATGGTTAGTTCTGGTTAGTATAGAATGTTGGTAATGAGCGTGGGTAATAACCATAAATATTGGGCCTTATTACCTCTTTAAAATCACATTAATAATTTATACATTAATAAACAGTCGTAGAAAAAATTACAAAGGAAATAAAATTACGCAAAAATTATCAAAAATCTTTGCAGTATGACACTTTACCTATATTTTGCTTAGAATTAACCTCAGCATTTTTTAAATTCACTATTTAAAGGTAACAAAAAAATTTTTTTCATCATATGTACGTAAATGCACAAGAAAAAAAGTTATAACAGAAAATTAAAAAGATATACGTAAGGATTAGAAAAAATTTTTAAAAGTAGAAAACTTGAAAGACCATATCTTACTTATAAATAGTCTTAAAGCCTCTTACAATAGACCATTTTAAAGGAAATTATTTTCTCTCGCGTAGAAAAGAGTTACAGAACATTGTTTACGACTAAAAAGAAGGTAAAATTGCCGAAAAATGGTGTGAGTGACAAACGTTAAAAAACCGTTTCTCTAGTACTATGAACTCAAGATTTCTATTTAGCGTCATTTTGTAAAGAAAGGATGGAAGTTTTTTTATTTTTACCAATGCCTGTACCTAAACCCCGTTCTCAAAAACGCTCAACTCTAAATGGTAGCACGCGGTTTTTTCATATGTCAGGGTCCATTGATCATATAAAACAATAAAACCCCTTTAACGTTGTAGTTCTTATTTAAGGTATAAAATAACCTATATAAGATAAATTATAAACTACCTAATTAAATTTTCCTTAGGGTAAGCTCTAAACCTATTTTTATAAGCGTTTGCATGGCATTTTATAACTTAGGTCGTTAGGTTCCTAACAGTGCAAAAATAGGTAAAAAAATATTTTTATATCTGGTAATCTCATATGTTTTTATAAAGATATTTTGTCCATTTTGGTAGCGTCCGCATGGTGTCCGCGGCGTATGATCATGCGAACACGGGTCGCTAGGCAGAGCAAGCTCCCATCACACACAGCCACCGACGTTGTTGCAACATTTGGCAAAAACTGCATCGGCTGACTAGTTATGAAAACTGACTCGATCAGCTGGTATACCTTGCTCTTAAGCCATAAACTAAAAGTTCAGGGGTGATCGCTAAAAAAAATCGATTTGGGAAAGAACGGACACCCGAGTGTCGAAGGCAGGATAATGGAAATTATATCTACTATATTTCAGATTTAAGTGGTCATATTTCAAAAACTATTTATGATAGAGATATTTAGTGTGGTATTTTTGTAAAGTTTTTTAAAAGACCTTTTAAATGGTTACATAATATACAGGGTAGTACATTTAAAAAAAAAATATTTTGCATTTTTTGCTCTTTCTGTATTTGCAAAAATATATTTTTTTGATGGTTTGGATAAGTTTCTAAAACTTTTGTATTTAAAGTTTCTTTTGACCTTTTATAATAAACGAGATCGGCGCTGTCTAAATATACGGACCAGTCCTATTTTTCCTTAATGGCATAAGGTAAAGGTCTTGCACTAAAAAATGTTGGTGCTACATTATCATGTTTTAAAATTATTTTTGTTTCACCTTTGTTGAAAGTCCCCAATCCTCGTTTAAATAATTTCGAAAACTTTTTAAACATATTATTTTCTATGTCTGTTTCACAAAAAAAGAAATAGAAAAATTTAAATTAAATAAATATAACAAGTCTTTACCCAAGATTGGAGATTGTCCATTTTCTATCACAAAAAAATTAAATGTTTACTAACTTCTTTATAAGAAACACTTAGTGTTAAAATTCCCATTGGTTTAATTTGTTTCTCAGTATAAACAATTTTTTTATCTGTACTATTTAATTTTAATAAAAAAAAAATTATAAAAATTACTTGAAAAACAACTACTTGAGGCGCCAGTGTCAATTTGGAACTAAAATGGTTTTTTATTTAACTTAATTTTGATAAAAAATGGTTTATTTGTATTTTTACTTATCTCCAAACTAGAATTATTAAATATAAAAATTGAATTTTCATAACTAGAATTACTATTATAATTTTGTACATTTTTCTCCGAATCTAAAAAAAAATGTGATTATTTCTTTTTTCTTTCTATTTTTACAGACTGGAATCAAATGTCCTTTTTATTGCAAATGTAACAAATACAATTACGAAAATGGCCCTTATCTTTTGTATGATGATTTTTTCTTCCACATACATCACATTGACGTAATTCTCCTGCTGATGATGCTCTAGTCCCTCTCTGTGACCATCATGGAAACTGCGCAGTTGATGTAGTGGTTCTTGCTTCAAATATGGCGGCCTCGTCGGAACGTGTTGAAATTTTTTATGGCAGCTTCTTTTGAACATGCGATACGAACAGCCTCTTCCAGTTCCATCGTATGATCTTTTTCAAATAATCGATCCATAATTTTTAATTTTTTATCCCCATAATAAATTTATCTTGTAAACACATTTTCAAATGTGTGTCAAATTTGCAATTTACGGCCAAACCTTTAACTCGTGCCGCCCATTCATTTACTGATTCACTTGTTTTTTTTAGTATTATAGAACATGTACCTTTCAGCAAAAATTGACTGCTGTGACCCAAAATGTCTATTAAAAATCTCAATCAGATCTTTAAAAGCTTTTTCTTCAGGTTGATTTGGCAAGCATAAATTAAATATTAATCGCTTAGCGTATTTAAAAAAATGGCTCGTTTCATTTCGTCATTTGTGATATTATTTGCCATAAAATAATGTTTTAAGCGTGGTACAAAAATTGTCCATTCATTATTTTGTGCATTAAACTTCCTTAATTTCCCTATTATGGAAGTATTTACCTGGACAATAGGTTGAGGTTCTTGCTGCGAAATTTTCTTGGAAATTTTTAAATTTTCGGTGCATTTTTCTTGATTTTTTTTTCAAAACTTCTATAGACTAACAACTTTTGCTTGCGTTTTTCTTTTATCCTCGTGGCCAACTGTTATATATGGAAATAATATGATTTCCAAATATTTAAATATATTTTAATTTTCCTAATTTTGTAGGATGAAAATAATATTCTTAACTGCTTAATACTGGGTTTATTAATAGAATAATGTACAAAAATGCAAACAGGATTGATGTAGTTTCATATCTCAGATAAAGATTTTACATAAATAGAAATTCTTTGTTTTTTATATAAATATAAATAAGTACTTTATATCTACTCCTACTAATACATAACAATTAATAAAGTGTACAAATATGATCCATTTGGTAATTGTCTGCCCAGACTTTCAATATATTGAAAATTGAAAAACTGGTATGTTATGAAAAATGTCCTAAATTTTCTCTTTTTCCAAAAGAAACTATTTAGAATAATTCCTAAATTTAATGATTTAACCCTATATAACTCACAACAACAAAAAATGTAAGAATCTAAAGTGAAATGTAACAAAAATATAAAATACAGGGTAATCCATTAAAAAAAACATAGTTTTATAGCGTCATGTCTATATGAACAACCCTGTATAAATCAAAATATATTTTAAATTTAAAGTTTATGCCTGGCTATAGTATACCTACAAACAAAGAAATTAACAAAATGTTATTGTTATCGATAACGAGTAAATAACCTTTTTAGACTTCTGACTCACCCTGTATTCCTTTTTGTCCTACCTTGCATATTATAACCAATTACACCATTAAAAAGACCTTTAGAAAAGCCTGTTAATGAAAAGCATTAAAGAAATGCACTGTATTTTCAAATTGCCCAACGGCAGATGTGGTCAAATATATTTAAAATTTGTCAAAATTGATACCTGTCATACCTGCGCGCCGGCAAAGCCACCATCGTTGGGGTTAGTGAATTCCCATTTCATGTATGGTAGGTATAGGAGCCTTATTGTACAGGGTGGGCCGTTTATCTTGGGACACTACCTTATCTCAGAAACTATAGCAGATGGAGCCAAAAGTTAAATACAAAAGTTAATGGGGGTGTTACAAAACTTTAATTTATTTAAATGTTGTATATCAACTTTCTTATTTTAAATGGAACACCTGGTATATTATTTAATTTTTGAATTCTGCACAAAATTCTAGATATATCTTGTGTATAATGTCCTATACCGAAGTCTAACCTTTTTGACATTTTTAATTTTTTATGCGAAAAATGACGTTTGCAAGCCGTAAAATATCTGCCAATTTCTTCATTCAGAAGCATTTATTGTTTCACTTCAGTAAGCTATCTGGTAGACAAAGGACTCAAATAACGGATTTTGTACGCAATTTCGATAACTATTAATACAGGGTGCGCGAAAAATAAGATTAAAAATAAAATTTGAAAAACTGCGAAAAACGTTTTTTTCTGAATGGAAACAACCTATTTTTATATTCTTTTTCTATTAAGCATTAAAAATTAAGGCAATTTTATACAAGGTTGTCTATGCCTAATATTTTTACTTTTGAAATATTTCCATTTAAACATTCGTCTATCACAAATAATATGCTGTTGCCGTATTAGCAATGTGATAGGGTCCGGTTTTTATTGTTTGATACATAACTTTCTAACATATCAATCTTTTTCACCCTGGTAAACATTAGTACGTAACTAAGCGAATAAACTAAATTTAGAAACGATAAATAAATAAATCAAGATGTGTAAAAAATATTTGAATTATGACAGTAATTAACAACAAAAGACGCGTCCAAAGAGACAGCGTTCTAGTACTTGTTATGTTCAAACGCCGTCATGGCCACCTCACACTAACTGCTTATACGGCAACAGCATGTTATTTGGGATAGACAAATGTTTAAATGGAAATATTTCACAAAAAGAAAAAATATTAGGCATAAACAACCGTATATAAAATTGCCTTAATTTTTAAGGCTAAATAGGACAAGAATATAAAAATAGGTAGTTTCCATTAAGAAAAACGTTTTTTCGCAGTTTTTCAATCTTATTTTTCGCGCACCCTGTATTAATAGTTATCAAAATTGCGTATAAACCTGTTATTTGAGTCCTTTGTCAACACAACAAAGCTTACTGAAGTGAAACAATAAATGCTTCCAAATGAAGAAATCGGCAGATATTTTAAGGCTTGCAAACGTCATTTTTCGCATAAAAAATTTAAAATGTCAAAAAGGTTAGACTTAGGTATAGGACATTATACAGAAGATATATCTAGAATTTTGTGCAGAATTCAAAAATTAAATAATATACCAAGTGTTCCATTTAAAATAAGAAAGTTGATACTCGTCCAGGAATAATGAAACAGCCTGTATAGTGTATATACAACATTTAAATAAATTAAAGGTTTGTAACACCCCCATTAACTTTTGTATTTAACTTTTGGCTCCATCTGCTATAGTTTCTGAGATAAGGTAGTGTCCCAAGATAAACGGCCCACCCTGTACAAAATCTTAGGTCTGGTCAAATACATACAGGTAGTCTTACACTGGCTCTTCTACACATACCTCTTAAAAGAACTATAATACGTACTAGGAATTAAAAATGGTACACCTATGCGCATAACCACGTTTAGGGAATTCGGAATTTACGCATTTGGCAACGATGAATCTAGGTTGGCATTCTGTATACATAAAAAGAAGAATTCGCGGGCAAATTTATAATATTTTGATAAATTAGTTATTAAAGGACGAACAATATGAGAATGCTACATGGTAGGTCAGAATCAAATAAATCTCGGAACATTTTAATTTTTAATATTTTATACATTTCAAACATTATTTTTAGCTGCATAAGAAATTCCGCAACCCTACCTTTAGGTAGAACAAAAATATTTACTGATTAAATATCTTTAGCATTATTTTTCGGTAACATTTGTCGAGGTAGAGGTCTTCATTATGAGCATGATTTAAAACAAGGGCGGTCACGATGCGACACTTTTCTATTTATTTTATTGTGTTTCATACATGTCTAATGGCAAATATGGGCATTTATTGAGGGTCTCCCCCAAGGTTGGTCCGAGGGGTGAGGCTAACAATAAAAGAGGTTAGAGGACCTTTTTTTTATTTGAACCTCCTTTAAAAATTTTTGTTTTTTGCCACCTCACACACTTCGCCTCGGCCCATGGCCCTCCCCTCAGAAAGTCGATATGACCGCCCCTGATTTAAAACAATATTACATTACTTTTAAGTGACATTTTTACTAATTTCCAGTTTAATATGTATGTATGTATTTTTTTTATAAGGGTAGGGCCGTTTTATCCATTAGGCTGACTAGGCTACAGCCTATAGGGTGTCATAAAAAATGGGCGAAAAATAGGCGCCAGACAGGGGAGTAATATGCGCTAGACAGGGGAGTTTTTCAATAAGTTTAGGTCTAGTGGGGATTTTTGGTGAGTTGTCTGTGAATGAAGTGCTTAAATAGGCGGTACGGAGAAAAGGACCTTTTTTTGCTCTTCAAAAATTGTTTGGTGGAAAATAGGCGTCCCGGAAATTCTAGCCTAGTGCGCCTCAAACAGTTAATACTATATATATAGGGGAACAAAAACAAATCTTTATTTTATTAAAATGCATATCATTCTTGAAACTTATTTTATAATTAGATTTGCTTATTGTAATGTTAAATAATCAGCAAAAAATTTAATTCTTAAGGCTTTTGTTGTTAGTTGCGCCTTCGCCATTTTAGTTTTTGAATGATATTTTAAAAAACAGAGCTAGTTTTTTTCAACATTTTAGCAAATAGAACTTTTCTTGTTTTAAATCCCTATCCTTTTAAACTAAATAAAAATGATAAATTAATAGGAACCATAAACGACAAATAGCAATAATTAAAATAAATATACTTATAAACTGCAGGCAGGTTTAGGGCAATAATAAACAACATATTAACAAAAACAAATCTTTATTTTCTAAATCTTTTTAAAAATTTAATATGTAACAATCTTCTTATCAGACCAAAAGTGTTTCCAACATTAGAAAATCACTTTAGCAAAACAAGTTTAGGTAAAGAATCCCACAAAAAATCTTCTTAAGTGGTTGGTTTATGTTATTCTAGAATAAGATAATGGAAGAGTTTTGCAAGCTTCCTTCTATCTTTTGTGGCCACTGATATATCATTTCCAGAAGATGATTCTTTATTTGACTTTGAAGAGTCCTTAATAGCAAGTCTAAAATAAAACAAAGCATAAATGTTATACAAAATATTTAAAAAATAATAATAATAAATCTGCAAGTTATTTATATTTAGTAAAAGAAGAAGAAAGTTTTTAATAATTTGTTTAATAATTTCTATAGGTAAGAATTTACCTTCTTTTTTGAGACGGATGGTAAATCTTTTGATGAAGATTCCGATAATGGATGCTTTCGGTCTTCAAATGGCAAAATAATTTCTGAAATAAAATATAAGGTTAAATACAATTTATAATTTAAATTAAACTGCATAATAAAATAAAGTTTAAAAAAAAGTTAAATTTATAATAATCTAATATTCTTTAAGCCTATTCTTAAATGACATATTTTCATATAAGTATATACAGTGCATTTCTTGATTGTCCCCCACCCTTTTGTTTTTTGAACGGATCACAGCACAAGATCCTCCATTCCATTTAACGCGCCCAGCCGCCATCTTAAAATTTTCCTCTGTCAATTTTACTCTAAAACATAGTATTTATCAATTTCATATTCCTAAATTAAATTTTTTAAATTAATCCGTTTAAAAAATAAAACGGGGGGACGGCATTAAAGAAATGCACTGTGTATTAGTTTTATACAGCGTGTCTACTTAAGTTCACACCATATGGAAAACTTTTTAATATTCATTTTATGAAAAAGTCATTCTTTATAAAAATTCTGAATGGTCTAAAACCCAAAATGCAATTATCAAATATTAATTTTTTGCAGTGGTATACGGGGTATGTCAAAAAATATGAATTTAGCATTAGAGGAAAGTACCTTAATTTTTTAAAATATCGAACATTTTTATGAGAGAAAAGATGTTTAGAAAAGTCACGTTATCATAGAAAAGTGTTAGAAAAGTTTTTTTTAAATAATCCAATTTTCATATTTCAATCCTATATTTAATCCTAAACATCTTTTCTTTAAACAAAAATTCGATACTTTAAAAATTAAGGTACTCCTCTTTTAAGCAAAATTAATATTTTTTATATACCTCGTACATCACTGCAAAAATTAATATTTGCTAATTGCATTTTGGGTTTTGGACCATGCAGAACTTTTTATAAAGAATAACTTTTTGTCATAAAATTAATAGTTAAAAAGTTTTCCACATGGTGCGAACTTAAGTAAACACGCTGTATTAGCTAAAAAGTAAACTCTTTAAATGTATGTTTAAACAACTATTTTTGATACTAGGTTTCTAAGTTTTAACAAAAAGAATACCATATTACTATTGGGTATTCATAAATTTAGCCACTTTTAAACAATTTGCTCTAGTGTTTAGCCCTCAAAATGTGCAATTAGCACTATTAAAAATATAGCTAGTGTATTTATAAAAATAACAACGACCTATAAAATTTTTCTAAATTTTTTAAACTAATGTTAACTCGAAAATTAATACTAGTCACATACCTTTTCAACATTGAAGAATATAAACTGCCAGAGCTTCCACTACTTGTGAAACTATTGCTTTGATTGAAATGTGAGGCTAAAGCAATTTCAAACTTTTCTTTAATGTACCCTGTACTTGTAGAAGCAACTGCAATATCTGAAAATGGTTAAAAAATATTTTAAAGTTATCTTTAAATTATCCCAAACCTAATGTTTAAATTCTTATTGTATTTAAATAATAAGTTCTCTGTATCCTAAGATATTTTATTTTTTTATATATAGATTTTAAATACAGATTAAAACTATAACATACCTGTTGAGCCAGATGATAATTCTATTGGACGTAATACAGTGGTATTGTCAAAATGATGCTTATTTTTTCATTGAATATACTCAGCAACTGGAAGTTTTTGTTTTGGAATAGCAAGAGCTCAAAGGCATTTTCCTTCTCTGTTCATTAAAAATCTTCAGGCAAAAAATGATCAACACAAATTTTATTTTTATAGGAATAAGAGTCTGATGGATTTCTTTTAATAGGGCTTAGCCATTTTCCCTCTTTCTAGGACTCCTCGGTAACCTTTAATTAGAAAATAATAAAACAAGTTAGTAAAAAATAAACTATATGAGGATTAAAACTACTATATATTTTTATTATTTAAGATCTAAATAAAATTTATGAATTATACCCCACCAAGCAACTCTATCCGAATTCTATTCCGTAAGCTTTTTTAGGTCAAAAATTTGTACCAAAAATCAAAATTTTCAAGACGTGTACACAGTTTTGTCTACTTTGTAATGTAAATTAAGTGTCTATAAAGTTTAGAAGACACAGTGCTATTTCTATTGCATTTATTTGAGAAAAGGTGTAAAATTTATAGAAAAACGGGGTTTCAAAAGGTGAAAATTAAATATTGTGGGCCACTTTGGCTTTAAATTAAAATTGTGTGCAAAAAAGGAGGAATATGGTGAAAATGAGGTTAGTTCAAATGCCAACTTTGATGATGGATATCTCGAAAACGAAAACTTTCCGCCAAATTTTTTTTTTATATTCGTGATCAGCGCCCCAAAAATACCCCGTATACCACAAAAACCATACAAATTTGGTGAAAATCGGAGTTGCGGACACCTTCTAGAAAATGACCTTATAGTTTTTTACTGGATATTTTATTTTTCACTACAAATAGTGGTAAAGGCAATTACCTAAAAGTTGCATGGGTAGATATTTTTACAAATAATATATTTACCTAAAATTAGATTACACTCTGATTTCATATTTTAAGACCACCACGCCTTTACATACCTGTGAAAGGAAATATTGCCTTCTTTTTCTTTGCTTGGGTTGCACAATACACTTTGACATTTTAAGTTCTAATTTAATTAACACTAGTAGCACTAAAATAGGCACAAAATATCACTCAAGATAGTCAAACACTATAAAATTTTGTAAAAATACAAGGAGACAATAACATAACACACCAAAACGCCATTTGCAAAACTAATGACAAATGACAAATTGAATGAAGTTAGTGTAAGAAGTGTTCCCACAAGAATGATTATTGCCAACTACTATTCCCAAACATTCCTAAACGTGGTTATGCGCGTAGGTGTACCATTTTTAATACACAGGCGCTTATGGGGGTCAGTTTTCTAGTTCTTTCAGATCTGCGGCTCTTCTACTATAACTTTGTTTGGTATTTTAAATATTTTTAGTATTATTTCTCAGGAATAATTACGTTTTTTAAATTTTATTTTATATTTTCCAGGCCAAATGTAAAAATTCTTTCAGAAGTAAATAAAATGTAAAAGATTATATATATATATATATATATATATATATATATATATATATATATATATATATATGTAATAAGAAAGTAATGTTCTTGAGCCTTCGAATAAACAATTTAATAAAAGTTTTAAATTCTTGGGCATAGAGGCTCCTAAATGACAAAAAGAAAGAAAACAAATACATAACCTGGTAGAAACGACTACTTGGCTGGTTACTTTAAAATTACGGAGTCTCCAAATAAATGGATAACCCCGGGTCGCAATGAAGACGGTGACACGTGTTTCATCCTTGTTGGGAATCATCACAACCGCTGTACATTGCTGACAACTTGGCTATGTTTTCTAGTCGCTAAACATAATCCTGTCGGAACTAAGGGAGTAAGTTCAGCGGTAGGTTCAGTTGTTTTGAAATTGCTTGGCGAGATGGCTCTGGCCGCTGAACTTACTCCCTTAGTTCCGACAGGGATTATGTTTAGCGACTAGAAAACATAGCCAAGTTGTCAGCAATGTACAGCGGTTGTGATGATTCCCAACAAGGATGAAACACGTGTCACCGTCTTCATTGCGACCCGAGGTCATCCATTTATTTGAGACTCCGTAATTTTAAAGTAACCAGCCAAGTAGTCGTTTCTACCAGGTTATGTATTTGTTTTCTTTCTTTTTGTCATTTAGGAGCCTCTATGCCCAAGAATTTAAAACTTTTATTAAATTGTATATATATATATATATATATATATATATATATATATATATATATATATATATATATATAAATATATATATATTTATATATATATATATATATATATATATATATATATATATATACATATATATGTTTTTATTTTAATAATAAGGTTTTAACTACGATACCCGTTTGTGGGTTCATATAATTCATTTTAAATTTATTTATGTTAACTGTGGCAAACTATAAAGTGAACTCAGAAATAATAAAATTAAGTTTTTTACCTTCTCACATTGCCGCCCATAATAAGCTTTAAAAAAATAACGACTATAATTAAAATTACCTTTAAAAGTCTTAATACGAGTATTTTTTTACTGGAAACTTTAATTAATCACACATTAAAAGAAAATGCTTTCGACTAAAAATATAATTCAGCATTTGAAAAAAAAGAAATTGCAATTATTGGATGTTTACGGTTGGGGGTATATTTAACCTCCATGCGCCTACTTACGTAATAAAAAGGCACGCGCCTACTTAAGACTTAAACGTAAAAAAACTGTCAAAAAATTTAAAAGCGGTAAAAACTTGTATTTTTAAGAGCAAAATCCTAAGGCCCTCAGACCTTCTTTATTTTCTCAGAAATAAAATGTTAATGTAATGCCAGTATATACCATGCGTGTATGACATTTTCTAGCTTAAGTCGACGGTAATGTAACTTACTTACAATCTCAGTCTTGATTTTTATATAATAATCTTAGAAAACTAATACAATAGTTATTTTCAAGGAGCCAGACCAATCAGGGGGCCTAACACTTCCCCAGACACATACAAGGCTTGCTATGTATATGAACGAGATCGTGATTGTAGATAGTTTGATACAATTTGTAATTAATAATTTTAATAATAATCTAATCAGTTTTCAGTAGTTATAAAGAACAATGTTCACATTTATTAATACCAATAGTTACTGCATAATTAAAATTATACAGTGTGTCCCAAGATAGGTGTTTCAAGAGGACAAATGGAACATTTTTAAGTGTTTTAACGTCCTTTTAGGAAAATTGGTCGCATGGTCAAAAACTAAGAAATACAAAATTTTACTCATATTGGAGTTATAAAAATTTGAAAAATGCCTAAAAGTAAAGTACAGCAACTTTGAAAAAAATGGAACAAAATTGTATAAGTCAATGTTGTAAAGAATTTAAACTTTGACTTAAAATTAAATTCTTCACAACATTATTCTATTTTTAAAAATAAAAATAATTTACTTCTGAGACTTTCTCATATTTTTTAGTTTTAACGTGCCCATAATATTGCCCGTAAAATACCAATCAAAGCAAAATTTGGTATTTAATAGTTTTGGACCATGGACCAAAATGTTTGGTCTATTTGTCCTCTTGTAACACCTATCCTGGGTCACACGGTATATTTTTAATTATGCGGTAATTATTGTTATTAATAAAAGCAAACATTATTCTTTATTATTACTGAAGACCGATTAAATTATTAATAACAAATTTTATAAAACTATCTACAATCACGATCACGTTCATTTACATAACAAGCCCTTGTGTGTGTCTGAGGAAGTCTTGGGCCCCTCTGATTGGTCTGGCTCCTTGCAAAAATTAATATTTAATTACTTTCCTAAGTATTATATATAAAAATCAAGACTGAGATTGTAAGTAAGGTTACATTATTTTTAGAAGTTTTAAAGCGCCTGGTATGAATTATAGCCGCTGGAATGAGTCTGGTATCAGACGAGTATTAATTATGAATTTTTAATAATATTTATTAAAATATACATAAAAATCAGCACTAAGATTTTAAGAAGAGTAAGTACTATCTTTATTTACATTTAGCACCTGGTACCTGCCGTCGGCTCAAGCTAGAAAATATGCATACACGCATGGCATATATTAGCACTAGTATAGATCAACAGAGGAAAGTCAAATTCCAGACTACTCGTGGTCGCCATAGGCGTGCTACGCTATACATTATATTATAGTTAAATATTTAAATTCAAGAATAATTTTATTGTATTTAATGATCAAATATTTCATTTTTTCTAGTTAATGTTATTCTAGTTGAATAACATAGATTTAAATAAATAAAAGGTGTAAAAATTAGGAGATAATAATTTTAAGAACACTTTTTGTTAGATATTCTAAATACATACTTTCGTTTCGTTAAATTATTGGGTGCAACCGAGGATTTATTGGTTATTTAGAAATATTACTTTGTCAAAGTAAAAAATATTACCTTCTACAAATAATTATATAAATATAAAGTAAATATTTGGTGTTATATACAAAATATACAAACGTTTTTAATTTGTTTTATTGTTTTTAACATATTTTTGTGAATAAAAAATTGCCTCTCACTCTTTAAAACTATTTATAAACGTTACTCATTCCTTTCTGAACCATAAGTCACTGTAAGTATTTGATTTAAGAAATATTTAGTTGAAACCTATACACATAATACCAGATTGGTATGAAGCATTATTAAGGACGATTACACTGCTTTCGAGAATATTTGGAATCAATTTTTCCATTAGCCGCTTGGTAAAATTTTCCTTATTCATTTGTCCGTGGTAGTCACCAAAACATTGTCTGGCTCTAAATACTAGACCAGCATTTTGCACAAAACCATTTTTGCAACCAGCATAAATTACAATTAGCTAACCTAAAATAATAATGTTTTAGATTTAGTAAATCAGTAATCATATAGTTTGTATGCTAGATGTCTTGGAACTGTACATATATCTCAGTACTATCATATGGAGGGGTAGACCATAGGCCCCCACCTTTCACTTTGTAACCAAATATTTTATACAAACCTAATGGCAAATATGGGCATTTAATAATAATTTTGCTTTTTAAAATTATGTGAGAAGGAGGGAAAAAAATCTTTTTAAAATAAGAGAAAACAATAAAAAAGGTCCCACCTCCCTCAAAATTTTATGTTCATTTCTGCCGCCTCAGGCACTTTTCCTCGGCCTATGCCCCCTTGAAATGTTGATATGACCGCTCCTGCGATCTCACGTGTGGTTTACATTTTAGAATCTGTCAAAGTGGTAAAATTTTCAATTTTCAATTTCGAAAACAGAAAATGATAAGTATGAAACATCAAGTATTTCTCCTTAAATCTAGAAATGTCTTATATAGGGTGTCCGATTTTAAATAATTAGATTGGGTTTAAATAGTAATTCTTTGAGATACCCTGTATTTAGAAAATATGATGTATCTGAAACTGCCTGCCAACAAGATTTAAAGGTTAGGTCATTGTCTATCCATGTTTCATCAATATATATAACATTGTGGCCTTTTTCCCTATATTTGCGAATAGCATGAATATATTTGTATCTCCAGTGCAATATATTGGGTCTTTCTACTGAAAGTTTACGTTTACTTTGGTATTGTCTCCAATAAAATCCATTTGTCTTTAGTAAACGTCTCAACGTTTCACTAATACTAGTAGCTCCTTTAGGGAACGATCATGAGGACCAAAAACAACTACTCCCCTGGCTATGTGTCCCGCCGGGTATTGAATTACATTGGCCACACAAGATCTTCGTTCGCACCAGACAAGGGCACTTGGTTGATCAAAAATGTGATGTTGGATGTATTCATCCGAGAAAAGTGAACTTTACGGAAGTCGGTTTTGGTGAGTCGCAGCCAGTGGCATACGCAACCGAGGATAAACTTTGAAAACGTATACGAACGACGTAAGACAATCCCTTTAGTTCTATCAGTCTGGGTACCGTAGTATCGCATGGTGCATGCACCTTTTCCGAAAAACATTGTGGTGTAATTACTTTTTTCCTATGTTGCTAAGGTTTTGGGAAAATAACCTAACATATGTTGTTTCTTATTTTTATTTGTGTCTATTAGGCTTCCTTTGGGCTTTCCGAAAATTACCATTTTTTTTATAAATTTGGCTTTTTTTTATAAAAGTCATGACAAGACAATGGTATTTGATTATATTTGTCAAGTCACAGTTTGTTTTATTAAACGGTTTTACTTAACGGTGACCTGTGTTATTTATTTGGATCAAATCTAGTATTTGAAATTTGACCGCTTTCCTGACGACTGATCGATCTGAAATTTGGTACACTTCCTTAATCTTGATCACAATACACTATAGCATATTTTTGATAATTATAAATCCAACATGGCCGCCGATACAAAATGGCGGATTACATATTACTTCACTACAACCTCAATATGGGTATTAAATAAAAGGACTTTATTGGTAGAATAGAGCTCACTATAAAAAAATAAATTACAAGATAGCCTATAGCTGCTATAAAATGAAGAATTACATATTTTCCACAACTACTTCAATATAAAATCGTTGGTTAAGTTATAGTAAGGCAATATGAAAGGGCTTGGTTGGTTAAATAGAGCTTACTATTAAAAAAATAAAATTGAAGATGGCCGCTGCTACAAAATGGCGAATTAAATATTTTCTACAACTACTTCATATAAAATTGTTGGTTAGTGCTGATTAGTTATAGTAATGCATTAACTGAACTCAATAGAATGAGAAGTATCAACTAACAACAAAACTAAAAACTTGAAAATAATTTATGTAAAAAACAACTTTCTATGTTAAACGGTTTTGTTGTATTAAAAGCTAAAAGTAATTCGGTAAGTCCTAGCTACCAGATCGCACCAATCTTCTCAATAATATGGGGTATTGATCAGACAAAAAAATAAAATCGTTGGGCAATTGACATTTCTATCATAATATTTACTCTGGATACGCTACGCCCAACGGTTTTATTATTTGTCTAATCAATACCCCAGATTGATGAGAAGATTGGTGCAGATCTGGTAGCTAGGACTTTCAGAATTATTTTTTAGCTTTTAGTACAATAAAACAGTTTTTTTACATAATTTATTGTCTATTATATGGCAAATACTTAGTTATTACATTATTTTGAAATTGGATTTTTTATTATGACGGTGCACCTCCGCACAATTCAGCTGCTATAATAAGTTGTTTAAATACAAACTTTGGAGAAAACTGGGTAGCAAATAGTGGACCTATTAGGTGGCCCGTCTGATCCCCTGATATTACGCCTCTAGATTTTTATTTCTGGGGATTTCTAAAAAGCAAAATTATTCAGACAAGTAATGAAATTTATGAACTTTTAGAAAATTTTTACATTTAAAATACCATAAATAGGGTTCGTAATTTTGTAATTTGTTTAAATAACAAGGGATTTCAATTTGAACCTTTATTGTAGTTTTCGTTATTTGTTAGTTTTAAAATAAATTTCGGTTATTCTTAATATACTATTATATGTATTTATTTTATTTTCATTTTGTTATTACAACATTTTATTCTGTCATAGTACTTTTATATAATAAAATAATATTTTTAAAGCTTAAGTAAGCTATTTAAAATAGGTTAAAATATCCAGTTATTTTTAATAAAATGTCAAAATACTACCTCAAGCAAAAAAAAATAGGATTTTTATTTTTATAATTTTTCTCAATTTTGTAGTACAGGGTGTCCGGACTTCGTAACAATTGCAGGGTATCTTGGTTATATTTACTAACCAGAACTTTTGCTACTTTTTGATGAAACAAAAGACAACACTAAAAGATTTTTTATGGCCTTCTTAGTTTCTGACATACAGGGCAAAATTATTTGTTTTCCATTTTTGGACCCTTCTTTATATGTTAGATAACTTACAAAAAAGTAAAAACTGATATTGGTAGATATTTTTACGTAGAATCCATGGCGTAGTTAGATTTTTTAAAGTTTTATATTTTTCGAGAAACTAATAGTTTTTCTTATTTTTTATTTAATAAATTATACAGGATAAGAGCTTTTTAAAAATAAATTATACTTAAAAGTAAAAAATATTTTTTTGAGGACCTTAATTTTTGTTCTTTATTTTAAAAATAAAATTCGGATTGTGGGCCATGATGTAGGCTTTATGCCCAAAGAATAAAGTAAGCTCTTAAGTTTATAATTTGTTTTCGTTTTACACCAAAATTTAAATTTTAATTTATTATTTTATATGTTGCTCCGTCCAGCACCTCTATTCGCCTCTTGATTTCTCAAGTTTGTTTACTTAGATATTAATTATTTAAAAACTGAATATTTTGGACGACAGTGTTCAAAATTAGTATGAATCCATAGTTTTGTCATTTGATTTTAGACAAAATAGTAGAAAACCGTGAATAAAACTGTTACCAAAATTATTAATAAAACTTAAATTTTAAAAGCATCAGTTTCATACATGGTTTTCTAAAATTTTGTTTTAAATTAAACGTTTTTCCAAAAACTATGGATACATACTAATTTTGGACACTGTTCTGAGTATGAACACAGTGGCGCTGATACAAAATATTCAGTTTTTTAATTAATTAATAGGTGAACAAACTTGCTTGGTAAGTAGGGGTGCTCGGAGAAGCAAAATATATAATAAAAAAAATAAAATTTAGATCTTACTGTAAAATTCAAACAAATTATGAACCTAAGGCTTACTTTATTCTTTGGCTATAAAGTCTATATCATTGCCCACTATGCGAAATTGCATTTTAAAATTATTAATATTAATTAAGGTCCTAAAAATAAAAAATACCATTATGTTATATATATTTTTTAAATGTTTTTTTTTGTTTATAATTTATTAAATAAGAAATATTCAGGGTATTCCATATCTCAAAAATCATAAAATTAAAAAAAGGTTACTACGCCACTGGATTTTACGTAAAAACATTTACTAAGGTCAGTTTTTATTTTTCTTGTAACATACAAGACAACTAAAATATGAGGAGGGTCTAAAAACAGAAAAAAATGAATTTCGCGAAATATATTAAAAACTAAGAGGGCCATGGAAAATATTTTAGTGTCATCTTACGTTTTATCAAAAAGTAGCAACAGTTCGCGAAAACTGAAAGTCTCTATCTCTAATAATAACCAAAATATTCTGCAATTGCTACGAAATCCGGATACCCTGTACATTTCATGTTTTTCAAAAACCTTATTAACTAGCATTCACAAGTATTAAAAAAATAGGGGTTTCCATTATATATAGTGTGTCAAAAATTTTAAATTTTTTTAAATAAAAATTAGCTTTAACCAATTTTTTAAACAACACTATGGTGATACCTTTTATAATACTATATCACTACATAGTATACCCGCATATATTTTTGGCATCCCAGGAAGGCATATGCCTAAATACCAGAGTACCGTTGGCGTCGGGTAATTAGATGTTTAACCCATCGTTCCCTCTGTTCCGTCAACGTTGTCCAAGCGCTGAAACATGCAGTTATGCATTTTACAGCACCTTTTAGACAACGCGGTAGTGCCACCAAGATCGTTATTTTTTAATAACTACTACCTGAATATGCCTTCCCCGCTGGGAATCGAACCGGTGACCTCTGGCTTCGAAGCTTTGTCCACTGGGGAGACACCGCGATAATTCCGTTTAGTTTCTAGTTACAATGTCTTAAGCTAAAAATTTAACAAAGAAAATAATAGAATTAGTGGGTAGGATATTAAAACAATAATTACTTCTTAAAAGCAAGCAAGGTAAAAATAAACAGAAGCCTATGAAACATCTACAGCATTAGAACTTATCGGTTTATTTCATTCTCTGTTACCGCAAACAGAAAGAAAAATGTATTGTTTTAAGGAAACATAGGGTTTTAAAAATATGCTTTCTTTTTGAATACGTGTGCTTTTAAACTAATATTCATTTCTTACTTTAATAATAGTGGCTCTTAAACTGGGAGAAAAAATACTTTATTTTATGTCTTTAATTTAAAAGAAATTATTTAAATTAAAATATCCTTGTTATTATTTTGAGAACATCAGAATCAAGAAATAAACACATAAAGATTTATGATTTAAGCTCTTTAATATCTTGAATATAAGTTTAAAGATTTTAAACAAAATAAATTAAATGTTTCCATAAAAACATTCATACATTTCCTTTAAAAAATAGGTTCTTATTTTGAGAACCCATACCAAACTTAAACTTTATGTAAAAGAACCCATTTCTTTAATATAAGTATTCACTGAATGATGCTTTTCAGTATCAACGGTATCCTACCGTCGAACAACGATAGTTTTTCTTATAAGATATACTCTTGTTATTCGTGTTGTTAGCGCCCCCTTCCCCCTATAGAAAACAAAATGTTTTAAGGCAAATCCTCCATTTGTAATTTTTTCGTCAATTTTATTAATTTCTATCGACAAATATTAAATCTTATGAAATTATCTATATTTTTCAAAAAACTAGAGCCAGTTAAATTCGTTTCACTCTATAATTTTTTTAATTGCGCCCCTGTTGCTGTAGAACAATTTAGGTCGGAAAAAAAACTGAAATAACTGAAAAAGTGTTAAAGATCTGCCATGAGTAATCCATTTATAATTTTTTTATAATAAACTGCAACAATTTTACGAGGATATTAATTTAAAAGATATGTTTACTGGATGAAACAAGTGTCTCTTTAATTTTTTTAAATTAAAAAAAAAAACAGAAGGGGTGCTTAATTTTTTCACAAGAAAAAGGCAGATATTTTTGCGAAATTTGAGATTTGTCGATAAAATTTGATCCAATTTACAAAAAAATTACAAATAGAGAATTTGCTTTTAAAAGTTTGGATTTTCTTTGGAGGGGGAGCTAACCAAAAAACTAACCTTTTTCGCAAATTCCAAAATAAAAAAATCTTTTTCAAAGAGGTCCTTTTAGTATCAATAGCATCTGGTAATAATTTGGACTGGGTCCCAAATCTCAGTTTATAGATAAAATAATTTGAAAACCCTAGTTACGCCCCTGCAACTGAGGTAAATTACGTTATCGTTGTGTTTTAGCGCAAGAAATTTGTCGTAGCTTTTTTATAAAAATCCAGGTGGCCTAGATAAAGCGTGAAGGAATACAAAAGAACTCCTTTATGGGGAATAAAAAGTTTAGCCAGGAAGATTTAAAAAACGGTTGCTCGTAGCAATATTTACTAGGTATACATTTCTTTGTTTAAAAAATCGGTCAGATAAAAATTCTTTACTAAAGCTGGAATATACAGAGATATAAAAAGTAATTGCATTTTGAACACAAGCGAAGGACCGCTCCTTCCACATTTATGTTCCCCACCTAAGAAAACGCCGTAATACCTAATTATATGAAAAAGATTCTTATAATAAAAATGATATTAAAAAATAAGCAAAATAAAACGGAATTCCCGCGCTACTGTAATTGCACAAGTTTCTTAAGCTCCCGCCTTCACTTTCGCGTTCCCTTTGCCGTTCCCGCTTTAGCAATCCCGCGTTGGTCTGAAAGTATCTAAACAATAAACGCGACATCAAGTCAACTAAAGGTCCAGTTACCTTTGATTCGCCAGTATTTCTTTGCTTTGCCTACCTCTCGTTTCATACTAGCGGAGCTTGGAAGTCGGCGACGACGCGACGGACCAACGCTATCAAAGTGTATTGAGTCTTATGAGACCATTCACAGGTTAAGAATCGGGATAGTCAACGAGCGCTTATAAAGGTGCATTTCTAATCACTTCGCAGGCAAAGTGTCAATTCGGCACGCATGCTTAGACTATGACCTTCATCGGTTACATTTCTAATAAAATTCAACTTCGGCACGCGTGCCGGCGGCAGCGAATTTTCTTGCAAGCTGCAAGCTTTTAACGTCCGTGCTGGCTATGAGACATGCGCATTTTGGATTTGGCTTGAGGCTTGAGATGCTAACCTTAAAGTTTGACATTTGTTTGTTTATATTTAGATCATTGGTTTAATATTGTTATTTTTCGAAATGGATTCATCTTCTTTAGAACGGGAAGATTCTTATTTACTTCTTGTAACAGTTTTTCCTACTGTTGTTGAAAAAAGGCAGCTACTGGATACATCTAGATGTCGTCAGCCTAAAAGTTCGGAGTGCATCCCATACTACAAGTTCGTAAGGAACAAGGGTGTTACGATAATCTTTTAATGGAAGCCCGTCTAAGTGATCCTTATATATTTTTAATTTTACAAGAATGTCTCCTGAAAGTTTTGATAAACTATTGGGCATTGTAGGACCATTTATTACAAAAGCTTCCCAGCGAGAACCAATATCTGCAGGATGTCGGTAAGTAGTTTTACTACTTAATTTATCATAATTCATATCCTTTGAAATTTTTCTGTTTTAGATTGGCTGTTACATTAAGATTTTTAGCTACTGGCGATTCGTATCCAAGCTTATCCTATTCATTCCGAATTGGAGTTCCGACAATATGTAATATAGTAAGAGAAACATGTGTTATATTGTGGAACCAGCTCCACCCTCTGATGATACCCCCTCAGTCTACAGAACAGTTACATAACATAGCAGATGCGTTTTTGAAAAAATGGTCTCTTCCAAATTGTGTTGGCGCCATTGATGGTAAACATGTTACGATTCAAGCACCTCATAATTCAGGATCAGTGTTTTTTAACTATAAAAAAGTTTTAGTGTGGTTTTATTAGGAGTGTGCGATGCAGACTACAATTTTATTTATGTGGATATAGGTGCATATGGTTCCCAGAGTGATGGTGGTGTCTTACAACAGTCTTTATTTGGTAGAAAATTATTTCAAAATGAGCTGAGTTTACCTCAGCCACAGGAACTACCTCTTTGTCCACTTAATATTAAAATACCCTTCTTTTTTGTTGGTGATGAAGCTTTTCCTTTGAAGGAAAACCTAATGAGACCTTTTAGTCGGCCAAGAGCTGGTGGATTATCTAGGGATGAAAGAATATTTAACTATCGTTTATCCAGAGCAAGAAGGGTAATTGAAAACACTTTTGGCATAATGGTAGCACGCTTTAGAATTTTGCATCGTGTTATTAATGCTAATCCTACGACAGTTGATAACATTATAAAAGCCATAGTTTGCCTTCATAATTATATTCGAAAGGAAAATATTCCTTTTTATGTCACTGAAGGTGATATGGATAGAGAAATTGGAGGCAGTTTAATATCTGGAAGGTGGAGAACTGAAATCCCTAGAGATGGACTTGCTCTTGGCAATGTTCCCTTAAGGCTAGGTGCACGTAATGCCACTTTTCCAGCACTAGCCATAAGGAATCATTTAAAAAATTATGTCAATGGACCAGGAGCAGTTTTAGCTCCTTGGCAATGGGATACTGTTGATAGAACTATCTAAATATTAATAGTTTTTGGATGTGATATGCAAATAATTTGTAAGTATTAGTTCATTAAGTAATATTTTAGTTTTTTGTAGTCTAGGTGCATAGTGTAAATTAATCTAGTTTTTACTTTTATTACCTACCACTTCTCATAATATATTTAGTGTGTGTTTGTGTTATAGAGGAATATAAATAGATATACTATCTTTAAATACAGACATTTTTTCATTATTCTTATAACTTTACTTTATTCTTTATGTTTAGAAACTTTTCCATCATTAAATTCTAAAAAATAAAAGTAAAACACAACATAAATCATAGATTTGATTTCGGAATTGAATGTAAATGTATTTTTTGACTCTGTGCACATTTTAATAAATTGTATTGGATATAATATATACCTATGTATATAGTATGATAGTAGTTATGATGTAAAAACGTATGTTTGTTTATTATGCCTAAATTTTGTATGTATTTTATATCATTGGGGCTTAAATTAATAAAAGACAGTAAATAATATACTCCACAATACATGTTTTATTATAAAGTAAAATTTTAATTCTCTAGGTCACATTATTGCAGTCCTTTAAAAATGAAAATAAAAAAACTCTCGAAAACAACAAAAATATTATTTCTAATAAAAATCAACAAACTGGTAATATCAGTCTTTTAAAAGTTGGGTAATAATACTATTGCACCGAACAGTAACTAACGACATTCAGTGCTAATGGTCCTTACAAAATAAAAAGTAAATTTTCAAAAACTAACAAAAATAATATATCTAGTCATAAAACAACAAATTAAAATTTAACAAAAGTAGTAGTTCCTTAAAATTTGTATAAAATAAATAAAAATATAAACCTATTCTATAATATTTTGTAAAAACATAATGCATAAATTTGTAAATAAAATATTAAAGTAAAACATATTGTGGTAAAATTATCTTAGAGATCTTTTAAAGTTAATTATTTGCAATTGTAATTCCTCCATTAAAATACTTGCACTGGGTTCTTTTAAATCTCGAAGCTCAGCAGCTAAATATTGTGCAAATAAATCATATTTGTCACTTTTCTTTGACTGACCTAAATTTTTGATGGCACTTGAGACATCCACCAAAACATTATCTATATCTCTAGATCCCTGCTGATTTGTACTTCTTCCTGTTTCCAGTTTTCTTTTTTTCTGTAGGGGGTAGCCTGACTTGTTAAAGGTACATTTTCAAAAATATTTGGCTCAGGGATTGCACTCTCAGGATTATCCTGGTATTCAATTATAATTTCTTCTGCTTCATCAGAATCAATCTCTGCATTGCCAATATTTGGTGAATCTGATACCAAATTGGATGTGGTCGGTCTTTCCTGTTCTTGCCCACACTTGTACATAAATTTAAAAAACTCATTAACGGCCAAGCTGCTCTTACAGAAGATGGTGCACCACTCCTTTGCAACCTTTCCTCGATGGCTACTTCCCTTCTGTATTTTTCTCGAAGGGCTTTAAAGCGAGTCTTAACTTCAGGAACTAAAATATTTAAAACAAATTTTAAAGCTGATTATAAGTAAAGAAGTTAGATTTTTTACCTGTACACATCATAGATTTCGCAACAGAAGCCCAACAATTTTCTTTTTGCAAGATAGACTTATAACCCTTGTCAGTCTTGTCATAAAGTGGTTTATAATTAGAAACACACTGTAATAAAAACTCATCATTGATTGGATTATTTTGGGGCGTTTCCATTTTTAATAAAAGCCAAACTACAAGAACAGTCTGCTGTCTGCTCACTCTGCTCTTCGGAATATCGGAATTCAAATTTCAAATAAACAACTAACCTCAATAAACAAACCAAAAGCGCATGCGTCGCTCGCAAGTTGAAGTGATTGAAAACGGTCCAAATTCTTGCTCGCTTCCGTGCCGACTTGCAATTCGACCGCCAAGTGATTAGAAATGCACCTTAAGGCTCCATATAATTTTTTATCACTCGGTCCGGCCCGGCTCGTTAAGTGTGAAGCGACGATACCCACTCGTGTTCGCGTCATACCCGCGGACGCTACCAAACTGGACAAGTACTTTCACCGAAGCAATATTTTAAATTAATAATTATGAGAAAATATTAGATTACCATATATAAGAATATTGTTTTGCCCATTTTTTTCATTTAAACAAAATAATTTTTGTCTTTCTCCAGAATAAAATTAAAAAGTTTATTTAACATTTTAAGAGATTTATAACTTTTATATAAGTACTATGAAGAACTATTCTTCTCTTACACAATATAATAAAAGTTGTGATTACTTTTAAAAAAATAAATTAATGAAATATTTAATAATAAGTTACTTACGATACAAAGGTTTCAATCTAAAGGTTTATTAGCTTTTGGTTGAAATTATTTAAATCCCATAAAATAAAATCTTAACAAGACGCCAGACGGAAACTGGGCAAATGGTTCCATCTCAAAATGTGGTAATTTGTTTACCAAAAATGTGGTGAACAGTTTACCTAAAAATTACTGATAAACTTATTAAAAAACTGAAAAAGTTTTTTATTAAAAATGAAATGTTCAAACGCCACTGGTAAAAAATAATAGTAAAATTACAGTAAAATATGTAATGTAATGGTTAAAGAAGGGTACTAAATGTTGTGGTCATACCTGGAGTGATAGGAACGTTATAACAAAAAGGCATTTTTTTAAACTGTGTAACCCTGTATTTCGAAAACAAAACCTTTTCGGACATAATTTAATTTAAAATGTTTTTATTTTTTGTTTTCTATACAGTGTTAAGAGGAAATTGTTAACTTAACAATTACCCTATATATAAGTGTTTTTCGTCAAATATACTCTATACACAGACTTAAGATCCCCCAAAGCCAGAGGCTAGTTGCGCTATTGGGGCTATAACAGCCTTGTTTATTGGCGTCTTTCGTTTTACAAAAAGCTCGGGTTCGCAAAAACCGCAAGATTCTATCTTTATTAATAACTGAGATACCCCGCTGCTTCAACCGAAATGGGACACCCTGTACGTCAGGGCCACATTGCAATCTTTTAAAGTACTTAGGTATAATAATTGTGCCACTTAAGAACATTTTTTATTTTAACCCATTTTGAAAAAATCTAAATACGCTAACAATCATTAAATCATTTTTATTACACCCCATACATTTTTATATAGGATGTGTAAAAAGAATATAATATGCCGATCAAGGGCGCCGACAGGATGACTTTCAGGGGTTGCAATATATTAAAAAAATTGAGTACCAGGAAATACAGGGCTCAAACAAAGTGAAAAGCAAAAAAAGGTCTTTACCTTCCAAGCAGTACTTTTCTTCCGAGCCGCGCCGCGCACATAAAAAGGTAAGGGGTTGAAAAATCCTTTGCAGTGCAAAAAACTTGATTGTTACCTAACAAACCGTACTTTTTCATACATCTTGTGATACTATTTAAAATCCAGTGGGTTGCAAACAAATGCATCCCCCTCCAGACGTCCATTTTAACAGCTTAATAAAATAATTACTGTTTTAAATAAACCATAAACAAACATTTTCACAACTAAAAACCTTAAGCTTACATTAAACAATGCCACTAATATACATAATAAAGTTGTTTAGTCTAAAATAATAAAATGCGCAACTTTTGGCCTTTCAGCTAGCAGTAACGTAATTTAATTTATTTATTATTTACTTATTTTGTTTTACTTCACACACTTACTTCACAATTTTAAATAATTAAATATGATACTACCAATAAATTTATGCTCAAAAATTAATATTGCCCAAAATACTCCACAGGGTGTTACAGAATAATGTGGTGATTCTTAGGTGATTTTAAGAAGAAAAGATTAAATAAAGCTATGTCCCAAACCACTAAACCAGTGGCGTAGCCACAGGGGGCGAAGGGGGAAAGTCGTTAATTTTATTCTGAATGCTTCGTCTGAAATGCTAAAAACTATAATAATATTTGCTGCAGAGTGGTTTAAAATCCGGAGAATATTACTTTGAGAAATATAAAAAATCAGAAAAACATATTTTTGAGACTATCCAATTCAAAAGCGTCAAAAAGTAATCAAAAGTGTATAATACGTTTATGGTTAATATTGGTTATGGTTTCTTGGAAAATTTAGCTAATTGTTACAAAAAAAATCAAAAACAAAAATAATATTTAAAAAAACGCGTTAAAAAGAATTACCCTTTAATATACAGGGGGATTCAAAATTACGAAAATGCTATTTTGGGAATTAAAAAAATCGTTAAAAATATTTTTTAAATTACTTATATAAATTGCGTGAAAAAGTAATAAAACTTTTACCCTTTTGTTGAACAAGTAGTTACTTTTGTGGTACTACCCAAAACACTTTAACTTTACTTGATATTGTATCCATATAAAAAGTTAAATTAATTATTTATAAAAAAACACATTTATTTTAGTTTGTACCTAACTTTTCCAAGAAATAAGAGGTGATAAGAAAAAAGTGTAAAGGACTTTAAAAATTACTTTTTTATGATTTTAATTAAGAATTTTTAAAAATATTGTTTTGTTTTTTTTTCTTTTTCAAAATAAGATTTCCGCAATGTTTAAGCACTCTTTATATCATAGGGCAATTTTTATTATAATTTTAAGCATTTCAGACAAAACAAAAATTTTTGAAAAGAATAACTTTTTTCGAAATTTTTAAAATAAAAAAATGTACAGGTTTTACTAAGTCCATCCGTAGATACACTGTATGTCATCTACTGAATTTTTGAATCACTTTGAAAAAGGTATTTAAATACATTTTTTATGGTATAGCCTTTACAATAGGCAAAAATAAATAGTTGGTTTTGGATAACATTTATTTTAATTTTACCTTGTCACATTCTGTAGGACTGTTTCAAAAACCTAAACTATCAAAACCCAGTAAAAGGTAAAAGTGTCTTTTGGATTTATTACATGGTTTAATCCATCTTGAATATGCTTGTATTGGCACAGATTTTTCAAGGGTATGATTTGGACCACCCTGTAGATACTTTCGGGTCAGCCAAATTTGTATCTTTTATCTATGTTTTGTAAAAATGTATTTAGAGTAGGTAAAGTAAAATAATGTGCTTTTTAATATCCTCCAGTGACATCACTTTTGACAGCCATAAATTCAAAATATCACCGGTGACCCAACAAAATTTGTATGGAAATATTACCACTACGGAGGGAACTCTAACATACTATTATTTTAAAGAATTGCACTGATTCGATTTTTAATGCAAATTGTGCAGGGTCCTTTAATTTCTTCATTTTCTTTCCTCGGATATGCAATTTTCGCGAATAAAAAAGAAATATTTTTATGCATGTTCAATTTATTATTAAAAACTATAATTTAATTATTACAAAACATATGTAAATTATGTAACCATTACATTATTACAACTCTAATTCTGGAAGTCTAGCGGTTCTTTAATATTAAATAGTTAAAAAAATAATACTATATAATATAAAATTCCTATAAGACATTAACACTCTGTAGCTTAAAAGTAAGAGGTATAGGACATAGCTATACTTAAACTTTTCTTTTAAAATCACCTAAGGATTAACACTTGTAAGAATCAGCATCTTATTATGTACCACCCCGTATAATCATATTGTAATTATTTATTGATCTCATGTTTCCTACAATTTAATTTTAGCAGAACATAAATGGTACTCTCATAAAATTTTACTGTTTTATTTATTAAACTAAAGTGTTTAAATGTCATTTTACATTTTTACAAATGTACACAGATTGCTTTGTTTATTAGATTGCTTAAAAATTATCTTTATTAACAAATTAACAAAGAAAAAAGCGCATTGAAATGGTTGCTGAAAAACCAACATAATATGTTAATATTTTTAGAAATTTTGCTGGCGACAGTCTTATGTTCTACAAATTTTCTGGATCAAAATACATCAAACTAATGTAAACCAAAAGTTGATTGTCTGCAAGATACAGATTGTCAACCTTTCCATTTTATTTAAAATATTTTTAAAAAATTTTTAGCAAAAAAATATTTTTACAATATTTAGTTTTAGGGTTTTTTTCAACTTGAAAAATTAAAATTTGTTATTGGCTTTGTTGAAAAATTAGATTGAGCTACCTGCGCAGCCCCTAAATTATCATATTTGAAATGCCATAACGTTCTTATTGCTTTGGTATATTTTAGCTCTAGTTAAGAATTATCCTATTCTATTTTCCTATATTTTTATGTATAAGAACGGTATACTTAGGAAATGTTTTTACGAGCAACTATTTTACATGATTAAGAGTAAATGCTTCGTCTATGATGACCGGGTGTTTTTTGATCCCGAAAATACATTGTTTCCCAAAGAGAAAGTGTTTAACTTATTTTTTTTACTAATATCTTAAATATTTCATATATCATTTTAATCAATTTGAAAACGGTATTAATAACAGTAAGGAGCATATTTAGTTTTAGCTAAATTAAATTTAAGTACTATGACCTGTGGCACGTCGTGTGAGTCGTGTGGCATATGAACAAGTCTGGCAGTTTCGCTAAAAACCTATTTTATTGGATTATAATAAAATAATTTTAACCAAAAGCCTTTTAACCTTTGTTTAGAGTTTGCAACCTTCTCTGTATAGTAAGTAAATTGTTTATAATATAGCCTAAATTAAAATAATTATTTTATATTAAATATTTTATTACTTTATTTCTTTTAAAGTAATCTTAAATATTATTTTATTTATTATTTATAATGCAAGGGCAGAATAGTTCTTCATAGTATATTGAGTTTTATTTTTTTTAATGTTTATATAACAACCCTCTTCTGGGAAAAAGGAAAATATTATTTTATATAAATTTAAACTCCTAGAAAACAAATAAACTATATTTTTATTTTAAATTAAGCAAATAAAAACAAACCTTTTTTTAAAATATTGTTTCGTGTTGTGATTATTTTTCCAAAAAAAAACGCTAAATTGCATATTTCTGGATCATACAAGAAACATTGGATATTTTTTATCTTTTAAACATTAGGTGTTACATATTTTACTAAAATAAGTTTTTGAAAAGTCTACACCCTGTATCTTGAAAACGAAAAATTTGCTAGCCTATGTTTATATGATTTTTTTTAAGTTTATAAATAAGCCCTTAATTTTGTGTAGATATTTAAATACTAATACTAAGTAAATACAATGCTTTATTTGTTAGTTAAATTATTAAATTAAACATATATTTACTTTATTCACTCTTTAAGCTAAAAATATCTGTCTTTGATAGACCAATGCAAAAGGGGCAACTATTCGGTTAGACCCGTGTCTTCCCTTTTTCCATTAAATATGTATACACTTAAAAGTTTTTCTCGTGCAGCATCTAAATAAATAAAGACCTACATCTCAGGATAGTGATTACTGGAAAACCCCTTTTGGGATTTATATTGAATTATAGACGAGGTTGTAAATCTTTTTTATTTTGTACTTTTAAAGCTAATGGTAGGAACAAAAAGGCTCTTTGTTCTTTTTGCTGATTTGCGTACTTTGCTTATGAAAAATGTATGCCTTGTAATAGCGCGACCTATTAACTCAAAAATGCAGTGTATATCCAAGACAAAAAGTTTTTTTGTTTTTAAATCTGTTTCATATATTACTACTACTTAATATTAATTGTCTATACCTATTTGTTACTAAAATTTACAGCGATCAACAAATTCCTTACAAAAGTAATACACGTTTAAAAAAATATATATAAAACATAATAATAGGGTGGGTGTGGCTAATAAGGCCTGTCTGGTAATAAGGCCTTATTAACAAAAATCCAATTTAAAATAATCGGTGACCCTCAAGCCCACATTACCACGTAGCACATACGCACAGATGGCGACTTAGGCTTGTAACCGCGCGTTAGCTTGCTCGCTGTCGTTTAAGTTTAAAGTTTAAAGTCTCTGCTATTATTTTTCTTGATATGATAGCTTGTCAAATTTTTTATTTTTTATTAAGTATAATATAAGTAAATTCTTAAATGAGAAGGCGGGTCGATACTTTAGTTTCTTCGGTTTAGGGTTTGTTATCGCTTAAACCGCGTTAGACTGTCTCTTTTTCACGCATTATCTATATGTATATTTGACTGGTTGATTCTGTATACAGGTGTGGAAAATCTTTATTCGCCCTTTGCAATTCCCCAAGTGGAAAAGAGAGTATTATTGAATATACTAAATCACATAAGTTCGATTGAAACAGACGATGCGATGTTGTCGATGCACAAATTTTTCCCCGTTCTCTTTGCTTACATCCAAACGTACTCCCCTATTGGGACACTGACGCCGACGGTTTTCGTTTTGCGTATCAGGAACTTGCAGCGTTCGGGTATTGAACAGTGTTGCCAGAGACTTTTTCGGGGATTTTTGATGACATGATAAAACTGATCGCCATTTAACGTCCTTAACGTTGAATATGACTATAATTTAAATTATTAGAATGGAGGTAAAAAACATTTTTAAAGGTACGTTTTGATCTTACTTTTATTGCATGATATTTACGTCAGATAAAAATTCTGGCTGGTGTAAACAGTCAAAAAGTTATATCAGACCAAAGTCGGTCTATATAAGGTCACGATATTCGGCCATATTGCTTTGACGTGTTATGACGTCACATCTCCCATTTTTCGGCCATTTTGTTCAGTGCCGGAGATATACAGTTTATTGTATTAGTAGAACAAACGTTTACACGTCGGTTTTAATTGTTATTAAGTTATAAATACTTTTACTTTAAATAAAAAACATTTGGAATTACATCTTTCAACAAATATCACTTCCAAAACAATGCAAAATTAAATGCGCAAATTCTGGACGCCACTGGATTGATCTTTAGCTTTGATTTTTACCCAGTCTTGCCAACTTTTCTCCGAAAAGTGCCTTTCCTTGCGTCCCCGACCTCGAACCGCCTAAAAGTTGAGGATATGTCGCAACCTTATAAATATAAACTAACCTTGATATCAGACAACATTTTTGACCGTGCACATTAGCTAGAATTTCTATCTGACATAAATATCAGGCAATTAATGTCAGTTGTAAACAAACCATTATTTTTACTTACATTTTACTTAAAATTCTCGATTTTTACGTAAATATTTTTTGGTTCTTAATTTCTTTGGCGTAGAAAATAAATTTTTTGCCAATTAAAAGGCGGCCCTTAAATGTGATTTTTTGGAACCAGGCGGGGGATTTTTATCGTAATCTATCATCGGATGTTAACAATTTCGTTAACATCCGATGGTTTTAAACTTTTATAATAATTTCAAAAATTGTACTCCTCGCTGGTAAAAGACCTTTTTAAATAATGCAAACTTCCTAATTATTTCTTCTGCTTAATTACCAGCATAGTACTACTTAATAATTTGTACTTTTTGTATTTGTAATTTAAAAAAAATTAAATTAAGCAGGATTAACAGCAGTTTGCAACACAGCAAACGACATTTGAAAGATTTGAGTCGACCCAACTCCGAAAAAATCTGTCCCCAAATCTAGTTCAAAAAGCCCCAAATTGATATTTTATTTTTCCTGAAAGCCCTTAATTTTTAAAAATTAAATATACATTATACAATTATTACATTCTAAAATCACAAAAATAAAGCAAAAAAGGTTTAATAACATTACTATTATTATTTTAATTTTACCCTGAAAGTTAAGGCAAGTCGGCAACCCTGTACTTAACATCTACGTACAGCAGACCCGCATACGCTCTCGTCTCCCGCTCCGGCACGAAAGGGTGGGGCTGTAATTACGGTGGGCGGAAACATATTGGAGAAGAGAAAGGAGATTACTAAATCACATGAGTTCGACTGAAACAGAATGCCCGCCCGTTCCCCTTTCTGTCACCCCCACCACTGCGCCAACTCGCTCGCTTTGTTTATGGCTGATCGAGCTCGAGCACCAGCACGCAGTTGCTTCTTTGCACGTGTGGAGGGTGTTACTGCTTCACATATTATGATAATTTTTTTTACGTAAATATTAAATATTTTGGTGTTTGATGAATTTATTGCTTTAAATGAATCAAATACTGCCATTTTTAAGAGCTTTTTTTGCCGTTTGGAGCTAAACAAAATAAAAAGAAATCCCGAAAGAAAGAATAAAGAAATAATTCTAAAAATAAAAATATAATCCTAAAAAATTAAAAAACATAAAAGTATTTCTAACAAAATTTCTTATAAAAACTTTTTAAAATCTTAGTTTATAAGGTTCTCAAAGAGAACCATTTTGTGCAAGACAATATCCCAACCTGTTATAAAATTCGGGTTTTGTGTTTTAAAGTATTTCAGGTATTATGCCTATAAGAACCTGACTAAGGCGGAGTTCATCCAAGTCATTTGCACGTTCATGACGATACCTATAAATTTGTTGCTTAACGTGTCCCCAAAGAAAAAATCATTTGGTGCCAGATCTTGTGATCTAGGAGGCCATTTTATGGTACCTCTTCCGCTGATTATACGATTTGGAAACGTAACTCCTAAAAATTGTTGAACTTCCCTGGCGTTGAGCTGGACAACCAAATCTCCCGATTAATTTCTTCTGCTGAATTACCAGCATAGTACCACTTCATAATTATTGAACTCTTTGTTCAACGGTATAAACCAACATTTTAAAAAGAAAGCGCCGCAGTTTGCAATACCCCAAACAGCTTGCAACTGAACTCTCTCCAAATGCTCGGGCCCGGCGACGGCCGCGGTGACCGGCGTTGATGTGCCCCACTACTGCAGGAAAGTGGGCGTATACATACATATGGCATCATTGCATTTGAAACATCGGGGGATATCTTATTTTCCGTTACTCTCTATCTTAAGGCAAGATCGCTTTCTCTTTTTTCCACTTGTTAATTCCAATGGTTCGATAACGATTTTCCAGACCTGTATACCTATCCATATGTAGAACGAAAGATGATACGTCACAGATCAAAAAAGGGTTAAAAGCAAGATCTAATATATACCTAACGTAATAACTTTCTCTCATTTTTTTATCATGGTGATACTGGTAGTAATATACAGGGTAGAAGAAAAAGTACATATTTTTTATTTAAGAACCCTGTATATTATTTTACCATTAAAAAGATCTTTAAATGAGCTTTAAGAAAATACCACATTAAGTACATCTAACTTTATTAGTTTCGGAAATATGACCATCCAAATCAGGTATTTAGGTAATTTTTAAAGTACCGCCATTTTGTAATAGGTGAAGATATTGACTTCATATTCTAGGGTTATAAAGTACTCGTCAGGAGCTTTAAAATGATGTATCACTCGACCCGCCTTCTCATTTAAGAATTTTGGGGTGGTGGCCCTGGTGGTTAAGGGGTTAAAGGGGCGCCGTCCAATTTTTAGTAAAAACGTTCCCCCTCAATAAATATCTTGACGCGTTTCGGCGATTTTCTCAAATCTGTCTCGTTTCGAAGATAACTTGAGTGGAAAGTTTTTAAATGAACACCCTGTATATTGGTTATAAAACAAATAACGATAGAAGGAGGCTGAGGCTCAGAAGAGAGCTTATAAATAATCTATGCGCTGCCGGAATATAAAGTTTAAAGGGCATTTATATGTGTTGCGGGTTAGTTCTGGTTAGACTGGTTGGCCATACCACTTAACAGTTATAATTCTCTACGTTACAAGTGATAATGTTCGCTATTTTGAAAGTAAATTCTAATTTGTTCATGTTTTGTCTTTTCTTATGATGTTTAAAAATCTTATTAGTTCACTAAATTCAAAATATATGTTTTTAATACTGCTAATGACCTCTGTAAATTCAACGACCTGGTTTATACTTTCCGGTTGTATGTTATTAATATTTTCTTTCTGACTGATTCTCCTGCGTAGTGGTGAAAAGTCTCTTTCATTATAGTTGTTGACATCGGGGTTGTCGTGGTTGAGGCGGCTGTCAGCTCTTTGTAAAGATGGGCCACTTGCCCTGACTTTTTTCATATGTTTTCCGGGTCGTTTTGTTGTATCTTGGATAGTTTGAACTGGTAAACTGGACATTTTTCGTAGGTGGATCTGTAGTCTTGCCCACAGTTGACACACCCTACTTCATCTGGGTTGTCACAGTTAGTGGTATGATGGCTACCTCCGCAGTTCATGCAACGGGGTGTTCTACGGCAAAATGTTGTAGCATGTTCCCACTGCTAACATTCTCTACATTGTATATTTTTTTATTATTGTTTATTTTTCTCTCCCAATTTATGGCTACGTGATCTAAATATCTGACATGTGGTAATTTTTTCAAAGTCGATTCAGGTCCAGTTACGACCATGTTAATTGGTCTTGAGTTGGTTTTGGGTTGAAATACTGTTTTTGACTTGGATATTGTGTTCTTGTAGTAGCAAGTTTTTAATTTCTTCGGTTTAGGGTTTGTTACCGCTTAAACCACGTTAGACTGTCTCTTTTCCACGCATTATCTATATGTATATTTGACTGGTTGATTCTGTATATACCTATCCATATGTAGAACGAAAGATGATACGTCACAGATCAAAAAAGGGTTAAAAGCAAGATCTAATGTATACCTAACGTAATAACTTTCTCTCATTTTTTTATCACTTTATTTAAATTGAATAAAAGCAGACATTCATAAAAAAATAAAGTATGGTTAATGGTTATTTACCATACTTGTGCTGGATCGATAAGTAGTTACTTAAAGGACCAAAATCAACGTATAACTTCTGCGCAAGCGCACTACGATTCGGATGGAAATAAGTGATGATTTTGGAAACAGCCTTTGTCTCTTTTTTTATTGAGGCATTGACGGTATGCAACTTTTAGATAAATAAATGAATAACTTGTACATGATGTCCCTTTTTCGAAATTGTTAACTAATATCCAAGGTTAGTTTATATTTATAAGGTTGCGACACATCCTTTACTTTTAGGCAGTTCGTGGTCGGGGACGCAAGGAAGGACACTCCACGGAGAAAAGTTGGCAAGATTGGGTAAAATCAAAGCTGATTATTAATCCAGTGGCGTCCAGAATTTGCGCATTTCATTTTGCATTATTTTGGGAGTGATATTTATTGAAGGATTTTAAATGTTTTTTATTTAAAGTAAAAAAATTTACAACTTAATAATAATTAAAAATTGTTGTGTAAACGGTTGTTCTACTAATACAATATACTGTATATCTCCGGCACTGAACAACATGGCCGAAAAATGGGAGATGTGACGTCATAATACGTCAAAGCAATATGGCCGAATGTCGCGACCCTATATAGACCGACTTGCTAATATCTTCGTATTAGTTAGTGCTATTAAAAAAATTATAAGTAATGGTTTTATCAAAATTTAGAATTTTTTGCTTGCTTAAGACATGCGGGGAAAATTTAAAAAATGTAAATAGTAAAATATGTATTTTCTTATTAAAAAAAAAACACAGAAAATATTTTTTTAATAAAAGTTTTATAAATAATTTCTGAATAATCTACCCTTTTCATAATAAGTATACGGAATCGGGTATAAAAGTTATTGGACTTAACTCACGTGTTTAAATTTAACATCCTTTTTTATTTAGAAACATAGCATAGCAAATTTTCGTTTTTCAATGATATTTATTAGAGCTTTATTAGTTTAAACTACAGTAGGCTATGAAACAAAAGCTAATATTCTAGAAAAATAAACATCTTTTGTGCCTTAGATTTTAATATTTCAGTTTTTTCGCTTACGAATATTGATTTTTATTTCTTAAATTTTAAAGCAATTTTAAAGAAAATAACATAACGGGGCACAACCAAGTCGGTCGGTTCATTCTTAACGCGTCTAGATAGCTATGCTTTTACTTTAATAAAAGTTGAACTACTACTATTTAGAGCTATGACAGGATATACCATTTTTACCTGATCCCAGGCCTTGACAAATATCAACACATATTTATTATTTTCTTTAATATCAAGTCTTTGATCTTGGCTTTGAAAAGGCCCGGTATATTTTCAAATTATTTTCCAGCCGTCAAAATATGTCTTTAAATGGTCGCCGTCTTTCCGGATAAAAAACAAAGTTTGTGTTATTTATTCTTTTTTAAACTTTTAATATAAACACAAATCATATCAAATTTTTTAAAATATTTATAAGCCATTTTTATAAATTATTATGTAAAAATTTAATAATCCTTTAATTTTAATATTACCGAGAATGTCAATATAGTTTTGTTCTTTAAAATGTTAGATTTTCTTTTGTAGAATACTATGCTTTAAAGTAATAAAGCTATAATAAATCGCATAGTCAACCAGTATTAAATCAGACACATTGTTCTTATCTGTTGTGTTGTGTTCTGTCGTAAAGTGACTGTAAAAAATCAGACACTTAATTTTTAATGATGTTTTAATGAGCGCCGTGCACAATGTTCTGAGGCTATGTGTTGTGTTGTGTCGCTGAAACATGCGAGCCGTTTAGATTTCCGTCAGTCTGCCACAGGGCGTTTTGGGCTGTGCTTTAGTACTAACAAAAAATGAACTGTTGATTAAAAATGTAAGAAATCACAATGTTTTGTTTAACTCTTTGAGCCGCAGTGGTACACATTCTGAGCCACCTATATATGGATGCGAGTTTTAATGTTTTTTAGGAAAACTACTGTATATCTTGTAAAAAGCTTGTCAAATCGCGGACAGAGTGCCCCATGTTAACAGACTTTTAGGATATTTTAAGCAAAGATCGGTTAATAAAAACAGCATAGCGAAACGATGGCTATTATTTTCTTTACAATTTTTCCGAATATTTTAATGCTCAAAATTTTAGTTAAAAAAATTAAATAATTGAAAATTTGGTTTTATTTTAGTAAAATAGGCCACTTAGGTAGGCTCTTATATAATTTTACCAAAAGAGATAATCAAAAGTTTAAAATAGTAAGTATTCAAGGGACACTTACATTCAATTTTCAGATCCAAAACAAAGAGAGAAATATTTTAAAGGAGTTAAATGTTAAAAAAGAACTATTAAATATATATACCATTTTTATTAACACGTCTTTAAAATTTTTAATAAGGCAACTCCCTAATTTCATATTATTTTTTTTAAATAGCTACAAACTTAAAAGGTTTTAAACAAAATGTTTACAGCTCCTAACAGTCTACTTGAATAACTCGCCTTCTTGACTAGCCATCACCAATTAATCACACAACACACACTAATTAGGTAATGAATACACCCAATTATGTCTATTAAAAACTCTTTTCTTTAAAAAAGAAACTAAAAAGCTAGAAAACTATTGCACAAAACAAACAAACAAACAAAAGCAATTTTTCCTCATCTGTCAAAATCGTCAAATCTTGTATTTCGGCTAAGCGGGAAATTTGAATTTGTTACCTTCGGTCGACATTAACCTAGCTAATTTTACCATCATTTTATTTTTATTCTCTCAAAAATAAATAATAAACCATAGCGCGCACCTAGCGTATGGACAAAGTTTACGTCGTTTTGAGGGTGTGGCAAATGATTTGCCGGTGATTCAGAGCTTGTTGTTTTTTCGGCGTCAAAGGATCGCTCGAACAGGCTAGTTAGTTTGGATGGATAATTTCTCCCGAACATCATAACACTCCCAGCCACCGGAATCGTACGACGATCGAAGAGCGTCGATGTTTCCCGAGCCCGACTTCAAGTTTTAAGGATTTGCGGGTGCCAAGGCATTCATAAAATGTCAATCAGTGTTTGATTTATCAGCTGGCTAACCAGAACTAACCAGAACAAAATGGCTGTTGTAACATTGGGTGTTTCTTGAAAACTTTTCTAAAAATATTTTAAATGTCTGATTTTAAATTTTTCCACAACATTATCCTACTAAACTTGAGTTTATCATGAAACTAGTTCTAAATTATCTTTGTGCTATGTTGTTTTAAAATTAATTAAGTTAAACCTCAATTAATTTTTTTCCATTAATGATAACCGAAATTAATACTACAGATCCGAGGCATGAAAAGCATTGGCAATATTATTTTACTGATTTATTATTTACAATATACAGTGTAGTCGCGTGGGTTGAAATAACTTTTTTACTCTGGTATTTAGGCATAGACCTTCGTGGGATGTCAAAAAAGATTTAAAAAAATGTACATGGGTAATCCAGAAATAAATAACGACCATCAACTTTTTTTGTTTTAAATGAAAACACCTATTTTTCAATGCATTTTTAAATTTTCTATTAAATTATAATTATTTTGCTTGTACTATATTATACCTAAAGTCAACAGTTACCGAAATTCGTGGCGCAAATTAAAAAAACTTTAAAATTCGGCTTTTGTTTTGGAAAAACGTTGAAGTACGACGATTTTTATTTTTCGCTGCGGTTTTTTTATGCTAAATTTATGTATACAGGATGGCCCACAAATATGTAATTAACAACCATTACTAAAGGCATAGTACATTTTATTACAGGTAATTTTAGTTATAGGTTATGGTACATAAAATATAGTAAGAATTTCATGCAGAATTATTAAATAAAATAAAAAGTCGGTGTTTTATCCAAAAAAAATATTTTTAGATCACTCTGTATACATAATTTTAAAAGGAAAAAAACCGCAGCGAAAAACAAAAATCAACGTGTGTAAGCGTTAAAACAAGCCCATTAATTTAAAAAGATTTTTTCAACATACACCCCTTTAAAAATTTTAAATTAAATATAATGGTGAATTTTTCGATAACTGTTGACTTTAGGTATAAGACATTTTAGATACGAAATAATTAAAATTTAATACAGAATTTAAAAATGCAATTGAAAATTAGTGTTTCCATTAAAAATAAAAAAGATGATGGTACTTGCTTATTTGAGGGCCACAGTGTATATCTCGGAGGCAAGTGGTTATTTTATGCAAATGGCTTCTGTCTAGGCAAATGCCTGGGCAAATAGTGTATTTTTATTTTAAAATGCTACGCAAAATGCTATTTGCCTAGTCAATTAGCATTTAATTCTATTTGTCTAAGCAATTTTTAAACAAATGGAAATAGTAATAGCATAACCAGACGGTCATGCAAAAATGTCACAATTGGGGGGTCATGGTTAGTTCTAATAATATTTTAATTTGTTAATAAAGCAAATAAAAAAGATTTTACTAACCATGACCGCCCCAATGTGACAGTTTTGCATGACCGTCTATAGTGCTTCGAACCAATCAAATTAAACATGCTTTTTGCTTTTTACTGTAGCCTGCAAAACACATTGTACGTCTAATATGTTATTAAATATACCAGTGTAATTTGCCTTACAAAGACCACGGCAAATAACATTTACCTAGGAAATGGCTTTTAAATAATATAATAAAAATAACTCCACCATACATTTAAACTAAAATAATTATAAATAGCTATAATTTGAACCTTTACTTTGGCCTTAATAAACGACCTTAAAATTACCTAGAATCCAAAACCTAAAACTAAATTAGGGAAAAATAGTAAGTTATTTTGCGTGTGCAGTAAAAAGACTCTTTTTTCAATTTTGTTAGATATTTTATGTTATTAAGCTAAACCATACCAAAGCAAATTTAGACGAAAATTAATAGGTTAAGTTTAGGTCATTCAAAACCTAAAAATTTAAGTGAAAATTGCAGCATTAAAACAACAGACACTGATCTTAAAATATATTTAAAACAAATACCCTTTCTTATCATAATGCATCAGAGTAATGTATTCACGGCACAACCCATCACGACACAATACGACATAACACAACACTACACACCTATACGTGGCTGGGGGTCTTAGGAGGTACTTGGTTGTTAAGCGGTGTTATGAGGTCCAAGTTGAAAATAGGTAAAATAATTATAAATAGCTATAATTTGAACCTTTACTTTGGCCTTAATAAACGACCTTAAAATTACCTAGAATCCAAAACCTAAAACTAAATTAGGGAAAAATAGTAAGTTATTTTGCGTGTGCAGTAAAAAGACTCTTTTTTCAATTTTGTTAGATATTTTATGTTATTAAGCTAAACCATACCAAAGCAAATTTAGACGAAAATTAATAGGTTAAGTTTAGGTCATTCAAAACCTAAAAATTTAAGTGAAAATTGCAGCATTAAAACAACAGACACTGATCTTAAAATATATTTAAAACAAATACCCTTTCTTATCATAATGCATCAGAGTAATGTATTCACGGCACAACCCATCACGACACAATACGACATAACACAACACTACACACCTATACGTATATTCATTAAAATAAGGTTTTACCCAAGGAAAATAAACTATTTAATAAGGAGCGCTCGATCCCATTTAAGCCTATGTTCGCTAAATTTGGTTACGTAATCTTTTCCCGTAACTCTTTGTTTACAATCGTACTGGAAGGATTTTTTCGAGGTTTGGTGTTATTTTTTTGCTTTTTAGTCATTGGACTTTTATATATTTTTAGTTTTTATTGTTTATAGTTAAAATGAGTACTTATTAGTACTGCAGTTACAGGGAATTTTAAAACCTATAAACAGGGGTCACTGACCTTTGAATATTTTTTACAGGGAATTTACGTTTAAATCTTTATTAAGGGTAAGATACAATTTGTTTTATGTTTTTTAGTGACTTTATTTTATGGTATGCAAGTATTGGTTTATTTTGTCAGATAAAAAAATATGGCAAAAAGGTGACGTCACAAACATAACCTATATTTTCGGACAAATCGAGAGCTCCTTATTAAAAATTATATCTTCCTTGAGTTTTACCGTTAATATATACAGTAGAATCAATATTATGTGATGCAAGCCAATATTTTTATTTTTTATAAAGGTCAAGGAAACAAACGATATATCACATACAATGGACAATATTCATGTAGTTTAAATGTTAATGGTACGCCTTTTCGAAAATAAATATTGATATTTTGAAGGAAACAAAAGCAAATATTTTAATAAAATTCAGGTTCAAAATACACGGATATAATTTAAATTAAAGGCCATAAAATAGGTACAGTGTTTTCATTTATATTTTGCCACCCAAATTTAACTATTATCAAGAAGGATAGAAAAAAAGTCCTGTATAAAAGTTTCATACTTTTTCATCTATTATCTTATTAGCATAAAAAAACAAATAAACATCAAAAAACAAGAAAAATGAAGAGGTAAACTTTTTTTAAGTGAAACACCCTGTAGGGGAGAGCGCGGAGGGTCTGGACACTTTTTACTCAATACTATTTTTCGTCTACATTATAAATTATTTAAAATGTTTTTTTGCGTATAAGTATCGCTTAGTAATACAATGAATGTCAATATTGAAGGAGGTAATTTTTGGGTTTATTTTTATAAGATAACTTCATATAAAGGTATGTCCTAAACGTCTTAACTTTTGAGACACAAAGTGTTAAAATTTCAAAAAAAAAAAATTTTTTTTATATCCTAACTATTCTTTACCTAATTTTGTTTTAATTTGGCAATATTATTAATGACATTAAGGGGGTAATTTATCACTAACTTAATTACATTTAGTAAGTCCAGTGGCGTCTCGAGAGGCAAGTGAAGGAATAGTTTCAACAAACAAACGGTACGCCACTGACTGTGTAAATGTGTGTAAAATTTTCGTGCTTTCTTCAGATTATGCAAATAAAAAAACTGCTTTTATGTCTCCTAATTTTTTTCCGTATCTTCGTTTAGCATATGTTTAGACCATAAAAGAAGCATTGGGGGATTTTTTTTACTTAATTTTTAAAACTGTCAAAAATGTTGTTCAGTAAATTAAAAAAACTATCAAGGTAATTTTTACTATTATGCCGTATTTATTTACCCACTATCTGCTAAGAAAAAAAATGTAATATTAGATACACCGAATAATCGATATTAGACAAAACGATAATTATCGATATCGATATATCAAAGATCTTTTAAAATTTGACATCCCTACGCATATTAGATGCTCAATCTAAATAAAAAATGAGTGATATTTTTTGACTAATAACAAATGCGCAACCCTTTACTTATTTTTTAGCTAAAAATTTAAAAATGACCATTTTCTTCACTCTTACTACGTGATGTAAATAACTTACTATATTTAAAAAAATATACCAAAAAATGAACGACTAAGTACAAAAGAAAAAATCAACACTATTTATTTTTACAAAACAAATCATAAATTAATATCAAGTTTTCTAACTATTTATATTTAACCGCAAAAAAGCAAGATCATAAGGTTAAACCAAAACAGAATCGCACTTCTTCTGACTATCAACAGTATTTATTTAGTTTTAATTTGAACCAATTTTATTGGTTAAAAACTCAATTGAAGAAAAAAACATCTGACGAGTCAAACTCAGGGCGAGATAGAACTAAATTTTAAGTAATTTAACCTTAAAACATACTTGTCCCCTTTTTGCATTCCGTAGTATTATTTTTCATAATTTTTTACCGTTACCGAAATAATCGAACAAAACTTGTAACCAAACTTTTAACAATTTGAAGATTTATTTTTGTTAGCACTACTTAAAGGAAAATTAGTTTTTTCTGCGGCAAAATTATTAAATCTTACCGCAATTTTACAGAAGGTCACTATACAGATTGTACCAAAAGTATGGAAACGGCCAAATATCTCGAAAACTAAGGATGATGGAAGAAGCTTTAGATAAAGTAGTAAAGAAAATCAAAATAAGCATTTTATGGCCTTGACCTTGAAAATAGCACTGATCATTCTAAGGTTAGAAAACATCTAAAAAGTCAATCTGACCTTGAAATATCCATAAATTCAACTTTCAAGGTCAAATCCAAGGTTAGCACCGGATGCCGCATTTGATTTTATACTTAACTTTTTTATGGCCCTTAGTTTCTAAGATATGAAGTCATTTCTATACTTTCAGGACACCTTGTATAAAAAATCTGGTTAAGAGTAATTGAAGCGTTGGTTCGAGCAACGCGTGGTACAGTAAGTAGTGTGAAATGGAGTTAATCATAGAATAAGGATGTATGGCACCTAAAATAACTGTCTATTAAAATAAAGCCCCTATATTTTTTAATCATTCCCCTTAAAATAAAATATATTAGTCTGACATTTGGCCAATTTCCGTGGAACCATCGTTTTAAGAGGTAGCGCACGATTACTTGGGCGTATGTTGTTTCTTTTTTTGCATATGTTGATGGTAAATTTGACAAGCGTCTAGAGTTCGGCCACCGGCTTTTCCGTCCGACCAATCAACGAACACTAAAAGTCACGTGATGCATAAAAAGTACTTGAAACTTGAATTACAACAGAATTCGTTTTATTTGGTTAGTCAAATCTATTTTTCCTAAATTCCTTAATGAAGCAAATTAAAAATATACAGTGCTTGTCTAAAGTCAGGACCCCCTCTCCTAACTTTTGAACTGTTTGGTAATTTTTCATGAAAATTTAAAAACTTTAGTAAAACAACATAAACCAAATTTTAGACAAGAAATAACAGACATAAATGTCAAACTGACAGCTGGACACCATTTTGAAAAGAAAAATTAAATGGAAAGGGGGTCTTGTGGCACATCATTGTAGCACCTCATATAGATGCCGTATTTTCGAATCTAATAAAATTAGATGCACTTAATGGTGTATTTTCTTAAAGCTCTTTTAAGGGTATATTTAACGGCAATATTGGTAATACTATACAGGGTATGACAAAAGTATATATATATTTTTTTAATGACGCACCCTGTATATTATATCACCATTAAAAAGATATCTAATAGACCTTTAAGAAAATACTACACAAGGTATATCTACCATTATTAGTTTTGAAGATATGGCCATCCAAATCAGGTATTCGGATAATTTTTAAAGTACCGCCATTTTTTGGGAGGTAAAGGTATTCACTTTATATTTTGGGTTATAAAGAACTTGTCAGGAGCTCTAAAATGATGTGCCACAAGACCCCCTTTCCATTTAATTTTCCTTTCTAAAATGGTGCCCAGCTGTCAGTTTGACATTTATATCTGTTATTTCTTGTCTAAAATTTGGTTTATGTTGTTTTACTAAAGTTTTTAAATTTTCATGAAAAATTACCAAACAGTTCACAAGTTAGGAGAGGGGGTCCTGACTTTAGACAAGCACTGTATATATCGTCAGTGTAATTCGCAAAGTGCGTAACTCCATTTTTAGAAATTTTGGAGAAGCATTTTTAAAGCAGAATTTTACTGTGATGTGCAGTACCATACAGTTACAAAGTAACTTAATATGAAAGAAAATAATATATTCTTTTATATTAAATTATTTTTAACTATATCCTATCACTGTAAAATTTTATTTTAAAAAATGCTCCTCTAAAATTTCTAAAAACGGAGTTACGCACTTTGCGAATTACACTGACTATATATTTAACTAACCAGAACTAACCATGACCGCTTCAATGTGACAGTTTTTCACGATCGTCTGTAGCTCTTTAAACCAATCAATTACCGGTTCCGGTGCTTTATGTAGTCTTTGGATGTTAATTCAATATTTTTAAGTTTTGTTAAAATACTGGACCCACTTTAAAACAAAAATATATTTAAATAATGTTTTTTGTTGAAATAAAACGAAATCTTTTGTATAATTCTAGTTTCAAGGACGTTTTATGCATCATGTGACTTTTAGTATTCGTTGACTGGTCGGACAGAACTCTAGACGCTTGTGTAAATTTGTCGTCTTCTTTGCGAAATAGATTAAATCGTGGTAAAAACGCAAATTTAATATTGATCAGTCAACTGATGCTAGATGAAACTGACTTTTCCTTAGGGTACAAATTTTATAAAACAACATCATAAAGTTGCACACTTATACCTATCTGTACACACAACGAAAAAACGAAAAGTGACCGATCAAAGGAAGGTTAAAAGAACGGCCCTACACATGCCTAACGTATCTACTTTATGCAACCAACTACACCAATCAAATTTTCTTTAGTTTTTTGTCCTAACCAACATATTTGGTAATTTTTTCGTATTGTTGCTGTTTGTGGTTATTCCTCTTCTTTTTTTTCAGTTTTGTCGGATCAAGGTCGGGATGCGTTACCAATCGCGATACGATACGTGTGCCGGCTCAATAAGTTTGACGTAACGTATTTTAACCAACATATCGCGTCTGCTTTTTAAACAGCTTTTTGTCTCTACTATCTCGCCCAAGTTCAAGACTACAGCTGCACTATTAAAATTTAATTTCTCTAACAGACGTACATGTTATTTGAGGTGGAATTAAAACCGCCTCCTCCACAACTCGGAGGAGGAGGATCATCATTGTTTTTCTGTCTATTAAATAAACTACTTCTATTTACAGTAACTAAGTCACTTTCAGAGTGGTCCTTCGACACGGCGCTTTGTAACGCTGCTGAAAGCTCAAGGCAAGGCAAGTCTTCCGGCTCCAAAAGGTCCTCTCTTGCATAGAACAATATATAAGGAGTCTCTGGAGGTTTTAACAGGTGCAAACTCTCCTCTGTAGATTTGCTTACGGAACTATCGTTAAATTTGTACCAACCTGTGGAGTCTTTGGCGAAGGTGTAGTAATGACCTGAATCTACACTGGTGCCGTAGTGTACCACTGCAGCGTACAGGTCGAAGAATACGTTTTCGAGGCGTATTCGGTTGTCCAACTTGACACGTTGCAACAGTTTGGTTCGGGTTTGCGAGGTTGGGTCGTATCGAAAATGTTTCAGTGTTAAAACTAGGTGGGTGGGGAAAGAGACGATTTTTGTTATTCTTTCTCCATCTGCAAGTAAACGCAATTTTAGTTGATATCCACACATTTCTTATTTATTTAATATTATTTTTTTACTTATTATATTAAATGAGCAACCTAATAAGTTTACTTTAATGCAGGGGTGGTAATATCAACTTTCCGAGGAGGGGCATATCATCATTAAATGCCCATATTTGCAAATAGGTATTTTTAGGTAAAAAAAATCGGTTACAAAGGGTGTGGCATTATGACCGCCCCTGCTTTAATGTAACTTTAAGAGAAAAAGATATTTTGCAAGCCCATTTCCCAAACGGTTTTGTATGTGTGGTTTGATTTTCTTGTTGTTTGTAATACCAAATATTTATTTGCAAACGATTATTTTGATGTACAGGGTGTCCCACCGGGAACGGCCGCGATCTATTTCTTAAAAAGTAGGCTTTGAAAATTGGTAATAATATAAGGTCAGTGGGGCACATACAACTAAAATATTTTGACACCTCCAGCACTTCCAGTTATACCGAAAGTCAATGTCAACTTCCTTATTTTAAATGGAACACCCTATATATTATTTATTTTTTAGATTCTGCCTTAATATTCTAGACATATTTAATGCATAATGTCCTAAACCTAGGTCTAACCGTTTATGACTTATTTTAGATTTTATGTCAAAAATGACATTTGCAAGCCATTACATAACCTTTATTTTTTTCTAAACAAAGCTTTTAATACAAATTGGGCTTAGGTTCCTCATAAAGAAAGGATTACTTTAGCAGACTGTATTAATATTTTGACAATTCATGAATACAGGGTGGTCAAAAATTACCCTTAAAATTATATTGACAAAAACCTTAAAAGTCAATTTTTTAAATGGAAACCTCTATCTTTTATTACCTTATTCTATTAAGCATTAAAAATAAAGGTAAGTTTGTTTAGAGATGTCTATTCCAAAAATTTCGAAATATTAACAATTTAATATTTATCTATTTTAGCAATGCTTTTAGGTACGGCTTAATTTGGCTTCTAGTTGTCTTTGACAACGAAATGCGGCATCATAGCCAACTATACCGTACCTACCAGTACTTAAAAGCATTGTTCGAATAGATAGATATTAAATTGTTAATATTTCGAAAACTATAAATTTTTGGAATAGACATTCTAATACAAAATTACCTTTATTTTTGATGCTTAATAGGATAAGGTAATAAAAGATGGGGGTTTCCACTTGAAAAAATTGACTTTTAGGGTTTTTGTCATTATATTTTTTAAAGATTATTTTTGACCACTCGGTATTTATTAATTGCGATAATATCAATAAGGTGTACTAAAGTAATTCTTTCTACAAGGACCAACCCCAACTTATATTAAAGGCTTTTGTTTAGAAGAAATTGATGGTTATGTAATGGCTTGCAAACGTCAATTTACACACAATTTACAATAAGTCAAAAATGGTTCGACTTACATATAGGACATTATACATAAAATATGTTTAGAATTTTCTACCGAGTCTAAAAAATAAATAATATATGGGGTATTCCATTTAAAATAAGGAAGTTGACATTGACTTCCGGTATAACCGGAAGTGCTGAAAGTGTCAAAATATTTTAGTTGTATGTCCCCCACTGACCTTATATTATTACCAGATTTTCAAAATTTTCTAAAGCCTATTTTTCGAGAAATGGATCGCGGAGGTTCCCGGTGAGACACCCTATATAGAGGTTGTCTTAAAAATATGTGAGCACACTTCCATATTCATGAAGAACACATGAAAATTGTATGACATGTTCCTTCCATAAGTTTCGTTGTACCATTTAGATTATGTTTCTGTAGAGTACATGATTCCATAAATAAATAAAATAATATTTTTAAAGCCCCTCCATTCTTGTTATTCTTTATTTTGTTTTAGACGACTAGACAGTTCTTGGGGGTCAATAGAGTTAAATACGGTCAGCTCGCTATAGTCTAAAACCATAAACGAAGTGGTCCCATTATTTAAAGACTAGCGTGTACCCCAATAGACTATCATAGAACAGATTCGTCTGCTACCCAATAACGCTGCCCATGAAAGAATTTAACGTTTTACCCCAAAATCAGAGGCAACGAAAGTAAAATAAAAAAGTAAACTACTTACCTGTCAAACCATCACATACATCACACCTATACTGATTATCGCCACACAGTTTCTCTGGCTGCAAGTAATAGTCCAATAGATTTTGAACGCTCTGATTGTCCGCGTTTTGTGGAAAAGACAGCTGAAGCTCGCGAAAATTGTCTACCTTTTCACTTTTCGTTGCACATTCCTCACAGTGGGTCACTGTTCTTGTCTTGCCGCCAAATGACTCTTGGACCACTGTTGGGCATACATCAGTGGATGCAGCACCTTCACCTGTGTTAATTATGTTGATTCAAAACTAGTTTATCATAAGGTTAGTATGTAGATAGATACTGCTTTTAAAACTTAATAACATTTAGGCCTACTCTTAGATTTAACTTTTTTTTTGTATTTTAGCATACTTCCACATTCATTTTTGATATAATCATGATTTACATTTCACTACCTGATAGTGTACAGTTCCTCTAAACTTTCAGCTACACTCATGCGATTGAGAATTTTATTGAAACTTTAAAAGAAATGAAAGTAAAAACTTCACTCTACTTCGGGCTACAGAATAACTTTTGTAGAATGTTGATAATACCGGGAGGTCATTCTACAGGATATTTCGAGACATTCGCAAAAAACACATGTATGTCTTAAATTGCCCATCTATACTAGAGACAAAAAGCAACACCATAAATATGCAGACTTATACCTATCCGTATACGCAACGAGAGACAATACGTCGGCGATGAAAAAAGGTAAAAGCGTGGCTTCCTTTGAGAAGCGCGGACATAACTTGGATGGGTGACCGGGCAGTTGTCGGTTTTAGGCAACCGCACGCTGTGTTCTGCTCGAGGGTGGAATAAATGGTGTGTGAATGGGAAGGAGTAGGGGTCAAGTTACAATAAGCCTCCAGGCGGCAGTGGACCACCCAGGGGGACAATAGTCGGACCTGGGTGGGAAGCACCCCGAAAGGGCGAAAAAAACTAGCTCAAACTCAATGTAATTTAAAATTCTTTATGTAACCACCTAAATTAATTTTGTTCAGGGTTTGTATCCTAACCTAACAGATGTTAAACAGACGCCTATCAGTTTTTTTTCGTTATTTTACTGTGGTTTAACTGCTCTTTATTATGTGCCTAATTTAACGGTGGATGCAATTTTAGATCCAATGTATTTAACTTTAAGCTTTTAACTCATTTGACATTCAATCAATCAAATTTTATGTTTATGAATCTTCTTCTTTCTAAATTTCGACGTAGCAAAGTTGGGATATAATATGTTTCCGATCGCGATACAGATACGTGTGCCATATTGATAAGTTTAATGTAACGGATTGGAACTAACGTATCGTTTCTGCGAAAGCGCATTATAATGATTTTTAAAACTGCTTTTTGTCCCTAATACCGGGTAGTGAAATGTAGATGAGAGCCAGATTATCCATGAGGCAGTGAAGGCAACTTCCAGCCACTAAAATACAAAACATACATACAATTCCAACTTCAAGCTATTTTATGCAACTGACAGAATTTAAATTATAATTACTTAGTAAACTTTACAATTTTCCCCAACCCTAAAGAAAGGAAGCATACATTAGTTGCTTTGTTCATTAAAAATATACTCACTATTTAAACTACAGTCTCCTCCCCTCCTATACACTTTTCTTGCTCGTGCAGGGTATCCAAAAGATACCCCAAAAACTCCGAACTATCATGCTGGTGCCCCATAGCAAATCCCGGTGGCCTCAGCAGGGTTAAAATATCGTTTGGAGATAGGCAAAACTTTTCGAGTGTTGGAGCAATGCAAATAATATCTGCAGTTTGGAAAACAGGGGCGGCAATATGCCTTTTTCATATAGAAGCATGTTATTTCGAAAAGATTTTGTCATAAAGAGGGCTTGAAGAACACTGTTCATATAACAGGTATTACCTAAGTTATAGAGACCCTACTTTACCGACTGAAGGACGCAGCGGGAGAGGTATAGTGACGTTATTTGACCAGCCCTGACAATTTAAAGGCTTATAGTTGTTTTCTATGACAAAGGGATTGAGACACTCTCTAAGAGGTTCATATAGTTCATCATATCCAGAAAAGTGATCCATAAGAGCGGCAAATAAGTGTAGTAGCTGCATAAGGTAAGTTTTACTACCTTCGTCCTTTGCCAGCATATTTATGACATTCGGTACATGGGGAATTATTTTATGAAAGGCTTGCGGGCTGTGCTGGACCCGCGTTAGCATGTGGTGTACTACGGGAAACACATATCGCCTGCCTGACTGAAGATGAATTAATTTAAACAAGGGTTCGATGGTGTTTAATGTAACCTCTAAAAGAATATCGTAGAAGTGTTCTTGTTCAAGACCCTTCATAAAGGCAAGGACTAGAGGGCCTAAATTGTCTGTATAAGTCCATTTTGTGAGCCATATGCATAAGGTGTGTAGGGCTCTTTCGAGATCTCTGATCAGGGTAGCCGGAATTTAGGATGAATTTTACGGCTTCTAAAAAGAAAAAATACTTAATGTTAATATTGTTAAAATTGGGTAGCTCAATGGAGAAGAAAGTGCATAGTGTTATACATTCTACTATCAATAAGTTCTGTAGCGAGTAGGTCATTTACACCAATGTTTCCTTCCATGTTTTGATTTATGTTGGCACTTACCATTTAGTTAGGGATCCCCGGACCATTTTCCCATGTCATTACTAACAAGCTAATTGTTTGTAAGTAGCTTCATTTTGACGAGACGCCCAACTTTTTTCCTTACCACATTTTTCGTTGGTGGTGGCTTACAGGGTTAGCAGGTATTAAATATGTTAATTTGACAGATATCAAAATTTATTACAAACAGGGATTTTCTGTGTAAATTTTCAATATAATTATCTAAATAAACCGAAAAAACTATTTGTCCTACAAAATGTAAGGTTTCATCAAAGGAGTCCCCTACCACCAACATGACTATGGTTAACAATGTCGTGAAAAATATCTACTAACCAGCTAATTTTTTTGCTGTTGATTAAATAATATTTATATAATTTAAAACCCATATTTTCCTACAAATTGCGAGGTACATCATCCTGGTTTATTGATATTTTTAAATCAACATCTCTGCTATCCCTGTAAGCTACCACCAACAAAAATTGTTGTAAGGAAAAAAGTTGGTCATCTCGTCAAAATAAAACTACTCACGAAAAATAAGCTAATTAGTAATGACTTGAAAAATGGTCCAGTGGTTCCCCCTATAATTTTTTACTTTTTAAGATAGGAAAGAGGAAATTTGGTATATTGATATTTGACCTAAATGTGCCTTGGGTAAACTAATCACTTATTATATGCTTCCATTAAAGGAAATGACTGCTACTTTCAAATTTTATATGTCATCACCAGTAAAGTTTATTATATTTTGATAGTATATAACATTTCCAGTACTATGACACCTCACATGTTATTTGACACTTCTACAAACAAAAATTTAATAGAGTACCATGGACCGAAACGGTTAATTTTAAGTCAAGTAGACATGAAAAAAATGGAATTATTCCTCTTTTGTTTGTATTTCATTGTATTCAGAATATGGTATATTCTTAAAGTAAGATAAAAATGAAGGGTACAGAAATAAAACAAGGATTGTCACAAAAACAACATTTCAAGATGACAATTTTAATATTTTCTAATTTATTCTTCAATACGATAATTTAGGCAATAAAAGTATAACAATGTACTAAGAAATTGCGTTAATAATCTCGATTATGATATAAATGGACGTTCGTTTTATTTCTGTACCCTTTAAATATACCAGTGATGCCATTTAAAATTTCAAAGTTGCAGTAATTTTCGGTTAAAACGGAAGTGATAGAAATTAAGTGAATGGATCAAGCAATTTATATTTATGTCATACATGCGATATACTGTACTTTATTTTTCTATATTAAAAGGTTTAAAAGTTATAGGGAGGGTACCATCATCTAAAAACACTCTGTAGATGAGGGAAAAATTTTGGTAATGTTATTATTATTATTATTATTATTATTATTATTAAAATCTTTTATTAGCAAATATTTCAGCTAAAAAACGTAAAATGTTTTATAACTTTTACGTAGAATCCAGTGGCGTACATAAAATAAATATATATATATGTTTTAATTTTTGAGATATAACACCAACTTGCATTTTTTTAAATGGGATTTTATAAAACTGCATTTTTTCTACACAGCGAAACTAACAAAAAAATAGTTGGCCATGGACTGAATCAATATTCATTTATTTTTAAAGGGTATGTATATATAAAACCCAATTATACAAGAATACTGAAACATTTATTAACCAAAACAATAACAACCACAGAAAATGGGTTTATTTATCATAGCAACAGAACAATAATATCAAGTTCTTAATTTTTTTTTTGCGCTGGTGATTAATTACAAGATGTGCTCAAATGCGTTCCATTTCGTTTAATCATAAAGTAACATACCTACGGATAAGAGAAACCATGGCATGCTAAAATTTTCGTACCGCTTTTGCGGCAGGCTTGGCGGCAGGCTTGTAATTTTTCCAGTTTACACTTTAAATGCGTCGGTCGAAGCCTCGCCTCGTGTAACATCAGCGGTGGGGAGACACGTAAGCTTACTGAAATGACTAACTGGCGGTATTTCAACGAGAAACGAATAAAATTATATTGGGAGTTTTCGCATGACCTGTCCTTAAATCGGCTATTCCATGATAACTCTTATAATTTCCTTACTCTATGGTTTAATGCATTTTTGAACTTATATTTAAACTAAAAAGTAATGGCGATATGGATGTAGATATTTGGTACACTTATATAATTAAAATAATTTGCTTTAGCTTTTTTAAAATTAGATACCAGAAGAATGCCAAATATTTACATCTATATCCAGCCACTAGTTGGATTACACGAAGAGTCCAAAAATGCATCAACAAAATGGAACGCATTTGAGCACATCTTGTAATTAATCACCAGCACAAAAAATATAAGTACTTAAGATTATTGTTTAGTTGCTATTATTAATGATCCCATTTTCTGTGGTTGTTATTGTTTTGGTTAATTAATGTTTTAATATCCTTGTTAAATTGTTTTTTTATATACATACCCTTAAAAAATAAATGAATATTGATTCAATCCATGGCCAACTATTTTTTTTTTTATTAGTTTCGCTGTGTGGAACAATGCAAAATATTAAGTGTTTATTGTTGTAACCGCAACAAAAAATGCATTTTTTAAAATACTCAGATACAGGGTGTCCCATTTAAAAAAATGCAAGTGTTATATCTCAAAAATTAAAACATATATATTTACTAGCTGACCCGGCAAACATTGTTTTGCCATATAAATAATTTTTAAGTAATTTCTAGCCTAAAAATTAAAAAAATGTTAAGGGTGGACAACCCTTATCACTAAGGGGTATGAAAAATAGATGTTGGCCGATTCTCAGATCTACTCAATATGCTCACAAAATTTCATGAGAATCGGTTAAGCCGTTTCAGAGGAGTACGGAAACGAACTTTGTGACACGAGAATTTTATATATAAGATTTATGTACGCCACTGGATTCTACGTAAAAAGTTATAAAACTTTTGTATTTGAAGTTTCTTTCCATCTCCATAAGTGTCCGAGTAATAAGAAATAATAAAAATTGACTAATTTTGAGATTCACCCTGTATCGTTTAAACTAATCAAGTTCGGCGTCCTTTTATAATGGCACATATCTCAGTAAAGAGGGGCTTTAGAAAAAAGTTTATAGGAACTTTTCATATTATTTTTGTGTCCTATATGAATCCGAGAGATTGCCCACGTATTCCCGGACACCCTGTATAACATTTCCATGCCAACCTGTATACCTCAATACCTTAACAAAAATAAACTACTAACCTGACAATGCTTCAACACTGATCAACTGCAACACAATGGACATAACAGGACTGGGATTCTTTTTCGGATTCGAAATTTCATCATATAAAGCCTTTAAAGTGACAAAAATATCTTTGTTTTCGTTGGCACATTCTTTCATTAAAAATATTTTGGACACTCTTTATGTCTTCTATGAATTTCATGTAGGCAATTGGTTCACTTGGAACTGTAATGGTACCTAAAAAAAAACATATCCAAATTAACGAATTCCAAGTTTTAAAAACAGGATGCTAAATTTTAAAATAACTATGGGTAAGTAAAGGGTGGTCCAACCAAAATGCACGATGATAATTGTAAATAAAACAAAAGTTTTCGGAGAATTCTCTTAATATGTTTTATGATGATAAAAGGATCTATGACAATAATGTGTGAAACAAAATATTGGCCAAATGCTCGCCACGGCTTCGGTGGCATACCTTTGGCCTTTTGAATTAAGAGGCATTTTTTCAGGGCCGTACGCAGAAAATGATTTTAGGAGGGGGAGGGGCAACAACCAAAAAAAATTTGGTTTACATGTAAAACAAAATACCCAGAATTAAAAACTGAGACCTTGAAGTCTTTAATTCCATTTGTCACTTCGTATTAGTATGAGTTGACATTTTCATCAATGGCTCAAATAAAAAGTAAATAAAGAAATCGCCTAAATTTGGAAAATAAATGAATAAGTAGTCATAGGATTTTTTTTTGTTAATTCGTTTGTATGCAAATGTTTACGAGTACATCCCATTTTGTTTCCATTTCCTTAATAAATCTATCATTTTAGACTTTAATGATTTTTTTACATCAGGTAGTCCTATCGACCTCTCGCGACCTCCCAGATGGTCGCGACCCACAGGTTGAAACACTACTGCTCTAAAGGAAGGCCCATACATTGGAGCAAAATCGTACAAGTCCGAAGCATATTAACGTCGCTATCAGAATTTTGAACATTGCTGACGACATATTTTGAGGCAAAAACCGGACAAGCCCAAAACATATTAACGTCGCTATGAGAATTTTGGTCATAGTCGACGACATAGTTTGAAGAAAAAAGCGGACAAGTCCGGAATGGTGTGATTTTTCCACTAAAGGTTTAAATTATCTATGGCGTGGATATACCACGCGGGAAACATATGCTGCAAACTAACAGTTAAGTGTTTAGTCCAATAGTTTAATTTTTTGTTGAAATCCAAAATTTTTTTGTTGATATTACTTAGGATATTATTACAGTCTTTACCGAACAAGTTAAGCCCTTATTTATAGCTTTTTAATATAAATATTACCTTTAAGTTTGCTATTTCAAAATGAATTCTGTGAGTCGACGGTTTTTCTAGCATATAGCAAATTTTCCACTTAAAAACTGAGAGCATTTTTTCATTACCAAATGCAAATATGCAGCAGTTTTTTCCCAATAAATTCAACGAAATAAAATTCTACTTTATATGCTATACAGTTTTCTTTGAATTTTCAACAACTTTGAAATATGGACTTGTCTGGTTTTTGGCCCAAAGTCTTCAATTATTGTATAAAATCATTTGACAAGTCGTATTATTTTTAGAAGGAGAACTTACCAAGTGCCGCAACAATTTGGGCATATGGATAAGATTTATTACCATCTTGGGACTGAAGGTAACGCAAAATGATTTGCAATCGGAGTTCTGGTGCAGATGTAACTGGTCCTACCACGTTTTTCTGTTTAACTGCCATGGCTTAACTGTTCCTGAAAACTACTTATTAGATTAAATACTCATCAGTAGTAATGGTCTTTTTATTTGTACTTTTTTTTAATAAAAAAATACACTGAGTATTACAGCTATTAGACTAAAAACTAGTTACAAAGATGCCACAAGCGTCATACAAATAAAGACGACAATCAACTATCGCTGTCTAAGCGCATTGTTTACATCGTGTGCGAGCAACAAAAAGGAGAATAGTTGAAAGTGAGACAGAAGTGGTGACGCCGTGGCATCTTCTCTACTGGCGAGAACTGTATATGAAAAACACTGGGGCCGTGATTTACACACAATAACTTTCCCTTGTTTTCTTGCCCCAGCACCCTCAAAAATCCATTTATTTATAGTTTTAAAATGTCAAGAGCTTCTATTTTTTTACATCATTTTTCTGAACACAACATAAAAGATAAAGAATGATCCTTTAAATAAACCAAAATGTATTTTTAAAAATTTTCATTGTTAGGTATAAAGTTAACTGGATAAACGCTCAGGCACGGTTAAAGTGTTTAGAGACAAGTTGGCCTAACTTTTTATTTGACAGCCGACAGATGTGACGTCAAGGGTACCCCTTTTAAAAAAATGTCGTTATTTCTTTATTGTTTTCTAAAAATCGTGTTAATTGTGTTTATATTTGTGAGTAAATAGTGGATTAAAAAGACTTTAACAATTGTATAAACTATATTTTTAATTTTAAATTGGTTAAAAAAAGGACTCTCACGACGTCACAATATCAGCGGTTTACTGTCACACGAGTAAATATATTTTCTAAAGACTTTTAAAAAAATGGCAAATTTGAAATACTTATCTTTATTACTTTCGAAAATATGATAATTCAAACCAAGTTTCCCCAATTTGGGTAATTATTTACAAACCGGACGCAACACCGATTTTATTAAAATTTGTGATACAGGGGTTTTTGGGGCGCTGATTACAAATCTGAAAGAATTTTTAGTCGGACACGTTTTGTTCTCGAGATATTCATCATCAGACTTGATAACCAAAACTAACCTAAATTTACTATTTCTCCTCTTCTTTTTGCACTTAATTCTTTAGTTTTCTGCTAAATTGGTACTTAATATTTGATTCCCACCTCTAAAAACACCATTATTCTATTTATTTTACCCATTTTTTCCATAAAAGTGTACAGCTTCACTTGATTGAAAACTCCTTATACCGAATTTCATTAAAATCGGCGGTGCGTCCAGTTTGTAAATAATTACCCCAATTTGTTTGCAATATATTACAACCATCATAATTAAATTGCATTGTTTTCATTAAAAATTTTAAAATAGAGATATTGCTAAAAATTAAAAACAAATATGTAAAGAAAAGATGAGGCTTTAATAATGCTTTTGATGTTAAATTAAGAGTCTTGAGTGTCGCCGTAGGGAGGTTCTTGTACTCTTTTTGCACAAGCTCTTAAATGGCAAAATCGACTGTAGCTTTTTGCTTGGTTTGGTTCCAATACGCGTACCAAACAGACGATCTAGGCAGGTCCAGTTATTTTTTGAAAGGGTCCACCGAACGAACTATGGTCAGGGAGCATTTGTAGATCGTATGTTGGTTAATTACATGGCATTCTTGATGCCATTCAAAGAAGGGCTGTTCGTCTTATTAATGATCCTTTACTTACTCAAAGACTTCCTTCTCTTGCCCATCGTCGAGCTGTGGGAGATCTATCGCTCTTCTATAGATACTTTTACGGCTTCTGCTCCGACGAATTGTCCAGTATAGTCCCTCCTCTTGCAGTTCCCAACAGAGAAACTCGTGGTGCCGCGCGTATGCATCCCCATACAGTTCAATTGGACAGGCCCCGAACTACCCATTTCGTTCGTTCTTTTATTCCTAGAGTTTCTAGACTGTGGAACCTGCTGCCAGCGGAGGTCTTTCCTTCCCCCAAATCTTCAAGTTTTCAAGTCCCGTGTTAACAAACTTCCTCTTACCTTGCTTAAGACAACCACGGTACGTTAGTATTTAGGCTTCCAGCCTTCGTGGATTGTCCAAAGATAAATTACAATCAAAATTACTCCGACTGTGGCATTTTTAATATCAGTTATTTCTCTCTGAAGGCAGTACTAGTTAGTAAGTTGTAAGCTTGTTTGTTTTTTTTTATGTGTTTGTAATTTTGTCAAGTTATTTGGTATATAGAGACTTTATTTTAGTTAATTTTGTACCATTTGGAATTGTTAATTCCGTAGTGTATGTAAATAAATAAATAATAAATAAATAAATAAATAAATTATTCTACAGGGTGTTAAAATATTTTGGTCAAAATACAATATTTGGCTCATCCCTGTATAACACCCAATCATATAGAACTTTTTGCTATTTCCATATAAAATTATAATCTTGATAAAAGGAGCTACAACTAAACCAAAAATTAATTAAAATTGGTCAAGAAAACCAAAAACTTTGTTTTTTGCTACCAATTATAATTAGTATTGGTGCTACATAAAAAATTAAATATATTAAATAAAAAATCGGTTGTCTGCAAAGTCGGTTTACTGACGATAGTTGAACGTGACAACGTCAAAAGAATCATTACCCTATCGCCGCAATTATCGTTGCTATAGATAATTGATACCACACTCAGGTTTCACTCACGTTCACTCAAGTAGGAGAGAAACAGATGTCGAACACGGAGATTGTACCTCTTTGTCGCTCGTTCCGCGCTCTCGCTTGCACTTCAAGTCTTAAATGAAACGCGCGAGGTAACGCCGCATTAGTCATGTTTTTGGTGCATGCAGCTGGGTCCAGCCAATTATAAGACGTTGTCACGTCAAAAATTTAATTTTAATAAAATCTCACACTAAAGCTTTACTTTGTATTTGTTGTGCTAGATAAATTTTTGTTAAATTGTGATGGGATAAGAGTAATTAAAGGGTCCAATGCAAGAACCGGCCAAGTCAATTTTAAGGAAAATGTAGTTAGCATCATGTTTTTATTCAGTATGCGCAGGTCGAAAGATAATTGGTAATTATGTAGAAACCGGCCGAAACTCCGATTTTGACCAAATTTGGCTTATGGGGTTTTTTGGGGCGCTGATCACGAATCTGAAGGAATTTTTTAGTCGGAAATGTTTTGTTTTCGAGATACCCATCAAAAAAACTTGGTATTTGAACTAACCTCATTTTCACCATAGTCCCCCTTCTTTTTGCACACAATTTTTAATTTTAAGGAAAAGTGGTACACAATATTCGATTTTCACCTTTTAAAACCCCATTTTTCCACGTATTTTACACTTTTTTGAATTAAATTGCGTACCTTCTTTCAATCATTTTCAATCATGGTGAACGCGCTGGAAAAAGGTTTATGCATAGCTTGCTGCGTTTTTAAAGGGACCCTTCCCAATTTATTTGATAAAAGGTGTAAAATAGATAGTAAAACGGGGTTTTAAATGATGAAAATAAAATATTGTGGGCCACTTTAGCCTTTAATTACGAATTGTGTGCAAAAGAAGGGCGAATATGGTGAAAAGTAGGCTAGCTCAAAATGCCAAGTTTGATGATGGGTATCTTGGAAAAAACGTTTCCGACTAAAAACTCTTTCAGCTTCGTGATCAGCGCCCCAAAAAACCCGTATACCAAATTTGGTCAAAATCGGCCTTGCGGCCCGTTTCCACATAATTACCAGATAACCTTATACTGAGTAAAAACGTGATGTTAACTCGATTTCTCTAAGAATTGGACATGGCCGGTTCTTGTATTGGACCCTTCAATTACATAAAATATATTTAAAAAAAATAATTAACCTTGTTAAAATAACAGAAAGTCAAAATCAGAAATCCAAATGTACATGTCAGATTTGGATTTTTGTAATTCTACTACTAAGCATCATAATGCTTTTGGTAAACTAACAAACCCATACAAACTACATGTTAAAAAATGGCGAGTTACAATAAAAAGATTAATGCCTACTTCAGTATGAACTTAAAATCTCTTTATTAAGCCTTGTTTTCACGGTGATAGTACTCTTGTGAAAGTGCTCTTATGATAGTAACCTCGATAGTCCTATTATGACAGTGTCTACATGTATAAAAACTATCACGATAGTAACCAATGTATTATTATTATTAATTTTACTAATGTAGAAAGTCCTAAAAGGGCAGCAGAATGTCTTCAGCATGGTTCCTTTTTCGCTCTGCTTTTAAAATCGGGAGAACTTATTTTTCCATAAACATAAAAACCTTTCATATTTTTCCAAAAAATGTATTATGTCAAATTGCCTACGGCTTATTCTAACATTCTTTACTGTTTCTATAATTATTTGTAAAAATTAATTGTAAAAATCACGTACCACGTGCAATCCGTAAACAAACGACAACTTTTATCTTAAAAGTTACGCCAAACTATCTAGGTAAGCGAGAAAGTGCGAAAGTATTATCAGGACAGCATGATAGCTACTCGTTATAGGTTATTTACATGATGTAAAACTGGTGGAAATCTATCACCGTAAAAACGAGGCTTTATTTTTATAGAATGACAAGCAAAAACAAATAAAAGTCTACTCATTGGTCAACTCGAATAGTAACTATGGTACTAACTTTCCGCACCAATGTGACACATTTTTGTTCAAATAATGGCATTATCAAACAAAATGAGCAGATTTTAAATAAAAATTATTTATTTAGTTCACGAACAACTTATTTTACTGTTTATTTCAAGGTTCATTTAAATATGGTAACTAATACCATAAACTTATTGTGTTTTGGGTTGTTTAGTAAAAAGAACAAAAATTGTCTCATTTGATGTTGCTCTTAATTAACTAGCTAATTAAGTTAGGGTTAGTGAAAAATTAAACTGAAAGGGAGACTGAAAGTGACTCGGAAAGTGATGTCTATAACAAGTAATTATTTTAATTTTACATATCTAAATAACTCACAGATAAACTATTATAGTTTATGATCTTTCGTTTTGTACTTTTTTTTGACAGTAGAATAAAAATAATAATAAGCAGACAATTTTGATTTAAAATTAGAACACTCTTGTGTACAGTTATAAAATGCAGGTGTGCATAAACTGTAAAAAATATGAAAATGACTCACATATTTTTGAAACAGAAAATATTTGGTTTGTTAATGCTAAAAATATTTTCGTATGTTGAATGAGGATACATTTTTTAATAATAAACTTTAGAAATTCTTGAGCTACCTACCTTAAATAACCTTTTATGTCAAATCAATGTCATTTCGGGATTATTTTACGAAATATAATCAAACCATATTTTTCATTTTATGATAAAAACACTAGAACTCTTGTAAAACTACACTATAATTTGTAATTAACTGTTTTTGGTATATTTTCTTAAAAATTACACAAAGGTTGATTTTCTTTTAGATAAGTGGAGTATGTTGTTGACAGCTGTCAGTTTTGACATTTGTGAAGGCAAAATTACTGTTGCCATATTTCCGCATCAATTTTTGACAGAGAAAATAAAATATAAAACTGGTCCCTGCGTGTATTGTTTAAATTTATGTTAAAACCGTCTTAAAGTTTTTTTTTTTCTTAAAAAGACTCAAACCATCTTTTGGATGCAAAGGAACTGGATCTAAAAATAAATCTGGCAATGCCGTACGTGCTGTTCTGTACATCTTTATCTGAAATAACAAACATCTTTTTTAAAGCCCTAGAGCAAGTACTTACTAGAAGCAGCTTTGCCGCTGGGCAGTATAAACTGCGTGGCCCATGGGCGTGACTGAGAGAAAAATAATGGTAATTTTAAATAGCACTTTTACGCCCGCGGCTAAAAGTTGTTGCCCGAGTTCCGCAATGGCAACAATCAGCTGTGGGCGTAAAAGTGCTTTACGCCAGAGGTGCAAACAATATTTTTGTACGACTGCAATTAATATACAAGCATTCTCGCGGTAGTTAGGAGAATTTTTTCCAGCTTTTAATGTTTCAAATTGTAATCGCAGTTTACTTTTAATATATATTTAGTTAAAAAAATTTGTTGTTTTCCAAAAAAAAAAAAAAAAAAAATGGGGCATTATATAATTTTATTATTGTTTAATAAATTTATAAATGCGGGCGTTTTTGATACTTTTTGCCCTAGGGCGTAAAAGTGTTATTTTACGCCCTCATTTATAAATGCGGGCGTTTTTGATACTTTTTTGCCCTAGGAAGTAAAAGTGCAATTTTACGCCCGGTCGTACAAAAAAATAGTTTAGTACCTTTCTTCCTTCTTTCTTGCGTACCTATTTAATGGTCGGAGGGAAGAGCGGGCTTTCTCCAAATTATTAATACATTATATTTGTTTCCATCATTCTTTAATAGGACATTAAATTTCGAAAATAATAATTAGTTTTAAACGACAAAACACCAAGCTCAACCATACCAGCCTAAAGCCGGCTGTCTATGAGAGCGGTTTGCCGCTCGCGGATGATAAATTCAGCGTTGTGATTGGTTAGTGCAAATTTAAAATGTTTTTCCTCCAATCACAACGCTGAATTATCATCCGCGAGCGAAAAACCGCCCTCATGGACAGCCGGCTTAATACCGTTGCTTCTCATACAACGGTATTATTCGGTGGTAAATACTCACACCCACGGTCTGTAGAATATAGTAAATGTCGATTTAAGCCGGCTGTCCATGAGAGCGGTTTTCCGCTCGCGGATGATAATTCAGCGTTGTGATTGGTTGGTGCAAACTTGAAATACTTTCCCGCCAATCACAACGCTGAATTATCATCCGCCAGCGGAAAACCGCTCTCATGGAGAGTAGGCTTTATTTTGGTTGATCTCCGATTAATTGGAAAATCGACATCAGGGGCACGGACGTATAAATAGATTTTTATGGGGATGGGTTCTGATGAGTGCAAAAATAATTTTGAAGAGAAAAAAAAGGTTTCCGCTTTCCATTCTACTCATTTCCTTCCTATACCATGCTCTCTTTCCTCCTTCTTGTTTAACAAGGGGGAGCTGTTAATACATGATGGCTATTACCAAAAATCTATTTACAATATAGAAGTGTGTGAAATGAATTGTTGCTATTACGTCGATGCCATGCGCATTCTAATCATTACAAATAATCAACTTTTTCATACGAATTTTCCTCCTTACAAATGCTAAGGAGGGGGGTTAAAACCCTCAACCATCCCCCTCTATATACACGCCCATGACAGGGGGTCATTTACATTTTGAATTAAATAAATTTATTTCTGAGAATGTCGCATAAATTTTACCTATTATAAATGTTAATAAAAAATGTGTAACATGTTGCCCTCTTTAAAATTATTTAACAATAAAGTAAAATATTTTACTAGATACTGTTCTCTTTATGGTGCTTCAATATGACAATTATTGCCAGAACTAAAAGGCAGCCCCGGATCTGAGTGTGGCCGGGGGGCAAACCCGGATTATAGGGTCCGCGCGTTTAGTAAAGAAGCCAGCGACGTCATCATTATCTACGCGAAAACTTCTGTAACTCTCTTTCAAACGTGGTTTCGAGGGCTTCCTATCGTTACCTAAAAAGTAGACATTTAAAAGATTTGATTTAAAAAAATAAATAATATTTTAAATACGGGATGAGGGAATAAGATGAGATTTTGCGCAGAAAATGATGACGTCGGTGGCCTCTTTACTAAACGCGCGGACCCTACCTTCAAGGGTGCGCGGCAAAATTAAGCATGACCCCGACATGCACTGGACGGTGAGCACTTCCGTTTCCGATCTGGATTATACATAGGTAGGGCGCCAAGTGAAGGGAAGTGGGCGCAATTTGAAAGGGGACGCCTTTTTTCTCTTCACTTCAATTTTCACTTGGGTTAGTTTTGTGTATTATACATAGGACGCCAAGTGAACAGGGCGCGATGATTTGAAAGGCAAAGACCTTATATTTTTATTTTTTCCAAAAACAAATAAAAAAACGCAAAATGTATCCTTTGCTCTAAAAAAACAGAGGGGGCGCAAAAGGCAGTTTTGGCACCGCCTTAAAAAAAGGAAGATCCGTGGTTGCTAAAACATAAAAATATTTTAAAATACTATTTATACAGTGGGTCCTTAAAATTAATTTTAACGACTTATAGAGCTCATAAAGAGAAACCAATTTAACTTTTTTTTGTTTAATAATTTGCGAAATAAAGCAGTTTGTGCAGTCTTCTATTAATACCATAGCATCTAACAAATAACTTATTCCAGTGGCGGCGCGTGCCTTGCAAAAGTGGGGAGGCCCAAAAAATTAAGAAAAATGGGAGCGAACCAAACCCACCAAAGTACATAAATAGTTTACTAACAGATTTAGTATGTATTAAAAACACAAAAATAAGCAAATCAACTCTTATTTTATTTTATTAAAATATGAACAAACAAAAACAAAACATAGGGGTATATACACATACAGTGTGTCCCAGGATAGGCGTCGCAAGAGGACAAATGGACCGAAGATTTTAAAACTTTCAAACTTTCTTCTGGAAAAGCTGGTCGCATGGTCCAAAACTAATAAATAGAGAATTTTACTCCGATTAGTAATATACTTTATTTTTAAAAATATGACAAAACTGTATAAGTAAATGCATGTTGTAGAGAGTGTTTCCCAAAGTGTGGGTCGCGACCCCTGGGGGTCGCAATGAGGATCTCTAGGGGGTCGCCGGAAAATACCAAAATAAGACAAAAACACTACTTTGTTAAATCATGTATTTTTATTTTAATAAAGCCGTAAATAAAAATTAACAATTAATTATCAAACGAAACATAAAAAACTAAATATTAAGAGTCCTTAAAAAGTCCTTAAAAATAAAAGAAAAAAATAAAGTCAAATATTACAATGTTAATGAGACCCATGCGCCTGTTTTTTGAAACTAGTCTTTCAAATCTAGGCTGTGTATTTGAGACACACACAATTATATCGTTTTCAAGTACGAGACGATTTCTCACTTTTGTTTTAATGGCAGTCATAGACGAGAAACTTAACTCACATAAATATGATGTTACAAATGGAACCAAACATTTTTACAGCTTCATTCGCCAACTGAGGGTATTCCTGCATCTTTTTGGTCCAAAATTCGTCCGGGTTCTGGGAAAAAATTGGAGCTTCAACATTCCATCACTTGATATTTCAATAAGTTGTTCTTTCATGTTTACTGGTATTTCAGCATGTTGAAAGGAATCGGCTAAAAACGGATTCAGTATCCATCTGCAACTGTCGTAACTGTTTTGAATTTCTTCAGGGAAATAATCACAGAGCTGTTGTTTTAAATTAAGCAAAGTAACTTGCATGCCTCCAAAAACTTGTTCAAAATTTGTAGCACTGTAACATACATTTTCTATAATTTCCTGAATGCACTGAAATGAATCGAGCTGCTTTTTGCCAAGTGAAATTGACCATAAATCGATTTTTCTGGTAAACCCCTTAATTTTATCTGTGGCTGTAATTATATTAATGTCGCGACCTTGCAAATTACTACAAAAAAACCATCAGTTGTAAATTAGGCACGCTATTTTTGTCGCTATTTTGGTTTGGGTGATGAGTAGGGGTCGTGAACAATTTTTTTAACAAAAAGGGGTCGCGCTTTAGATAAGTTTGGGAAACACTGTTGTCGAGTAGTTGAACTTCATTCAGAACAACGGTTATTTGGGTCTCATATAAACTCCCGAGCGAAGTCGGGAATCATAGCTAGTACTTTAACATAAAATTCAATTCTCTACGGTATTTTCTTATACCATTTGTTCTCTTTTAAAAAAATAAAAGTAGTTAACTCCCAGGCATGTTTCGTATTTTTAGTTTTAACTCGCCCTGTATATTTTTGCCAATCGAAAATGCTGTTATATATTTTCATCTGTTTAACACATATTAATATTATTAGCTAGATACCAAAATGAATTATTCTTATTTCTAATAATATTTTGAGCTGGTAATACAATATTAGTTAATGTCCAACAAAGTGGGGGCCCGGCCCCTTTGCCCCCTACTACGCGCCGTCGGTGACTTATTCTGCAGGAATAAAAATTACGTCCATATAATTTTTTCTACCCAAATATGGTTTTGCAACATTTTATAACGTTTCTGGAAATGTAAATGTTATTAGATTAGGTAATAAAATATTGCTGTAATGTCGCCATGTAATGTTTTTGATAGGACATTTTGCATTTTGTGCAATGTTGCTCCAACTTCCAACGCTGTTTAAACATAAAATACCTCGCAATATTTTTTCCATATTATGTAGTCATTATCTATACTAATTTTTTAAATAAATACGCAAATAAAACAATGTTTTTGTAAAATAAAAGTATCACATTTATTTAAAAGTTATCTAGTAAGTCAGTATACAGTTTAAAATATAAGCGTAGGTATACCTAGTGAGTTAGATACTATATTTGGCACCTCAATCTTTGGCTAATTCAACTCGAAGTTTGGTGTAAAAAAACAAATGTTACGTTAATTCGTATTAAGAAAAAGGAGAGATCAAATATAACCGCTAACTCTGTACAATTCGACTAATAGAGTATAAGATCCGACTTTAAAGCGACCTGCATCCATCGATTTACTGTATAAAAATTATTTTATATTAAATATATAGTATTTAAACAAAGGTATTGTCACAGGGTTGCCTAAAAAAATATGGTCGGGGCTATATTCGAACCTTACATTTTTTGACACACCCTGTATAATGGCAATTTTATTACTTTTTTGGTAATTGTCTGGAAAGTAGGAGCACCTCCGATTTTGACAAAATTTGACATATGGGGATTTTTAGGGCGCTGATCACGAATGTGAAATAATTGTTTCGTTCCCGAGATATCCATCATCAAACTTGAAAATCAAACTACTTTCATTTTCAGTTTATTTTTCCATCTTTTCGCACACGATTCTTGATTTCAGGGTAAAGTGGAACACAATATTTGATTTTCACCTTTTAAAATCCGATTTTCTACGTGTTTTTATACTTTTCTTTTAAATTAAATTGCATAGCTTTACTTTCGATCGTTGCAAGTTATGGCGAATGCACCGGGGAAGTGTTACATGGCTGGCTGCGTTTTTAAAGGGAATCTTCGGAATTTAAAATCAAATACTGTGGGCTACTTTACTTTTAAATCAAGAATTGTGTGCAAAAGAAGGGGAATATAGTAAAAATAAAATAAGTTTGATTTTCCGCTTTGATGGTGAATATCTCGGGAACAAAACGTTTTTGAAAAAAAATCAGATTCGTGATCAGCGCCCCAAAAACCCCATATGCCAAATTTCGTCATAATCGAAGTTGCTCCAACGTTTTAGACAATTACCTTTTTTTAATCTACATGACAGTACTAATATATCACTGTTTTTTTCTCCAATTTTATGAATGAAGCCGTGGAAAATTTTTTGAATTTAAAATTTTGAAAAATTATATCAAAAGTTTGGTAGATTTCGTATTATTTAAACATGCAGATTTTATTAGCTAGCTCTAGAATGTATTTAAAACATAGGGATTGCGATTATACAGGGTGTGTCAAACTTTTGAGGTTAATAATTTTAATATAGCCTTGACCATATTTTTTTACGCAATCCAGTGGAAATAGCCAGTGGTGGTGCGTGACCAAAATTAGGCGTAGGCAAAGTTGTGGTTGCGAGGCCCCTTTCATGACGAAAAATTTTTGAGGAGCAAGTAATAAAGTCCTCACTTTTCTTGCAAGGCCCCTTTAAGCGTACGCACGTAGGCGAAGTTATCCGCGAGGCTCCCTTTTATTCTGTGAAAAAATGTAGAGGAGCGAAAAAGCCCCCTCCCCATTTTCCTTACGTTGTACAGTGCTGCAAGACCGCTGATTTTATTTTTCCTATATCACATTCCATACCTTCACTATGCCGCGAGGCCCTCCCAAGCGCGAGGTCGTAGGCAACCGCCTACGCCTACCTACGCTACTGGCAATACCTTTCTTTAAATACCTACTATATTTAATATAAAATCGTTTTTATTCGTTAAAAAATGGGCGCAGGTCGTCTCCTATTTGGATCTCGTACTAACAAATTTCGATTCTTTTCTGCAGAAGACAATGCTTATCGACTTATTAAGTTATTGAAAAAATCGTAAAATAATAAATGATTTATCTACTTACTTAGCTAAACCTTGTCAACATTAATGGTAAAATAGACCTAATTTAAGCATTTTGCTTTTATACATTGTCAGGGCTCCTAAATTTCTAAAAAACTCGAATCAATATAATGTTATTTTACATGATATACAAACATCAATAGACATTTAACACGTATATATTTTATTTATATTTATATATATTTTTAAATGACTCAAGTTTTTAGAATATAAAGGCAAAATGCCCGTAAAAATAAAGAAAGGATTTATCTAGAGATAAAATTGGTACTTTTTTTAGTGCTCAATATTTCTAATAGGAAATATTAATACATTTTTATACACATTTACAAAGTTTTTACAAATATACAAAATTTCTTAATTAAATACATTTGTACATATACCTACATATTTTAGTAAACACATACGTCAACATGCATTACAAAATTTTAAGAGGTTATTTTATGTTTTAAAATATGTAATAAGGTGTTAAATAAAAAATAACTGTAAACCTTCTTTTAAAAAATCCGAAAACTCAAAGGTGGGGAATCATACGTCAGCTGGTCGTTCGAACATAAAAAGCTTATACCGGGTAGTGTGTCGCCGAGCGGAACATAGGAAATTCTATGTAAATTTTAGGGTGTTAAATATTGGCTCCCCTGTATATGTTCTAGAAAAAGATATTATTTAAAGGTAAAAGTGGTAAAACCAAACAGATAGCAGCTACCAGCAAACAGCTTGTTATAACGTAAAGGTGGGGAATCATACGTCAGCTGGTCGTTCGAACATAAAAAGCTTATACCGGGTGGTGCGTCGCCGAGCGGAACATAGGAAATTCTATGTAAATTTTAAGGGGTTTAATTATTGGCTTCCCTGTATATGTTCTAGAAAAAGATATTATTTAAAGGTTAAAGTGGTAAAACCAAACAGACAGCAGCTACCAGCAAACAGTTTGTTATAACGCTTTGTCAAATCTTAACGTACAGTCGAATACAAGGAATGTTTTTTTTCGTTTTATCAAACTTACAGTCATTAGGTACATTCAAACACAAAAAATTTGGTAATTTTGCAGATACATTTAATAGAAAAATTCAAGATTTGCTTATAACGTCTTGAAACTTGTCACGAGGGTTTGTCATATTGGTTTCTTCGAAAAGTTATCTTACCTTTTTTCTGTAAAATGATAAAATGTACAGGGGAGCCAATATTTAACCCCTTGAATATTAACATAGGATTTTCTGTTTCGTCCAGCGACGCACAACCAGGTATGTAGTTAAAAATGCATCAGAGTAAATAAATTAAAATGTTGTATCTCGTTGAGGGCCGCCGAGATCCGTGCCAGATCCCAGTGCAAGTAAAAGTTACGGACCCCCTTAGCTAACCAAAAAAAAAGTCCTCACTACCTCCAAAGTAATATTGTTAAACAAGTTGAAGAACAAAAAAATCCCACTCTATTGCTCCATTTATGCCTTAAACGCCCTCTTGGCGGCCCTGATCTCGTTGTTCGTGGATGCCTTCAAAAGTGTAAAGAGCTGCGCACACTAACTTGCGTAGACAAGCGCGGAAGTACGCAACACCTTCAAGTATTTGCTGGTTTTTGACGATTTCTACGCCATAGTGGGTTACTTAGGAAAGATTTAAAATGCCGACCAGCACTGCTGATGACATACTTGCTGGATCTTTTAAAATATTATAACTACATTTAGAAAATTCAGTATCTGGAAGGTTGTGGGAATGCAAAAATAAATATTTATGTCGACATCGTCGCCAAATTTCCCAATTTTGCGCTACATTTATTTTTTTGTTTAATTAATTAAATTTTTAATATAGTATAGATTTGAAGGTTTCTTAGCGTTTCTCTAATTCGGGAACCTAGTAACTCCAGAATTGATTAAAATAAACCCTTTTTTATAATAATAATATATAAAAATTAAATTAACAATAAAGCACTTAACATTTCCAATTGTGGTCTAAAGGAAAATTTTATCTGATCTCCTGTAAAATTTTCGAATATTGAGATTTTTATATGGTTTGTTAACAATTTTTGTAAATATTTGTAAATAGGGATTTCCTAGAATTTTTTTATGAACTTGTCATATTATTTTCATGTGTTATATAAATTAGATAGATTGCCCACCTTTTTTCGGACACCCTGTATAATTTGACAAATTTTCAATAGGAAGAAAATTACCATCTTTATTTCATCGTGCCTGGGAGGCTATCGCTACGAAATTGCAGCTGACTTTCACTAGGCTTCATGATACAACTATTTGGGGGACTTTGTTTTAAATAAGTTTCAAACTATACAAGGTATCTGAAAAGACCATGTTATAAATGATAGGGCTGATAGAATAAGCTAAAATAATGTTAATACTAAATAATAAAGAAAAATGTTCTTTCACGATTTGTTAGATAACTCGCCATTTCAAAGCCACTCCACTTTAATACGCGCTGACTGAACTACTGACGCCACACATTAGCCAAACACCACTCTACTTGAATGCGCGCTTCTGCATTTATTTTCGCAGGTTTAGGATATTCCACCTGACACTGACTTGCCAACTGGCCGCCACCTCACTTGCTTACCACCCCAAACCATTTCAGTGTGCGCCCTGCTTTAGGAAGTTAATAACCTTTAAAGTTGAAAAATCAAATGATTTTTTTTCATTTATATCATGTAAACTATTGCCACAGTATGAATGATGTTTGGGCAACTAAATTAACTTATACCAATATGCTTCTTTTTAAAGATTTAACCGATCGGATAAAACTTAGGAACTTGTTCTAAGTGGTCGATTTCAAATATTTCGTTCAAAATTGACCAATCAGAACACGTTTCTCAGTTTTATTCGATCGGTTGAATCGAATTCAGTATATCGATGTACATGTAGGTACTCCATGATGTAACTTAGATACATGGAGTTTCTATTGCGTATAAAATGGTTAGTATATGTCATATGTCAATAACTTTTTTTATATGGAGTTTTAATAATATTTTGGGTCACTCTCTAAGCCCTATCACTTACTGCATCTTCCGGACACCCTGTATATAAAAGTAGTTACCATTTATTCGAAATTCTTGGACATCGGAATTTTAAAAGTTAATTAAAAAAACTGTGGCAACAATACACATAACTTTTAAGACACTTTAAATAAACAACTATGTTATAACAAAAATTAATACATTTTACATTCGATATAAAAAACCGCCTCCCATCATATCACAATGCTGTTTCTAACACCGGACCTCATACATTAATTGTCCCCCCACCATCCCCTCTTGAATCAATAAGAGGAGCAGTGTCGGTTCCCTTATTGGGAATTGTTTTAGTTTCAAGCCAGGGTGGTGGGGGGATCATTGTCATTTCCGAATTGTCACCAAACTTCACTGATTTCCTGGGGCCCCGATTCATAGGTGGAACATCCAGATTATTTGGCCCCCTCCCGTCGGCGAGTGAGTAGGAGTGGGTTTTTCGATGAAGGGTAATGTTTTTCGGTGGGAACTGAGGTAGCTTGTTGCAGTTGGTTGAGTGGTACTGTATTGTATGTTGGGTACCTAAAACGAGGACGTAAGTTTTCAAATATTAATTTAGTTTAAGGGGATTTTCCAGTTAAAAATGTATGTTATATTACAAACAACAATTTTATTTTTATTTAAATTAAAAATAAATAAAATGCTCGTCAAAAATATCGTATTTAAAGAAATCGTTCACTTAGGCTGCGGAAAAATGATACCAACTATTCCTGAGACTATAATATCACGATCACACCCCACTTACCGCAATCCAAAAGTGGAAGATTTCGTAGATACAGGGTGTCTAAAATCTATTCTGGTTTTAATATTTTATAAATAATATTGGTAATAATAGGGGCATTATAACAACATTTGGCTAGCAGTGGTTTTGGGCGGTGAGAAATTAAAATCTGCTATCAATTTTACTTTAGACTTGAGAGGACGCTACCTGCGGTAACTTGCAAGAAACGAAATAACTTTTGTAAGCCACTTCGTATGTAGCTTTTAGATAAAAAAATTTTGTTCTAAAACATATTTTACATAAAAAAAGGTATACCTGATAAAAGTATTTTAAGCAGCTGTTTTTGAGATATCTTCAGTAAAAAAAAATCTTTCTGTATGTGTAAGTCTATCTGTGTGGTCTAAGCTATAAGTACAGAATGTTGTAGAACTAGATGATAATATTTTAAAGGGTGAATCCATACAGGGCCGTTCCTAAGATGACTTGCGCCCTGTTGCAATTTGGTCGCCCCTAGAAGAGATTGCCTTTTGGTAAATAGAGGAATTTAAATTGTGAAGAGCAAAACAAATGTTAAGAGCAAAAAAAGACGCCCTTACCTTCAAAAATACTGTCTCCTTAATTCAACAAAGCTTTTTTCTTCTATCAAATATTTTTGAAGGCCAAACTTTTAAATTACATTGTTTTTCAAAATTTTACTTACCGCCCATTCATTTCAACCATTTTCGCCTTTTTTTCCAAATTTCCGCCCGCGCAGAATTGCCCCCTGGTGCCTTGCACTACTTGCACAACTGAATCCATAGGTAATTTTAAAAAGAAAAATTTAAATAAATAAATGGCTTAACTTTTGAGATACAGAGTGGTAAAAAAGCTTCGCCACACTGTATCTCAGAATTTAGGTCATTTAAGATAAAGATTTATTTAAACTTTTTTCTAAAAATCACATAAGAATTTAAATTCTAAGAGATTAGCATCTAATTTTTAAACACCCTCTATAAAGCTTACACCTGGTCATAGAGGAATTGATTTTTCAAAATCATCAAATTTTAAAAACTGCTTTTTAAATTAACTTTTACCACGTACATCTTTTTATGTGAAAAAGTCCTTTAAAGTCTATAATAAAATTAATAGCAAACTTTAATTTCTCACCTCCAAAAACGACCTCTAGCCAAATATTGTGTCATCACCTATTATTAACAAAATTACTAAACAAACACTTAAACCAGAAAATATTTTAAACACCCTGTATCTTCAAAATCATCCACTTTTAGACTAGGTAAGTTAGGTAAGATCTTTATATTAAAGCCTTAGGAATTTGTGGTATCATTTCTTCCACACCTTAGAGACACCCGTATTCCTACCGATAATAAAATTATATTTTTTTGCATAACAGGACATCTATAAAAGTTATCCTCACTAATAAAGCTGTGCATGGCCGTACCGAGGGCCTTTATCAAAAACTAAGGCATAAGACCCACACTAAAAAGATACTTTTAATTTTTAATTTCGGAATTTGCAATTTTTTTAATAGTTTGCTCTCCTTCCAGAAAAAAAAGCGATTGCTTTCTCTGTCTTTTTTTCGTGAATTTATTTAAATTTTATCGTAAAAACAAAAAGTTTTAAAAATATTTGCCCTTTTCTGATGATTAAAAGCATCTGAAACTCTTGTATAAATAAATAATAATATAAAAGTTGTGAAATTAAAAAAATCAATAGGCTATAGTTTTTTGAAAAATAGAAAGAATTTTGCGAAATTTAGGATTTGTCGATAAAACTTAATCAAATTCACGAAAAAATACAAATAGGATATTCCCTTTGGATTCCTTTCTGGGGAGAGGGGAAAACCAAGAAAACTCAACTTTTTTGCGTTTTTTTTTTCAACTTTGGTTTGGGTTGGTGAAGGTTCCATTAGTCACTTAAAAAAAAAATAAAATAAAACATTCTTATTATAGCCTTAAGTTAAGTACATAACAATTAAAATACAAATACGTAACTTTTCTCTTATATATAATCAAATTAAATCGTTTGAAGAAAACGGTCAACTGAGATTTTTGCCGACAATGTTAGTTTAAGATAATATTTATTTAAAATTTACCTTTTTTAAATGATTTATAACGCACATAAATTAATGCTTGAAAGTAAAATTATCTTAGCAACCTTTCTTTTTACTTTTTTAATTCCTAACGTACTTCGTTGTTTTAGATAAAATTTTCTGAAATCAAAAAAACAACCAAAAAATTTAATGTTTATTTTTTCTGGTATGTCATAAAAGGTCTTCTGATACATAGGAGATGTCTTCCAATTTTTTAAAAAATATTTTAATTGGTATAGAAGTTATGATAAAATACGATATTTTTTAAAAATTTCAATACTCTGTAGTTTAAAAACTAAAACGTTTAGGACATAATTATGTTCATATAATTTTCTTTCCAATTTTTATTGTAAATCACCCCATAAAGTTTGTTAGTTAAGTTACATTACACCCTGTATTTTGGCACTTAGACTACTTATCTCTGCCACTCTTCGAGACCCGAATATACAGGGTTGTTTTAGAGTTAATTTATTTCTCTTAACACAAATAGGATATGAGCTTCATATAAATTTTTCTCAAAGTTCATTTTTTTTGTTTTTTTGCCATATTGCATATTATTTTTTAACCAATCCAGTTGATACTTCGGCACATAATCGAGCTTTGCTGATTCTAAAATTTTAAGACAAAGAGTACTTTTTTAAATACCGCCAGAGAGGCACTTTACCTAAAACTTAAAATGTATTTGCATCATAACTTTTTATTTTGACAGATATCGCAAAGCTGAGGGCAACATTTCTATGAGACAATCAAAAACCTAAAAAATAAGGTACTTTTATTAAATTCGATAAACCTCACCGTTTAGGCATCAAAGTTTTCATCAATTTTAATCAAATTATCTTCATACATACAGGGTGTCAGGTAACTCAACCGACAAGCTTAACCAAACGATTCTACAACAAAAAGTAAGAAAAAAACTTCATATAAACATATGTCCTAAACGTCTTAGTTTTTAAACTACGGGGTGCTAAAAATTTTAAAAAAGTTTTTCTTTTGAATATTTAACACACCGTAGTTCAAAAACTAAGACGTTTAGAACATTTATTTATATAAAGTTTTTCTTATTTTCTGTTGTAGAATCGCCCTGCCGTAAAAGTTTGTCGGTTGAGTTACTAGACATCCTGTATGTATTATGTATGTAGGTAATTTGATTAAAATTGATTTCAATCGACTCTTAATAAACAGTACCTTATTTTTTAAGTTTTTGATTATCTATAAAATGGCGCCCACAGCTTTGCGATATCTGTCAAAATAAAAAGCTTTTAATGTAAATAATCTTAAGTTTAGGTAAAGTGTCCCTAGTTGGTATTTAAAAAAGTACTCTTTGTCTTAAAATTTTAGAATCTGCAAAGCTTGTTATTTGTGTGCCAAATATCAACTGGAAAATAAAAATTGAACTTTGATGGCTTGTAACTCAAAAACAGAATGACATTTTGAAAAAAATTATATGAAGCTCTACCCCTATTTTGTCAAGTAGAATCACCCCTTAAGTTTCGTGATCGATTTTTGAATCACCTCTGTAGAACGCAAAAAGATATGAACTTTTTTAAAATAAAATTTTTCAATACAAGGATACATTTTTTTTTTATAACTTTTCTGCCACTCCAGATATGTCCACAAAACATGGTACACCTCTTTTAGCCATTACATTGCATTTTTTTGCTTTAAAAGTTGTTGTAAAAATTTACCAGTGGCGTTTGAACAATATTTGTATTAAATTAAAAAATATATATTACGCCACGGCTTTGTCTTCGAATCAATATATTCTTAAATAATTATTTACTTTGGAGTCAATTTTGTCTCTTATTATTTTTTCATACCACAAAGAGTTTTCGTTTAAAAAAATAAAAGTTATTTTAATGTATGACAAAATCGCAAAAATCTTATATGGTGTTGGCCAAGTGGATTGGTTACATTATTTTGGGACACTTATTTTTGAACTGATTAACCATCGTATTACGTAATTACTGTAAAATTTATTGCCTATATAACTAAAAAATTAACAATTTTTATATTCTATGACGTAAGTTTTTTACAGTGGGTACAATTATTATCGTTTTTTTATTCCTTTAAGAATAAAAGTAGAAACATGTAAAATAAAAATTTTAAATAAAAGAACTTTCGAAAAAGCCCTCCATGTAGGAGGGAAAATTATATATTGTGGTTTGTTTAAAAAAGAAAACCTTAGTTTAAAAATAAATATCAAACATAAATAAAAGCTGTATTTCTGTTGTGACTCTAATTTTATTGGAAAATTAGGTTCTTTAATTTTATTAACCAGATATATTTTGCTACTTACTCTTAAAATTTTCATCATCTATTGCTCTTCCCCTTCCTAATCTATATTCTTGATATTGTGATATCACACACAATAAGGCATACAGCTAAAAAAAAAATAAACAAGAAAAATTTTTAAATGTGAAAGTTGAGTTACAGGTATACAGTGTGTCCGGGATAGGTGTTACAAAAGACAAATAGAACAAACATTTTAAACTTTTAAATCAAAATTTTGGGAAAAACTAATCGCATGGTTTGAAACTAAGAAATACAAAATTTTACTCTTATACTGGCAATAAACATGGCTAGTTATAACTAAAAATATGAAAAATGACTTAAATTAAAGTACTTTTGCTTTTTAAAATAAAACAAAATTGCATAAGAAAATGTTATAGAGAATTGAATTTTACGTAAAAACTTATTACTAAAGCATTTAAGAAAAAATATTGTCAATTTTCTTACATGTAATGCAATACTTAAAATTACTGGGCACGGTGAAGCAAACTTTACCAACATTTTTTAAATATTTTAATTTTTATTTTGCTACTTTTGGCCCAGCAAATAATTTTTAGTAAAAATGTCAACTACTTTTCTTTTTACTTTATTGCTTCAACTTTAAATTTTATCATAAAATTACATCCCCTACAACAATTTTGTTCTGTTTTTAAAAATAAGAGTACTTTACTCTAGGTTATTTTTTATACTTTTAGTTATAACTCGTCCTGGATATTACCAATCAAAGTAAAATTTTGTATTTCTTAGTTTAGACCATGTGACCGGTTTTCCCAAAATGCCCATATAAAATTCAAAAACTTCTGTTCCATTCGTTCTCTTGTAACATCTATCCTGGGACATACTGTACACCATTAATCCAACTTTTATATTAAAAAATGTTTTTAAACTTTTTAAAATATTTGAAAAGAAAATCATAATTAATATTTTAAAAAATAATATTACTTTTTCGACGAAAATATCAATATTTTGTGTTTTTCATATATTTTTTTAAACTGAAGTATATATTTTTTATTGTATTTATCAAAAGCTGATTAAAAAACAAAAAAATGAGCCCTTAAAAAACTTTTTTTGATTCAAAACAAATGAATCAAATTGTCGGTAATTTTTTTTTTTAGTAGGTAAGCTTTTATAATATCGGCTAAATATTTATTCATAAAAAAGTATATTAAAAATATTATAAAGTACATTTGCATCAAATTTTAGCTTAATCAAACTATTTTGTAGGAAATTAAAATTGTTGTAGGTCTTTTTATTGTCGTATCTTTTGGTTTTACTTTTTAAACCTTGAAATTGCCCCCCCAACGGATTATTTTGGCCCAGCATTGTTTTTCTTACATTTCTAAATACCGGCATTTCCCATACATCGGTGGAGCACTGACGCTGCATATTCCAAATTATAATAGTGCAACCACCAAGTCAGCAGGCTGCGTAACCTAGTGTTAGGTTTAAAATAAGTAATTTGCAATGTTTTGTAGTAAGCATTATTTTAGATATAAAAAATACAACCCATTGCACTTTCGCTAGTCAGTTTCAGTTTATACTGTGTTCTCAATAAACGTCTAAAACAACATAGGTATTTTTAAAAATACCTCTGACGACATCAACCCTTAACATACATTTAATAAAAGTATACCAATAGTTTGCTGTAAGGGATTTTTATGCAATAAGGTATTTTACCTAAAAAATTATTAATAAAATAAATTTTTAAACAATTGAAGATATCTTTTATTTATAAAAAATAAAAATATTATTAATATTATGTAATAAAAGCCTTTACTTACGTTTAAAGTATTAAGAAAAAATCGACAGTCACTAAAATGGCCACCGAAGGATTCCACTGAAGCTAAAAATAAAAAAATGTAAAAAAGATATAAAGGGTGTTCAGTTACCCGACCGAAAAACTTTAAGGGGTGATTCTCTAATAAAAAAATCCACCAAAAACATAAATGTAAAAAAGGTGAGTCAAGGTCAATACTAAAATTATGCTGGGCTTCTGAACAAAATCTAAATATGTATAAGATCTTAAAGTGGGCTAAATTTAACTTGGCCAGTTTTCATTACATCAGTCATTTTATAAAGTGATTCAACTTATTTAAATGTTTTTTGATTTTAATAAAAATTAACACATAATAAATTAATAAAAGGTAAAATTTTTGGGCATATGGCTCATTAATGACAATAAAATAAATAAATAAATAATAACCTGTAAAAATTCGGTTACCATGGTTGGTTGTTTTAAAATTACGGAGTTTCCAAAAGAAAATGGAATACTCCGGACGCGACCAAGACGGCGACACGTGTTTCGTCTTCGTTAAGACTTGTCATAGCCGCTTCAGGTCGTAGACACCTTGATGATGCCCCGATTGACTATAAATATCCTTTCGGTTTCCCAGAACTAACAAATATAGACAACCGGTGCCATCTTACCAAGAAATTTAAAAACAACCAGCCATGGTATCGAGAGGTTAAAGGTGGTAGGTTAAAGTGCGCCATCTAGTTGGACATGGCAAAAGTTAGGTATGCAACATACTGTTATGCTATAAACCATAAGGAAACTGGCCGCCCATCAGTCTGCGGGTTTGCAGAATTCGGATGAGTAGTTTTGCCAAATTCAGGTAGGTGGCGTACAGCAGTGGCTGAATATATAATAAAAATCATACCGGGTGTCAATTTGAAAACTTCCCACCCTTAATATCTTTCTTGGAGTTAAAAATATGACAAATCGGAAAGACCCGTCAATTTTATTTGTAAGGGGGACACTTAAAATGAATATTTTTAGCCTTCTTGTTTCAACCCCTAGGAGGGGTAGATGTCACCCTTAGAATATTAAATGGGAATGGGGGTCAAGTGATACATCATTTTAAAGCTCCTGACGAGTACTTTATAACCCTAGAATATGAAGTCAATATCTTCACCTATTACAAAATGGCGGTACTTTAAAAATTACCTAAATACCTGATTTGGATGGCCATATTTCCGAAACTAATAAAGTTAGATGTACCTAATGTGGTGTTTTCTTAAAGCTCTTTTAAAGGTCTTTTTAATGGTGATACTGGTAGTAATATACAGGGTAGAAGAAAAAGTACATATTTTTTTATTTAAGAACCCTGTATATTATTTTACCATTAAAAGACGTTTAAAGAGCTTTAAGAAAATACCACATTAGGTACATCTAACTTTATTAGTTTCGGAAATATGGCCATCCAAATCAGGTATTTAGGTAATTTTTAAAGTACCGCCATTTTGTAATAGGTGAAGATATTGACTTCATATTCTAGGGTTATAAAGTACTCGTCAGGAGCTTTAAAATGATGTATCACTTGACCCCCATTCCCATTTAATATTCTAAGGGTGACATCTACCCTCCTAGGGAGTTGAAACAAGAAGGCTAAAAATATTCATTTTAAGTGTCCCCCTTACAAATAAAATTGACGGGTCTTTCCGATTTGTCATATTTTTAACTCCAAGAAAGATATTAAGGGTGGGAAGTTTTCAAATTGACACTCGGTATAGAAAGCAGTATTTTTCACCCAAACTGCGATATAATATAAAAATGAATGGTTCTTGAGCCTTGATATAAATACATTAATAAAAGGTAAAATTCTTTGGGCATATGGCTCATTAATGACAATAAAATAAATAAATAAATAATAACCTGTAAGAATTCGAGCTACCATGGTTGGTTGTTTAAAAATTACGGAGTCTCCAAAAGAAATTTTTCCATAAACAGGGTGTTGCATTTAAAAATTCGAAACCTCTCGCCTTTTTATACCACTTACCTATACTAAGTCTAATTTTGATATATCTAATACTTTAGAAGTTATGGTTTGTTTAATAAATTCGTTTAATAGATATTATTTATTTGGGTACACGCCAAGTTAGATTAAAAACCAAAAATTCCAAAAAATTTTAAAAATAAGTAACTAAAAAACTAAAATTCGACGTTTCGGTGGCAGTCTGCCACCGTTGCCAAGATAAAATTAAATAAAAATTTAAACAATTAACTATTATTTAGGTTTTCAAATTATAAAATTTTAGCTTTATTTTTAGGATATTCTGAAAGTCGTTTGACATTAAATGTCAAATATGTTTGTTTGGTCATAGTGTCATAGTGACTTTCATAACTGGTTGCTGGTGTATTTATTGTTTATAGTACAAAAAGGTTATGAGCTACTTAATTTTTAGTTTTCCTAAAGATAATTCATTAACCACGTGTTATTTAAATTAACATATATTGATGCTACACATTTATCTTTATTTAATAATATGTACGCACTTTTTTTTTTAATTTTGAGTTTTTTAGATAAGGTTTCCATCGCTAAAATACTTGAAGCATTTCAGTTTATTCTTATTATCATATAACTTTATATTTGTAAAATTCTGTGTTTTTAATGTATGTTTTGTGTTCTTTTATGCGTTTAGCTAATGGTCTACAAGTTTCACCTATATGAAATTTATCACATTCACAAGGCATTTATGAATAACATTTTTTGTACTTTGATTTATGTTGTGTGGATTTGTTTTTGTTAATTGAGATCTTATAGTGTTTTGAGTTTAAAGATTGTGCGAATATTAAATTTATTTGCTATTCGTTGAATTTTATTTAATAAACCGGAATTGTATGGCAAAAATAAATTTGTAATGGGTCTATTTTAATTTTGTCTTTGGTGTTGAATATCAAATACACGGAAACATATGTTTAAAAAATCAAGAGGATAATTATTTTGAATTAAAATAGTTCTTTAGTTACCTATTTTAAAATGTTTTTGGACCAACAGAGAACATATCTTCCATTTAATAAATTCGTTGTTACCCGGTATAGCTAATACCTATAATAATATTTTTAAAACGTCTTTTGTTACAAAAAGAAAATGGTTTAAGGTTATTTTAAAAATATATGTTTTGTAGAAATTTTGACCTGTTGCAGTTGGAAACCATGGCGTTTTACGTATATACGTTTCTTTCTATTTTCAAAGGAGAATCACCCTCTTAAGTTTGTCGATAAAAACGCACGATTTTAAGAGGTAATATAGGTAAATTTATTTATTTATTACATTTTAAAAATATTTAAATAGTCCGTCTAAAAAAGGTATCCAACATATTTTTGGTAATAATAAAAAAACATGTGTAATGGCAATGGGTACTTACTGCATGAACTATCAGTCCATAAATAATGTAATTTATATCAACGATAGTAAAAATACCATATTAAATATCCAGGGCATCAACAGGTACTTTAGATCCTATAAAAAAATAAAAAAGTGCTTTAAAATCTGAAAAAAAAGCTAATTTTTTTTGTTCACGACGGCCTATGCCTAAGTACCAAAGTACCTTGGGTGTCGGGTTATTAAATGTTTAACCCTACTTTTCTAAAAAAGAACAAGACATATTTGGCCTTTTGCTTTTTGTGAAAACTGCTTTAATTTCTTAATTTGTAGCTTAATATGGTAATAGATCGTCTAGCAATTAAAATAAGTCACTTTAATTTTTTTTATTAATTAAAATTTAAAAATTGAAAGGTAAGGTCATTTTAAAATTGCAATATTTTGTTAGCAAAACTAATAGTCTATATTTAAATAAAAATACATTATTTTGGTTTTAGATTTTTTTCTAATAAAGCAACAAATTTACATTTAAATTCATTACATCGGAGTATAAAGAAATAAAAAAAGATATATTTTAATTTTAATGCTTCTTTCTTTCTTAAACAAAGCAAATTTGGATATAATTAAATTTGTCCAATTTGACCTAGTTTGATGTTAGAAATTTTGATTAACCAGACAGCTTTTATTACCTTTATCTAAATTACTAAAAAGAATTGTTATATAATTTGCAGTATCTGGATATATAGTAGAGAAATAAGTGACAATATTAAAGTTTGTATAAGGTTTTCCTTCCATCTTTAAAGATAACTTTCTATTACACTCTTATGCTTTCCAATATTACTCAAAAAATATTTCTTTTCTTATAGCAATAGTCGTTTTTTAAACTTTAATTTATTAAGAAAAGGAGATATTACTGTTTCTTTTCATTCTTATATTCTAATGCTCAGCCATAAAGAAAACTTTTTCCACAAATTTGTATTTGTATTAACAGTTTTCAGAAAGCAAAATATTTGACATGAGTATTTTGTATATTTAGAGAAGTAATATGACGCGTAGCACTTTGGTACATAAACTCATAAACCAAAATGTCGGTCATTTAAAAAAATATCACAAATATATAAGTAATTAAAAGTATATGGCGCTTTAAAGCTTTAAATTGTAAATAAACGATGTAAAATCAGTAACACTAAAACCGTTTTTGTGATTACATTTTAACCAAAAGTGCTTACCATCTGGCAGCCATACTAAATTTTTAACGTGTGTATAATATTCTTTTAAATTACGCAAAATGTTATATGGCGCTGTAACATAAAACAAAATGAAAAAAAGCGCAAAAATTTATATATACCGGATGATTTTCAAAGGTAAACTTTCTTTCCTATGTTAAGATAAAATAAAAACAGTCGGTTTGAACGAAATAACTGTTACTTCTAACGACTGTCTGAATGTTGTAGACAATGATTCAGTAGTGATACTTAAAGAATTTTGGACTTTTATTATCTTTATTTCTAAATTATTCACACAACGTTTTGGGCAGTCCTATCTCTGTCCTTTTTCAAGTGTAAATTGAAGAACTTCCTACCGCTCTAAGTTTATATAGTCTGGTAGAGCCCACAACCGTGAGAGACTTGGGTGCGGTCAAGCGTGAGGTTGTTCATCTAGGTCTCCAGCAATGGAACGCTTTAAAAATGGTTTGCAATTTCACACACATACACAAAACTGATCGGGCGATGGCGTTAATGCGCTGGGTCGTTAGGCGCACAACCGACGCAGACTTAGTTCGAATCCAGGCCAGATCAATAATGTATTTATAAAGATTAGTCAGAAATTTAGTAGTTAGATTAACAAAAGACGGTCGAAAAGTGTAAAATGTATCGACGTTAAATTCCCGCAAAGACCAAGGCGCTGAAACACATTTTACCGTGTCCTACGCAACCGCAGACTTGCGAACCCCAACCAGTTGAATAATAGGGATGTATACGACCCTTTCTGGTTGGGGCCTGGTCTTGGGTTGTCGTAAAGATGACATCCGTGGTTCGGAACCCACGTTAAGCTGTAGGTCCTGTCTGGCTGACATTACCAAGGCGTAAAACCGGGGTGCATAAGATGTCGTGCGGCTGCAGTTCAGGGTTATTTCAGGTCCTTCTAAAAATTTACTATCTACACTAAATTTACTATCTACACTATGGTATATACTATATATATATATATATATATATATATATATATATATATATATATATATATAATAAAGAAATAATATTCATGAGCCTAGAATAAATAATTTTATATAGTTATATATTCATGGATATATAGGCTCACTAATAATATAAATATACATAACCTGATATATATGATACTATATAGTTACTATAAAATGACAGAGTTCAAATAAATGGATAACTCCGGGTCAGCAATGAAGACGGTGACACGTGTTTCATCCTTGTTGGGAATCATCACAACCGCTGTACATTGCTGACAACTTGACTATGTTTCTGGTCGCCTAAACATAATCCCTGTCGAAACTAAGGGAGTAAATTTAGACAATTCCAAAATAACCAGCCAAAACACCGGTATTATATATATATATATATTTAGTATATACAAATACATCTGTGTGTTTGATATCCTGTTTATGGAAAATACTTTTTTGTCAATATTCGGAATTTTGTATTCAGAATACCGTTTTTAAATTATAGTATTCGAATACAATTTTTGAGTTTTTAAATACCGGGATTTCAGGTATTCGAATACCAAAATGGTGAATATCAATATTCCGTGACCCAAATAAAAAAAATAGTCGAGGACCATTTATTTTTGTGCTCTTTAAAATTTTTAGGACTGAGAATAAGAATGTATTTTTTAAAGGAAAGGACCTTTATTTTGCTCTTCAGTATTCATGAATACCGAATCCTGGTATTCATCAATACCGAGTATTCGAATACTTTTTTCAAGGTATTTAAATATTCAGTATTCAAACCTTTTTTTTTGCGGTATTTGTATTCGTATTTGAATACCGAATTTCAGTATTCGATCCAACTCTGACTGCACCCAACTCCGTCACGGGTAAGGGCTAACTCTACCAGACTATATAAACTTTAGTAGAGGTAGCTACCTAGCTCTCTCGGTTGCGGCACTCATTCTTCCGGCTCCCAGACAAACAGTAATGTTTCCCGGTTAAACAATGCTAAAATTAAAGGCTAAAAGTTTTAATAAAAATCAAATGATATTTTTAACCTTAAGCGACAAGGCGGCCACAGCAAAAATGTAATCTGTTTTGGTTAATATCCTGAAAGGATTATTAATGTCAAATCTTTGCACAGATGAATAGAACCGAATGATAATAGAAATATTAAAAGCAAAACTAAGTGGTAAATTAAATTTTCAAGTGTGTTGCAAGCAGCTAGCGAAATTTTTGAAGAAAGAAGAACAAAAACTACTATTGGAAGCTTTCAAAAGAAATAATAATTAAATTAAAAATTTGCTGATATAACACACCAGCATGGTGGGGCCACCTAGATCTCTGATGCGATACGTGTAGGTAAGACGCGTTTATTTGCAAGAAGAAACTTTCCACTTTTTAGCGCACCGCCTCTCTTCCTCTTCCGGTAAAAGATGTCTTATTCAACACAACACTTTTAGTTCTATAACATCCATTTTCCAAAATTTCCTTTTCTTTTAAAACTAGCTCCCAGTCATCGACAATAAAAAGGTGGCAACCTTACTTAATAGTGGTAGGAATTTATTTAGTTTACACTTGAAAATGGTCAGTGATAGGACTGCCCGAAATGTTGTGTGAATAATATAAAAATTAAAACAATGAAAGTCCGATGTTCCTTAAGTAGGTATTGATACTTTAAAATTTTAAAGAGTATATTTTTACTTTATTCTATATCTGCATATTGACAATATTAAAACTTATAATCGTAATAGAGTTGTTTATTTAATATTAGCAGATGTTATTATTATTGGACATTTAAAAAGTGTGATTGAACAAAAAAAACTCCTATAAGCATGCATGCATGTATGTCTTACTTTTGATTCTAAATAACATTTTTATTTAACATTTTGCTATATATTTTGGGATACCCTGTATTCTTAAACTTTTAACAAAACTAGCTACTGCTAATATAATTCTTAAATTCCTCGTTCTTAAGATACAGGTTGTTAAAGTTGTAAAAAAACATGTTTTTTTTCTTAAACTTGTTATGATGCCTAAAGGTGTATCTTTTACCAGTCAATTAATTTTACAAAAGTAATTGCAAAGTCAGACCATCAGCCATTAAAAATAACACATTTTTAAGGCAACGGAAAAAAATGTACACATTCTTTAGATTTCTCTACTCAAATCCCCATTAAATATATTAAGTAAATTTGAAAAAAAATTGCCCAAATTTTAATAATTTAGTAAAACATTAATTTTTCCCACAAAGGAACCCTAAAGAATATTCACACCTTTTAAAGACCATATATTTAAAATTAAAAGCACCAAATTTTAACGGGTAAACTTTTTATTATTCATCAACAATACAATTCAACTGGTTTTATACTAGGGATGCGACTACGAAGTCAAACATCAATGTTAAACATCGATGGCGACATCGAAAGGTGACCATCGATGGTAACGATACATCGAACAAGTAACATCGATGTTTCTTAAACATCGATGATCGATGGTCCAATGAAAAAATAAAAATAAAACCATAAACTTTTTAAAAAAATATTTAAATATTTACACTCCACGCATAACCTGTTTTTTCATACAATTTCCTAACCCCTCACTGACGGCGGTAAAATAAAACAAATTCAACAATAAAAAAATAAAACCTAAATGGCGTTGCGGCATTTTTATAAAGAGCGCCGCCAAAAGCAACGACTCGTTATCTACCAAACGTCAAACAATACCAAAAAATGTCTAGTATACGGCCTTTTGTTTTGTAAATCTTTTTAAATTTTCGTAAATTTAACTCAAGTTATAACATACTTTTTTCCACAGTAAGGTCTTGGCTACGATACCAAGCAAAAGCGGAGAGTGTCAAATTTCTGTACTGGTGGCCGGTACTAGCTACGATATTTTGTGGTAAACAGCGTTTTAAAACCAGTTTACACACATTAGCAACGCTCCGATAATAATGCTTGTTTAGTTCAAGCGGCAAGCACCAAGGCTTTTTTGCTCACCTACCTGATTTGAAAATACAAATTCTTTTATGCTAACATAAAGGTCAAAGGCACCGCTCTCATACTCTCCGCTCTCCGTTCGCCGCTTGACGCTTGGTATGATAGCCGTAGCCTTAAGGTTTATAAATTTTTTGCATTAGCTTTGTAGAAATACTTAAATTGGTAAAAAGTATATGCGACTACCATTTTAAATAAGGATTATAGAGAGAGTAATAAAAAATATTTACCTAATCATTTAAATTATACCTTGTTAACTTTTTGCAAATAAGCCGATGTTAGAAGAAAACATCAATATTTTCGATACCCGACCATCGATGGCAAAACATTAAAAATCGATCACCCTGACATCGATATTTTTATACCATCGATGAACCTCGCGAATCCCTATTTTATACTAATTTTTTTAAAGTAATTTTATTTTGAGGTTTTCTTGTTTTGAAGGACCATACTATAAATACTTCCTTAACCTTTACTTTCTTAAAAATCGTAAAAAGTTTTCAAGGATTAATAAAAAAAAATTTGAGAATATTATTATCTAAAAAGAATTATTTTTTGATATCGCGTTGGGCTTTAAACTTTAATCTAAGATGGTATTTTCTTTTCATTTCAGTTCCAAGGTTTTAATTTTCCTTATGTCCTTTTTATAAGGTGCACAACATTGCTATTGAAAGTTTTGCTTTTGAAACTTGTCCTGAGCTTTAACTTAAATTAAAGAAAATTTAATTTAATTTTACATTTCTTGTTTAAGATTTTAATTTAACCTGCTTAAAAAATAATTAAAAAAATCGTATTTTACGTTTCTATCCTCCTGTTTAGTCTAGTCAAGAGGTTGATTTCCCGCGAAAAATGGTAAATTCTTCTTAAAATATGGTTGATGGCTTAAATCAGGTATGGGCAACCTTTGACTTGTTGCGGGCCAAACTTTAGTATTAAAATACGTTACCCGGCCGCTAACCAGAGTTGGGTCGAATACTGAAAATCGGTATTCGAATACGAATAGGAATACCGGAAAAAGAAGGTGTTCGAATACCGAATATTTGAATACTCGGAAGAAAAAAGTATTCGAACACTCGGTAATCACGAGTACCCTGAATTGGTATTCGAATACTAGAAAAAAGATTCAAATACTAGAAAAAAAAAGGACAAAACCTATGAATAATAAAGAGCAAAAAGAAAAAGCTCTTCACCTCACTTTTCTCTACTTTTTGTTACCTTTTGATATTCAACTCGTGACAATTTTGGTATTCGACTACTGCTTACACATTCCGATATTCGAACACTCGGAACGCCGATATTCGAACACTCAAAAAAGTATTTGTCGTATATTTAAAAAGTATTCGAATACAAAATCCCGAATACTAACCAAAAAAGTATTCTGCCGAATACTGAATACCAAACACACAAATGTATTCGAATACTATTCGAATACCGGCAAAATGTATTCTGAATACTATTAAGAATACTGAGTATTCAAATACGACCCAACTCTGCCGCTATCTAGTTCATTGATGATTAAAATTGAAAATAAGTTTAAGCAATTATTGTATCATTTTTTTAATTAGACTTTTCAAAATGTTTTTGTTGTGGGCCGGAGGTTGCCCATATACGGCTTAAAAATCCGGAATGGCATCTAGAAAAAGACGTATTTTGATTTTTTTCTTGCAAAGAAATACAATGGTTATTAACAAAAAACTAAGAAAAAAAATAACTGTCCAGCTTTTTGCCAAAATCTCAAGAAATATAGGTAAAAACTTAAAATTATAAAAGTTTCTTAAATGCGGAGCAGAAAATTTTAGTAAAACATTTCTTTATTCCAGAACTATAGCTTCAACATTTATAATTCTAGTTTAACGTTAAAAATCGGCTTTCGCGCGGCGTTTCCAGCATGCGCGATCCGCCACAGTTGTGAACATAGGTTTTAAATACATTTTTATGCAATTAAATAATAACTAAATTAAACCTCGTCGAATTCGACGGGTTTTAGACTAACTAAAGCAGCGTTGAATTTAGGGGCGGCCCGAGCAGGGGGTAGTCTCCCCTTTCAAAAAAGTATCAAATTAAACTTGGTAGTCAAATCATAAGTATCAATGTAATCCTAAAATAGTTGTTTGTTGCTTTTTAAACTTAAGGACCTTTTTCTTGTCCTTAAACTTTTTGGCGGTAATATTTTATTGTTTGGTAACAGGATCCCCCTGGAACTATTTAACTCCCCCGGCAAAATTTAACACTGAACTACAGTAAAAAGCACAAGCCCATGTAATTTGATTTGTTCGAAACGCTACAGACGGTTATACAAAACTGTTCTAATAAATTATTTTTTTTTAATCGCTTAATTAGGGTACAAAAAAAAGATTCAACTAACCATGACCCCCTCCCATTGTGACAGTTTTGCATGATCGTCCATAGCGCTTCAAACCGATCAAATTACACGTGTTTGTGGTTTTACTGAAGTTCGTCTAAACCCGTCAAAGTCAACGGGGATCAATCTTTAGTTTAAGTTTAAAAGGGTTTAAATTTGCCCATTTACCACAACATCGAAAAATTTTAATATTGATATATAGATATTTAAAATAATCGATATATCGTTGCCGTCCCTATCGATACTCGCGTTTGGATTCCCTTCGGTGTAGGCAACACACGTTCCATTTGGTTTTTTTTTTGTTTTTAAAGAAAAAAGGAAATAAAACAGATTTAAAAAAAGTAGTGATAAGACGTCTCAGTAACCAGAGGATCATGAAAAAAGACCATGTAAACTGGTGCAGCAGGAGTCTCTATTGAAGTGTCTAAAAATTATGGCTTTATGTGTTAGATTAGATTAGATTAGATTAGATTAGGAGGTGGATTGCATATCCTCTAACACTGCAACCTGCTCAGGTTTATTGTGTGTCCTCCGTCCATAGGTTAGAGCACGCTATCCAAGCCGGTCTGTTTAATCAGACTCCACAAGCTTGAAACTGGCCCCTTGGTATATCTTGCCGCTTTAGGTTTTTCTTCACCCAGCCTTGCAAACCGCAGACGACAAAGGGCTTCGCAGTAGCACCATACGTGTTCTGGCGGTTTCTTCCTCCTCCTGGCAGAACCTACATAGGTTTTCTTCTGCCAGGCCCATAGTTTCCAGGTGTTTATTCAGTCTGCAATGACCTGTCAGTTGACCCACTATTATTCTTACTGCCTTCCGGTTATAATTCAGAAGGTCTTTTGTAAATTCTGGCGAGTAAGCCTTTGATGAACACTTTCGCCTGACGCTGTCCTGGTGTTCTCATCCACCAGTCTTGTGATTCCCTCATAATCCATGATCTAATGGATGACCTTACCTGGCATGATGGAATACCACAGTAGGGCTCGGGACCTACCATTGTCCTGCCAGCCCCTCCTTGCCAATTTATCAGCTTCTTCATTGCCTCGTGGCCTTCGTGTCCTGGTACCCAGGCAATGGTTAGCTTGTTGGACGCACTCCACCTCTTCCAGGGCAATTACGCAGTCCCGCACCAGCTTGAGCTGGATTTTTGCATGCGAACTGATGCCTGCCGGCTGCTGGCCGAATAGATTACTATGGTTTTATCCTCATAGCTCCTTCTGATGATTTCCAGCACATTGCTCTATGGCTGGCTACTGGCCTGGAACACAGTAGGGTGTTGTAGGTTTTATGTGTTTTAAATATATAGATTAAAATTTAGTGATCACCTCAGACACTTCAAAGAATTTGATTCCGTGATAATGAAAGTTGTGATAATATTTTTTAAACTTGTTAATTTGTTAATATTAGTTTTACGGTTGAGTAACAAAGGCGGTATAAAAGTCTTAAATAATAGATATATAAATCTTTCGCTCCGTGGAGCTCTTTTCTTGTTTATGTACTCTATAAAGTTATGCAAAAAAATTAAGTTTATTATTTTGTTAACAGGAATATTTTTAATTAACATTATTTTTAAAAAGTCTATTTTTGTTAACTAAAAAATTTAAAAATCTGATTAACAGAATGATAAACTTATTTTTTTGGATAATTTTTAAGTACCTAAAATGAGAAGAACTCCACAAAGCGAAAAAATAATTAATAAATTATGTAAACTTTTATACTGACTTTTATGACAACCTAAACCCATAAAAACTAATAATTAACAAATGAATACCTTTTTGAAAAACGTTGATGCAACTTTTATTATCTCGAAATCACATTCTTTAAAGTGTATGGATGACACTAAATTTTTGTTTTGAATTTTTAAATTCATATTTTATTTCATAAAAAAGTATTTAATACCTACGCTTACTACATTGGGGAAACGCTCATGCCGATACCGCTGCGCAAAAGCCGATTATTAACGTGAAATAAAAATTATAAATATTGGAGCTACAATTTCGGGAATTAAAAATTTTTGTACTAAAATGTCCTGCTCTTTCAGTAACCCTTATATTATTTAAGTTATCATTTATACTTTTGGGATTGTGGCAAAGAGCTTGAACGACTATTCTTTTTCATAGATTTTTTATTAATAACTATTGTATTTTTTTTTGCAGAAAAAATCCAAAAACGTCTTTTTCTAGATGATATTTAACGAATCGTTTAAGCAATCAACCATATTTTTAGAAGACTTGTAACTATATTTTGCAAAAATCAAGTCTTTGACTAGACTACTAAAATAATAATTAGTGCATAAAGTGATACTTTTTTTATTTTGAATGGGAAGTTTGACAGCACGACCCATCAGGCAATCCACGAGTAAAAAAACTCTTTCTGCATGTTTCTTAAACTATTCTTTTTACGACCATATTCAAAAGTTTACATTTTATTTATTTCAAGTCACCGTATTTATAAATATAATGTATTTTTGATAATTTGTGATAAAAAAAAACATTGAATAAAAATATAAAAGAGCATCAAATTTAAAAAGAGTTAGTTTTTTCAACACTTTATCTGGTGTACTAAAATGATAACGATTAAAAAAGACAGTATTCTACAGTCTAGAAAAAAGTATTGTTTAGACTTAGTATTACCTTATATATTCCATAAAAAGTAGAAGTGTAGTGATAATTCCACATGAAGAAAGGGCAAAAATAAGGGCTGAAAATACTGCAGATGCTGAAAAAAAAAAACAAGTCTTAAACATTTTTCCAAAATTACATAAAAATATTTAACAACAATATTTTTTAAAGAAGTAAACTATCCTTATTTTTCAGACAAAAATAAATGACTTTAAAATAAAAATCTCTCTGAGAATCCCTTTTCATCCCCAATAATATTTATGCTAAATATATAGGTTTTATCGATGTCGCAATTTCTTGTTTCTACTTGCGTCCAAAAAGTTTACTTTTCTGCACGCATTTTATCTTTGAAAGAATCACTTTTTGCACTAGTGCGGAAAAGTAAAGGGTGTCTCAACAAGAGCGCCGGATTTGAATTTCCCGCCATTTTGTTTGTGCGAGTAACTAAATTTTTCTTTTTTGACAGCTGCCATGTACATACCACGCGATTAAAAGTTATGAAGCACTATTCAGAACGAACAACGTTTAATTATTGTGAAAGCTCACTACAAAAATAGTTTTTGGTCGCAGAATGCACCAAACGAGTCGACAGTTCACCGGTTAATTAAAAAGTTTGAGACAAAATTCACATTGATGGATGAGAAGACCCCTGTTCGTCGTCGTCCTTGTCGATCCATCGAAAAAATAGCCGCAGTGAGGGAAAGTGTGGCAGAGAATCCAGGCACTTTTATTCGGCATCCTGGTCAAGAATTGAACATTACAAGACTCACTTTGCAATGAATTTTAACAAAAGATTTACATTTTCAAGCTTACAAGATTCAACTGACGCAAGAACTCAAGGTAAGGGACCATGAGCAGCGCCGTGGATTCGTTAATTGGGTGTTGGAGCACCACCAAATTAATGTGGATTTTTCGAAGAAAATATTTTTTTCGATGAGGCACATTTTCAGCTAAACGGGCTGTGTCGCGACCTGCGACACAGCCCGCGAAACGATGGAGTTACTGCGGACCAAGTTTTTAGACCGTGTCATTTCTCGGTTTGGTGATCAAAATTGGCCATCAAGATCCCGCGATCTAACGCCGATGGACTACTTTCTTTGGGGTTATCTCAAAGATAGGGTGTATGTGAACAAGCCGTGAACAATTGAGCGTCTAAAAGAAGAGATACGGCGCGTTATTGCTGAAATAGGGCCACAACAATGCGAAAACGGTATCCAGAATTTTATGAAGAGAATGACCGATTGCCAGGGTTTCGTGGTGGTCATCTGCCGAATGTAGTATTCCATGTTTAATCGCAACTATTCCTTTTCATGTTGAAATAAAAATTCTTGCTTAATTCGAAAAGGAGTTGTGTGTTTCTTGACAAACAAATCCGGCGCTCTAGTTGAGACACCCTTTAAAAAAATATCAAAACTTATAATAGCGAGTCGCAGTGAAGGATTATCATAAACTTTATGTTTAAAAGAAAATTTTGCTTTGGCCAAACCATCTTAAAAGGTGGAAAAACATTCCGCACCAATATTTCCACAACAAAAAAGCTCCTTTAATCCGCTATTAACCTGCAAAATGCCACAAATTGTACATTTTCCATCAATAATAATAAGTAGGGATAAAATAAAAAAATTAATAAATAAAATTTTGTAAAAAAAACAGCGTTCTTAACACTTGCCAAAAGAGCCTCTTCCGCACTTGACTGCTTAACCCAACTCTGCTACGCGTCGTTCGGTCAACTGCAATTGAGTGTGAAAAAGTAGCACTTTCAGCACTCGTTCGAAAATTTACTATAACTTTGACAAAATACGGCAAAACCTTGTTACAAAAAGTATAACATACTCTTTATAAATAAGCATTTTTCCAAGAATGTGATTCCCAGAAAGATGTTATACAGTGAGGTACTAAAGTCTGTCACCCCTTCTAACTTCTAAACCGTTAGATATGTTTTTATAAAATTTGAAACAATATTTTATTACCAAGGTTTGCATTTTTGACATATTAATGATAGCTCTAAATGTCTGTTGCTGTCAATGTCACAGCTTGGCGCCATTTGAAAATATATGTTTATTTTTAATGAAAAGGAGGGTCAAGTAATACGTCATCTTAAGCTCCTGACAAGTACTTTATAACCCTACAATATAAAGTCAGTAGCTTAACATAGTACAAAATGGTGGTAGGTACTTTAATTATAATTATCCACTGATCTCGATGGATTGCCAATGTTATTACCTGCGCGAAACAAAACTTATATTTCATGGACGAAAAAAACCGGTTTGTGCGCAAGAAAGTTGAGGGTAAACGCACCTAGCGCCAAACAAAATATCCGCATTATCGGAAAGAATTTGTCGACGGCGTCTTGGTTTTCTGTTAGAAGTACGGTAGCTAATGAGCGTCACGGTCAGACCGCGGTCGGAGGGAACGAAGTGCCGGTGTTTGTATTTTGCCACGGCTTTTAAGTGCGCAAGTTCGTCCACCCATCCATTTATTTACTGTGCGAGGTCGTAAAAATCCGTAAAATGCTCCTTGCCGCTGCGGATCTAAATGTAGAGGTTATCTATGTAATTATCAAAATATCATATTTCGATGGCCCTATTTCCGAAACAAATGTTTATGTGTTAGATGTAAAAGGTATTGCTGGGGGATAAGTTTTGAAAATATTGTTGACATTGACATGCCTATTTGGAAACCTTAACTATTATACAGGGTGTAATTTAATTGGTGGCTTAAAATACAGGATATGATTCCTTAGCCATTTATGAAATCCTGGAGGAAGCATATTCAATCGTCTATTTACCAAAAAGTATCAGAAGCGCTGAAAATAAGTTTGGAGATCAATACAGAGGATTGTAAATGAAAGTCGTAGAGATACACCGATGAAGAAAAACGCAACGACGATCAAGGAAAAAGAAGCGTGAAACGTTAGAGAATGTAAAAAATGGAAGTGAGAAATGTTATATATGACTTTATATGCCCCAAAATTACTATAACGCTTCCAGTTTTGAAAGACACTTTAAGAGAACGAGGAGTTTTAGAAAACGGGCTTAGATCATTATCAGCATTGTTAAACACTAGGATTGCCACAGAAAGGATTGCAATAGAAGATACTTGTGTGAACATCCAAGAATTACGAAAAGAACGAGTGAATCTTAAAAAAATATGTTGAAAATTATGATTCAAATTTTAGAAAGTTATTTTTTTAGATGAAACTTGGGTATTTTCTGAACGGGGAGGTCAAAATCATGGCAAGATGACTCGCGTAGAAATCCAGCGAAACGAAAAAAGGTTGGTGGTTCAGGGAAAAAGATATATAATAATAAATGCTGGTTCAAATACTGGTTTTGTAGAGGAGCTGGTTTAACTTTTTTCTCCTCGAAATCAAAGCTCCTGGTGATTACCTACGATAACATGGATTGTGAACTTTTTATGTGGAAAAGTGGACAAGAGGCACCCCAGTACCGAATTTGGATGAGCCATCTGTGGTTGTGCTAGACAATGCGTTCACTATTCTCGTATCCTGAATAAACAGCCCACTCCTCGTGGAAAAAAATGAAATATTTCAATGGTTGGTCTAGAAAATCAAAATCCATCGCCTGATTTATTAAAATTTGAACTTTGATGAAAGCAAAGAAGCTATTCAGAAGCAAAAATATATGCCATTGATGAAACAAGTTGGGAAAATGGCCATGAGGTTTGCAGTTGAGCCACCACCGTATCACTGCCAGCTTAATGCTATAGAACTAATCTGGGCAGGAGCAAAAATCATTTTATGAAAAGAATGTCGGTGATGGACTTAACTCACATGAGGTGTGGAGAAGTTTGGAAAAATCGCTGGGAGAAGCAAATTGCTGTGGACTACTGGAAGAAGTCGTAAGGTATACAGAAAAATAAATCTTGAGTTGAGAAAAAACAACTGGTTGGTGAGCCATTATTTCGATTTCAGAAAATGGTGAAAGTACTTTCCGATGAATCTGATGATTCTGAATTTGAAAATGTTAGAGATAATTTTATTAATATACATTCCTCTAAGGTAAGACTTTTTGATCGACCATAGTTGCTATTTATGTTAGCCGGGATATTTTTTGTCGCTTACACTTTCAAAGAAATAAACAGCAAATATAAAAATACAATTTGTGGCTAAAATGGATGCTAAATTAACGTAATCAAAGATAAATATATTTTCTACTTTAATTTAAACATAATTATACATATTATAGGTAGAATTCATTGGGATGCTTCACCTTATTATTGTCCCTTCCCAAAACGTCTCAGCATAGAATATAATGCCTTTATTTTCTGGCAGTACGGCCTATCTTACAAAATAACATGTATACAAAATGTGAATGCACTCTGATAATTTGATTCTGAACGCAATCATTTCCAAATCTCCTGTCACAATATTTTTAATTCATGCCTGCCGCCTTCAAATAAATAAGCTGCTAACCCATTATTATTAAATTTTACTTACAATAATCAGCTGTTCACAAATGAACGCCATATTGTTTTGTGGCATAGTAAATATTTTTGGAACCTCTGGATCTATTGACGCGATCCGGAAAATGTCACAATAATATTGTATTTCAAATTGTGTTCAATACGTTTTTGATACTATTTTTTTGCTTTGTCAATGAGAATTTTTATTCTTCCCACAATAAAGCTCTTATTTGATTTGATTTCATTTGATATTCCTTATCCTAACCTTTAAAACTGTTCGAGATATTTTTATAAAATTTGCACGCACATGCTTAGCACTAATAGGCTTTTTAATGTGGAAAGATTTTAAATTATTTCCACTAGTGGCATCCATACAGGTATGTATACTGAAGATTTGGCAAAAAAATGGTACGCATTGCTTCTTTCCAAAAAAAAAAAAAAAGATTTTCAAAACTCCTATTTATATTGCAACAAATTTGACCTCTCTCGATCTTTTTTTTGCCCGATGCACTGCTTTCGCGTAAAATATAAAAACCATGCATGCATGGTTGGTATAGAATAATTATTTTAAACTAGTGCCTTTTTAGTTTTTTTTTCTAAATGCAAACACGGTGCCTTCCACCTATTATGTTGGGAGCATACATTGACCAAACTTTCAGCATTTACAAAATAAGGTCTGTTGCTCACGGGCTCTTATCTATTACCGTTGATTGAAAGAGTACGTACTCTCTCAATCAACGCTATTACACTTATATTGCTTTTAGAATATGTGTGATAATATTGATATTAGAATTCGTGGTAAAATAACAGCACCATATCATTGAGCTGTAATATTTGAACGTATATTTTTAAATAACATTGCTAAATTTTGTGTCCCTCTGCCGCATAATTTAAAATATATTTTACGCCTTTAATATAGTGTAATGTGGAAATATTTCAAGTAGCGATATTTTTAAAAAAATACAGATAATTTTGAAAATTTTGGGATTTATCGATAAAATTTGATCAACTCTAAAAAAAAAAAAATACACATAGAAGATTCGCTTCTGAAACTTAAATTTTTCTAGGAAGGAGAGGAAAATAAAAGATCAATTATTTCTTTTTCCAAATTCCGTAATAAAAAATACTTTACTAAAAGCGTTCCTCTTAGCATCAATAGCATCTGGTATAAATTTGGTGTGTGTCCCATGTCTCAGTTTTTAGATAAAATAATTAAAAATTCCTGGCGACGTTCATAGTTTAAAACTTGTTTTTTTAATCATATCCTGGCCGTTGGTTGTAACACTTAGTCGACACAAAAACAAAATGGTCATTTTTCTGATATAGGGCAGTTTTTTTTAATAGAACACCATGTATATTTTTGTATAATCTTAAAGTTAATTTTTCCTTTTACAAAAATGTAAATACGCTATGGTTATTTCAAAAAGTCATGGATTAATGTTCTCTAAAAAACAACTGCATTGCAATTAAGGGCATTAATTGATAATAAAAATTTTCCACAAACCAGATTACAAAAAAAAAAAAAAAAAAAAAAAAAATTGTAGCAAAGTTATAGGTTATTCACAATATTACCCAATGTTTTTAAAAAAATTATTCTAGATTTACTGACACCATTATTTTGTAAATATGTTAATTAATGCTTAATGCTGCTTTTTCCTGTTACCTTATAATATCCAGTAAATTTTTATTGTCAAATAATACTCTTATATGTCAAAATGCAGTCAATTTTTATTGAAAACCACTATTTTAAAAATGCTTATAGCTTATGTCATTGTCTTAAAAAAATAATAATTTTAAGCATATAAAAAATATACATGGTGTTTAATTTAAAATATTGAGAAAATAAATGCAATGTTTTAATGAATCCAATTAATAACTAAACAAATATTTACAATACAAAATAAACCGAAATATCGAAGTACATTTTATTCTTTTTTAGGCTAAAACGCATAGTCTTTATGCTTAAATAAGAGAACATTTTTAGTACATATTAAAGCCCCGTTTTCACGGTGTTAGTATTCTCGTGAAAGTGCTCTCATGATAGTGACCTCGATAGTCGTATCACAGAAAACATATTTATGAAGAATGACTTTTTTCCAAAAAATTAAATTTTATTGTCCTTTTGTCCTCTTGTTAACCCCATCCGTAGAGAGTCCGTATATATCTCAAACGGTATTTTAAATTTAACAAAATATATTTAAAAAACGTAAATTTACTATTTATCGTTAAGTTACAAACTTCGTAAAATATCTGCTTTATTCAAAATTTCCATATTAAATAAAATTGTACACAATTTTATTTAAAAGGGACCCTGAAAATTGCATTGCCTAGAGACACCGACTTATCTAATCCGGTCCTGTATATCTCATGTCTGTCGCCGCTGTTTTTTCCAGAAAAAGTCTTCAGAAGATTTTTTCAGAAAACAAAAAAATTGTGCCATGAAATTTATTTGAACCGGTCTATTAAACCATACTCTGTCCACTTTAAATTGAGAAAAACACCTGAACAAAAAAAAATATTTTATTGGTTTAAAAAGTCAGTAACCCTAGTTACCACAATAAAAAATGTATTTTATTGGTTTAAAACAACAGTAACCGGAGTCACTTATTAGATATTCATTATCGATTTATAGTGGCCAAAGTATAATATTAAAATATGCATATAATCCAAATAGGCCCTTAAATTTATGTTTAAAATAAAGGGCAAAACAACAAATAAAAGTTTATTAAAACATAACACCACTTAAAAAATGATATATGGTTTTAGTATAAAAAAGTAAGATTGTGCGTAAAAGAAAAATCACAATTTTATATATTAGTGGATAATTTTCCCGCCCCTAGAAACATGGCGCCTGAGGCGGTCGACTATTCACCTTATCCCTCGGGCCGGCCCTGTTTTAACCTAGACATTTTTAGGTCGAAGACACAAACAAAATAAAAAGTTACTATTGCTTAAATTATTCTGGACAAAAATCAAAAAGATACTTTAAATTATTGTAAAAGGAAGTACGGCCCTGGCAAGATTTGAACTTGGAACATCAAATACTAAAAAGTTGTTCGTCTTGAAGAGTAACCTGCTAACCAACTGCGCCACGAGGCACTTGTTGAAGTTTAGCGTTTATATAATAAAGAACGGACAGGCCATTCTACTTTTCCCTAATCGTTTTAAAAATATGTAAATCTGGCAAGCCAATATGTTTTATGAACGCACAGAAGAGCTATCTGTGTCTTAGAGATTTAACTAAATATGCATTAAAGTGGGGTGGATATAAATTTGCCTCCATTTAGTTCCCCGTTCAGGATAAGGCCTGGCGCAGTCTGTATAGTTATTTTGTATGTGGTCGTATTATGAAATTGAGGTGTACACGTATAAAAACTATTATAATAGTAACCAATAATAAGATGGTCAAATCAGAGTTAATTGCTGTTAGCTGCGGTAAAAAATAAAAAAGCGAAAAGAGATATTGGGTGAGGAAATGGATAGACAGAAAAAATACAGTTGGTGCCTCAGCAACACTTTTAAACGAACTGTAAAAGATTCCAAAAGCTTTTTTAAACTTTTTACGCATAAATTTCTATTTTTAAAAACATAATTATTTTTAGGTTAGCCAGTAAGATACAAGAGAATATCACTGTTATACGAATGTCTCTATCAGCAAAGGTAAAACATCAAACACAGGTCTCCCGTTCCAGTCCCAGGGACTGCTTTATTTTCGCCACTTCTTGATTATATGTACATCTTATGCTCCTAATTTTCTGCCTTAGTTCTTTTAATGTAGAAAGTCTAGCAGTGGGGGATCACAACCCTCGATTCTTGATTCGATTTACAATTTTCGGTCGAAATCAATGACCTTCGATAATTTGTCTCTATTTGATCAAAAATACTCAAGTATTTTATTGTGTATATCGTTGAACCAACCACGAAGGCTAAAAGCATAAATACTAACGTACCGTGGGTGTCTTAAGCGAGGTAAGGGGAGTTTGTTGACACGGAACTTAAATACTTGAAAATTTAGGGGGAAAGAAAGAAGACCTCCGCGGGCAGCAAGTTCCACATTCTAGAAACTCTAGAGGAATAAAAAAACGAACAAACTGGGAAGTTCGAGGCCTGTCCAGTTGAACCATATAGGGATGCAAACGCGCGACACCACGAGTTTCTCTGTTGGGAACCGTGAGTGAAGGAACTATACTGGACAATTCTTTAGAGCAGAAGCCATAGAAGCACCTATAAAAGAGACAAATCCCCACAGCCCGACGATGGGCAGAGAGAAGCCTTTCTGTAAGTGAAGGATATTTAATGAGACGAATAGCTCTTCTTTGAATGGAATCAAGAATGCTTATGCTTGTGGGTGACGCCATGCCCCCAGATATGAGAACAATACTTCCAAGGAAGGTTGGATTTGGGACACATATAAAGTGTATAATTTAAAAGAGACAAATATTTACAAGCGCCTTATTAAATTAAATCTGTTTCCCCCAAATTTTATTCAAATCGGTTAAAGGGGTTCCTAAGATATTTAAAAAGATACCGACTTTTTGGAAACTTTTTACGCTCTGTATCTCAGAATAGAAGCAAGTCTGGACTTTCATGTTTATAGGATTTTTTAATAAAAAGACATAAGAAAGTATTCCCTTAAATTTGTACCATAAACAGAAATTACCCTATATACAAAAGTATAACATTTTTATAATTAACAAATTGTATTAATTATTTTTGGCTCATAGGGATCTTAAACGGAAAAAAATATTTATAATTAACTCTACTTACAATTTTTTTTGCCCTATTGTGGCAACCTCAAGCTTTAAAACAGTTACCTAGGTAAGTTTTGCAGAGTAAAAATGGTCTGTTTTTAGAATTCTTACAATTTAGGCAAAATCGTAACTGATATAACTGTTTACATACTATCTGTAATTTGTCAATACTTTAATGCGATAAATTTTCATGATGCGTGAATATACTAGCCTATGATTTTGGAATATAAATATTTGGTCAATTAAGTATTATTTTTACTAAAAACCATGCTTAAAAAACAAAAATTAAGTTTTTTTATATTAAGATCGCTGCACTTTGTGACAATGGAATGAATCGCCCATCGCCCATTTAAATGTTAAGGTTTAGGTCTAATTGCACTGTACTATAATGGGATAGAAGTTTATTCATAATTCAGTCAGTGCTATCGCTTTTAAACCATTAGAATACCCGTTTACCCGTTAATTTCCGCAAATTATCATTTGAGAGCATTATCCCATTTTCCCTTAGAATATTGTTAAGAAAAAAATATTGTGCCCTGTTTATGTTCATTACTTAGAACTAATTTTTTTGCAGCAACATAGTTTTTAAGATGTGAGTTTTTAATACTCCGACAGGCCTTTGGTTGAGATCCTGGGAAATTCGTTCGTTCTATAGCATTTAGAGCAACTTAAAATGAATTGAATTGTACATATCTTATAGGTATAGATAGTACATCGTCTTCTTCATGGGTAGATATTCCAGGTCTGCCTGTTGGTTTCTTTATTCCAGCGTTCCTTTAATTTCCCGGCACCGGTTTTGCCGGTGTGTGAAAAGCGCCATGGCGCTGAAATAAATCGCCAATTTGGATGTTAAGGTTTAGGTCTAATTGCACCATACTCTAGACGGATAAAAGTTTATTCAATATTCAGTTAATGCCATCGCTTTTAAACCAACAGGATACCCATTTACCCGTTATTATTTGACTGTATTGTCCATGTTTTATTAGACATTTTAATAAAGTGGTACATCTTGCCAATCTATGTCAGCTGATGTTAACAAATGCTGTTAACAAGTTATTTGCAAAGGGATTTTTCATACATACGCAAAGGGACCAAGACCGGCACCGGTTTTGCCGGTGTGTGTGAAAAGGCCCTATGGCGCTGGAATGAATCGCCATTTTGGGATGTTAAGGTTTAGGACTAATTGCACCGTACTCTAATCGAATAAAAGTTTATTCATAATTCAGTTAGTGCCATCGTTTTCAAACCATCAGGATACCTATTTACCCGTTAATATCCGCAAATTATCATTTGACTGTATTGCCTAAGTTCTAATCCCTAATCCTTTTAATAGAGTAGCACATGTTGCGGATAGATGTCAGCTGCTATTAACAAATTATTCGCCAAGGGCTTTTTTAAACATACGCAAAGAGACCAACACCGGACACCGGTTTTGACGGTATGTGTGAACAGGTTCTATGACGCTGGAATGAATCGCCACTTTGGATGTTAAGGTTTTGGTCTATATTGCACCGTACTCTAATCGTATAAATTTTATTCATAATTCAGTTAGTGCCATCGCTTTCAAACCATCAGGATTTATTTACTCGTTAATATCCGCAAATTATCATTTGACTGTATTGCCCAAGTTCTAATCCAACTTTTAATAGAGTGGCACATGTTGCAGATAGATGTCAGCTGCTCCTAACAAATTATTCTGCCAAGGGCTTTTTAAACATACGCAAAGAGAGCAATACCGGCACCGGTTTTGACGGTATGTGTGAAAAGATCCTATGATGCTGGAATGAATCGCCACTTTGGATGTTAAGGTTTAGGTCTTATTGCACCGTACTCTATCAGATAAATTTTATTTATAATTTAGTTGGTGCCATCGCTTTCAAACCATCAGGATACCTATTTACTCGTTAATATCCGCAAATTATCATTTGACGGTATTGCCTAAGTTCTAATCTAACTTTTAATAGAGTGGCACATGTTGCGGATAGATGTTAGCTGCTCTTAGCAAATTATTTGCCAAGGGCTTTTTAAACATACGCAAAGAGACCAATACCGGCACCGGTTTTGACGGTATGTGTGAAAAGGCCCTATGACGCTGGAATGAATCGCCACTTTGGATGTTAAGGTTTAGGTCTTATTGCACCGTACTCTATCAGATAAATTTTATTTATAATTTAGTTGGTGCCATCGCTTTCAAACCATCAGGATACCTATTTACCCGTTAATATCCGCAAATTATCATTTGACTGTATTGCCCAAGTTCTAATCCAACTTTTAATAGAGTGGCACATGTTGCGGATAGATGTCAGCTGCTCTTAACACATTATTCTCCAAGGGCTTTTTTAAACATACGCAAAGAGACCAACACCGGTACCGGTTTTGAAGGTATGTGTGAAAAGACCCTATGACGCCGGAATGAATCATCACTTTGGATGTTAAGGTTTAGTTCTAATTGCACCGTACTCCAATCAGATAAATTGTATTCATAATTCAGTTAGTGCCATCGCTTTCAAACCATCAGGATACCTATTTACTCGTTAATATCCGCAAATTATCATTTGACTGTATTGCCTAAGTTCTAATCAAAATTTTAATAGAGTGGTATATGTTTCGGATAGATGTCAGCTGCTGTTAACAAATTATTCGCTAAGGGCTTTTTATACATACGCAAAGGGACCAACACCGCCACCGGTTTTGCCGGTGTGTGTGAAAAGACCCTATGACGCTGGAATGAATCGCCACTTTGTTAAGGTCTAGGTCATTGCACCGTACTCTAATCGTATAAATTGTATTTATAATTCAGTTAGTGCCATCGCTTTCAAACCATCAGGATACCTATTTACTCGTTAATATCCGCAAATTATCATTTGACTGTATTGCCTAAGTTCTAATCGAAATTTTAATAGAGTGGTACATGTTGCGGATACCGATGTCAGCTGCTGTTAACAAATTATTTGCCGAGGCCTGTTTTATACACACGCAAAGTTTAGTGAAATTTATGGCCTAATTTATCTTCAAAATTTTGATGGAAATGTTTTTAAAATAATACATTAATTTGTGTTTGATATTCCTGATAAATTTTAGCAAAAACGCAGCTATAATTTATGATTGTTACGCCAACAAAAGCTTATTTTGTAAACAAATGAGAAATCAGTGAAAAGAAAGATGATAATCCATTTTTTTCCGAAGTTAATGTAATTATGAAAAAATAAATAATAGTTTAAAAAAAACTAAAAAACACGCTTTTATATGCAACCGAACTAAAAATTAGAAAATAATTTTTCATTACAAAGAGTTTGTCACTTCAGAATAAAAGCGTGGGGTGCTATATTGCCTTGTATTTCAAAAAAAAAAATTATTATAACATTTAATATATTAAGCACCACACGCTTTATTCTGAAGTGACAAACTCTTTGTAATGAAAAAATTATTTTCTAATTTTTAGTTCGGTTGCATATATAAGCGTGTTTTTTTTTTAGTTTTTTTAAACTATTATTTATTTTTCATTTTTTAGTTCGATATATCAATTAGTTTTCTGCGGTCATGTGATATTGAAATGTTTCACGAACTATTTCGTAATCTAATCATTTCATTTAAAGCTTCACTGTTGCATGGGGTTTCAGAACGCAACTACTCCGAACAAGTTTCTGTCAGCCTTCATGCTGAGAGTACGTCCGAAACTGCATGCATGCGCAGATCGCGCACCAGCTCTTTCTCGGTTACTCTCTACAGAAAATCTATAAAGGAATTTATTTATCCTGGCGATCCCAATCAGGATAACGGGATACTGTTGCAGATTATTGCATTGTCATGGGTCCTTGATACGTGTGCAAAGTTTCAAAGAAATCGAATAGCTGGAAGTTGGTAAACACTAGGCTCAAAGATTCCGTTACATAGATAGATAGATAGATAGATAGATAGATAGATAGATAGATACAACCCAAGCTAATAAAAGCGTGTTAAAAATAAAGTTTTAAACGTCTATTTTTTATATTTTTTGACAATGACACAAACAAAAATGGTGAAAATTGTTGGTTAAAACGACTTTAAAATTAGAGGAAGTGCTCAACCGTTAGAAAAGAAAAGGGGAAAATTTACTTGCTTCGTTGAAATAAATCGGTAATTAAAAAACCAGCTTACCAGAAGACCTTAATGTAATATGTATGTAATGTAAAATGTGTACAGGGTATCCGGAATTTCGTTGCAATTAAGAATATCTTGGTTTATTCATATATTTATATTAGTAGAGATAGAGACTTGCGGAGTTGCGAAGGATTGCAGCTTTTTGATGAAACTAAATATAACATTAAAATATTTGTATGGCCTTTTTTTCCATTTGGGACCCCCTGGTATTTTAGTTGTTTTGTAGCCTAAAACAAAAGTGACAACTGATGTAAGTGGATATTTTTATTTAAAATCCAGTAGTGTCGCTAGATTTTTGTTTTTTTTTAAATTTCTAGCAGATATGAATTAAAAATAGGACTTTCCTTATGAAACTACCATGTTTATTTTCTAATCATTAAATATGGCGAATGAAAGCTTTTTAAAAATTTACTATACTGGTTAGCTACGTTATATTTCTACACCCTAAATTTTGCGTAGTGGGCCATAATTTAGACCTTATAACCAAAGAATAAAAGTAGGTCCTTAGTTCACAATTTGTATACAGTTTACAGCAACATTTAAGTTTTAACTATGTTACCTCGCAAGTTTGTTTCCTTATTAATTAATTAACAACAAAACATTTTTGCTTTTGTGGATAGGTACATACTGATTTTAGATACTAGTTTGAGTATAAACAAAGTGGCACTGATCTAAAGTATTTAGTTTTTAATTAATTATTAAGAAAACCAACTTTAGGTAGCGATGTGTAAATAACTTAGGTGTAGCTGTAAAATGTAAATAAATTATGCACTGAGAGCTAACTTTATTCTTTGGTTATAAAGTCTATATCATGACCCACTAAGCAAAATTCAATTTTAAAAGGAAAAAACATTCATTTAGGATGTTTATAAGGTATTATACCTTTTGAAAAATATCCATTTTGCATAATTCAATTATTTTAAAATATACAGAGTGTTCTATAAGAAAAATCATAAATCTCGAATAATAATTATTTTAAAAATCAAACTTTACCACTTGATTCTACAGACAGTCCACGGATGAAGTTAATAAGAGGACAAATGGACAAAAAAATTAGACCAAAAGTAAAAATTTTTGCCTGTAAACAATATTATTTACGAAAAGAAAATGTTGATTTTGTATACAGGGTTCACAAAAACTTAAAAAACATGACTCATCTTCAAGAGTAAACTAACTTTATTTTTCATTTTGGGCAAAATGTTTATTCCTAAGTCCTTATGACATTTTGCTTAAAAATGGAAAATTAAGTGTTTACTCTTGGCGAAAATAATGTTTTTAAGTTTTTCGAGACCTGTATAAAAAATCAACATTAATTTGCATTTACCATTGAATTTGTTTTAAAAATTTAAATCGAGATTGAGCAATTAAATGTGTTCTATCTCTTTTAGTTTTCGCTATACCCTGCAAGGTCAACGAAAAGGCGCCACCCTGTACTATTTATTGTGGTATTCATACCAAATTTTAAAAATCATATTAACAGGTTTTTAACGAACATCATACATCACGTGATGCTACTAACTAATGTCAATGATTATTACCTAATAATATGCCTAATAATCTAATCATAATAAAAAAATCATTCCGCCCACTCAATTTGACTTTTCCATTTTTATTTCTAATTAATTAAAGTCTTATTTCGCGCCGCCTATTAATTAAATTGAACAAAGAGGCACAGGGTCGAAAACTCCTAATTTTAGATTTCCCTTCGGAGAAGGCTTTGATAAATTAGTTAGTCAAATTTTAAAAATATCAACAGTGGCGTCCCTTTAGGTTATAAAATAAGCAAAAATGTATAAAGAGATTTTATTAAAACATAGGTTTAAAAATGCATTATTTCCAAGATACAGGCTGATAAACTTTTTAAAGAAAAATCGGGTTTTTATTAGGAACAAAAGCAGTTTAAAACATCATCACATAGCCCTATCCGTATCGTAATGCGCGTGCGCAGACACGATACGTTAGTTTCAATCCGTTACGTTAAACTTATTAAAACGGTTATTTCTACGTTAAAACCAGGATACTATCCCAAGTGTACCCCGCCGATTAATAAAACTTCAATATGTTGTTTTAAAAATAAGGGACACGTATTTTTTATCGGCCATTAAACACTTTTAAGGGATGAAATGCACCCTGATCCACCCTAAAATTGTTTTTTTTTAATTTTAAGAACGAAATCAAAACCATAATTTTATTTTTTGATAATTCAGCTCCCAAATCATTTTTCCTCAAGATATTTGAAGAAAAAAAATTTAGGGAGGATTTTAGGTGTGCTTATCGCTTCTTAAAATTGTTTAATGGCTAATAAAAAAATACGTGTCTCTCATTTTTGAGTTACTACAATATATTGCAGTCTCATCAATATCGGCGAGGGACACCTGCAGCGGGACACCTGCAGCGAGACTCCGTGTACTGTAGTATTCTACAAATCGACTTCATTCAACCTCACTAGCACTCTGTGTTTGTTTAAGAATCACGCTTGAAGTCGATTAAATTGGTCGCCTATAAGCGAAGCCTTCGAACGAGTCGAATTTTACCAAAATTTTAAAAAGTCGTACATAACCCTAAAATAAATTTAGGTGTTCGTTAGTTTGCAATGATTTATTTATTTATTTGGTTGTTTTTGTGTTATTAAAATAAAAAAAAAATACATTTGTTTGTTTTTATAATGATAGAAAAACATAATTTTAGTTATAGGCGAAACAAAATTAATAGGGTTCGCAGACGATGTTATCATGGTTGTGACCGCAGTTAATGAGGAAATTCTCATGAATGTCGCAAATGCAGCAATCTCCAGAGTATCAAGGTGGATGAACAAAAATCGACTCCAGCTTGCTCCACATAAAACCGAGGCAGTTCTGTTTAACAACTAGAAGGAAACTGCTACCAGTGCACTTTATGGTAGAAGGGAATATAATCACACCCGGTAAAGCCCTGAAATATCTTGGACTCTGGTTGGACACTAAGTTAACCTTTGCCGAGCATGTAAACCAGACGATCCAAAAGCCGAAAGAACCGTTACAGCTCTATCCAACCTAATGCCGAATGTTGGAGGACCTCGAGCATCCAAACGACGTGTATTAGCAAGCGTAGTACATTCTCAGCTACTCTATGGCGCGCCGGTTTGGCATACCATTCGTCAGAATAAAAAGCTAATACAAAGGTTTATCAGAGTGCAGCGACTTATGTCGATCAGAGTATGTAGTTCATACAGAACCATATCGGCAGACGCTGTGGGAGTTATCGCGGGCATACCACCTATCGAACTTCAAATCGAAGAAAGACTGAATAAGCACATGGGTCTAGACAAACAAACAACTGGCTCACACCTAATGAACCAATGGCAGGAAAAATGGAGAAACGCAATACACGGAAGATGGACATACAGGCTAATACCAGATATTAACACCTGGCTAAATAGACCACATGGAGAAGTCGATTACTTCCTCACTCAGGCCTTGTCCGGACATGGTTGCTTTAAGAAATACTTGTTCACTAGAAGAAGATCAAATACACCTAATTGTCCATACTGTCAGCAAGAAGACGACGCAGAACATACACTCTTTATATGTCCACATTGGGAGGACACTCGTACGATGCACCAGCAAACAACAGGACACATATTTACGGAAGAAAGTATGATGAGAGGGCTTATGGGATCGGAAGACTCATGGAACAACACCTATAACACAATTAAAACTATTTTACAGACCAAAGAGAGAGAGGACATGGCATGACATAGAAAATTGACAGCGATGCACATGCACTGAAGCAATGCGAGAGCGGATTCCGGTGTATGTAGCACGAAGTAGCGTAGTGGCGACAGAGGAAGGGGTTTTAGCTGGCGGCAATTTTGCCGGAAACCGCACTCCCCAAGCGCTAGAACATCTCAGAACATCAAAGCTTGGGGATGTCTGACAAACAGATTTCCCAACCTCTTAAAAAATAAAAAAAAAGTTATAGCCATGTGTTTACTGTCCAGCCAATATGACCATGATATTTGCAAAGATTCACAATTGTATAAAGCTAATTTGTTATTGAATTTTTTGGTTTAGATAAATTGGTCACATATTTTTGCTTTACTGATTTAAATTATTCACAGTAGGGAACATTGATAGCAATTCGTTAAAAAAAAGGTAAAATTAACCTTCAGAAAAATTTAATTTCATAAAAGGAGGGAGTATCCGATAGACATAATAACTGCTAATGCCATAGTGCAAATTTGACTTCAAGAGTAAAAGAAAAAAAATATAATAAAAATCGATTTAAAACCTAACCCTTTTTTGTTCCGTGTTTAAAACAATAATTAAAAACTAAATTACTCAATAATGATATTCCGTAAATCTAATTCGCAATAGCTGTATGTGTGTCCTTTTTCATCTTGCACAGGTAAACAGAGTTATAAAAAAGTATTAGTACATATATATATATATATATATATATATATATATATATATATATATATATATATATATATATATATATATATATATATATATATATATATATATATACATTTTCCGAACATTTCCGATGCTTAGTGACACAGAGTACCAAAAAGTGCAATTATCCGCTGCTCGCATAGTTTTCTTGTAAGCTTATTTCTTTCATTTCCTTTTTCTGTCTGTTTAACACTAGCCATAGTTTTGCTGACGATGGTCCTCTTTTTTATTCACTTTCTTAAACTACTTTCTAAATCTAAATGGTAAAAAGTGCAGGATATAGTCGAATCAATGAAGCTGTAATACAGGCAATCGTTGAAGGTCCTCACAAACAGCTACGATTTTGATATTTTTTTGTTATTTTTATTTCTGTGTAATATTTAAAATCAGAAACTTTTTAAAGGGGAGTAAGAATAGTTTGTATTTTCTAACGAATTAAAAAAAAGGTAAAATATCATAAACCTAGTTTTTAAAAATAGAAATCCCTATCTTTAATTAGCCTATTCTACCAAGTATCAAAGAAAGGTAATTTTATAAAAGTAATCTATTAAAATTTTTACAGTTTTTAAAATTTATATATTCTTACAATGCTATTAAGTACGGCTTTTTAGATTGTTTTCTATGTGACCCGGACGCGACGCGACGCGACGGCGAGATGCGACGTCAAGTCCAACGACACCGTACTTAACAGTATTTTTTCTATTTAAAATGTTAGGAATTACAAGTTGTAAGCTATTTATTTAAAAACGGATAGTTTTTTAAGTTCCATTTAGATATATAAAAAAAACAAAAAAGAATTTTGGAGACATTTAATTTTTAATAAAAGTAATCTTTAGTCTTTATTTTGAAAGAAAGACCCTTTATAATATAAAACTATTAAGGAAGTTTTACACCACAATTTTTTACCAATCAAATGTATAATTTTAGTTGCGTTAGTTATGATAGTCCAAGTACTTTTCGTAACTTTTTTCTCCTTGGGTACCCAGGAGCAAATTAAAGTGGAAATTTTTTGATGTAATCATAAATTTGTTTTTACATGATGCAACTCATCACTATACATAATTAAAGAAAATGTTTTTTTTTCTACCAGTTGTAATATCTTAGACGTACCATAATATCAAAGAATGTACGGCTGATAATTCCCTTAATAACAATTGTGTACAACTACGGTTGGTAAAATAATATCTTAGGACTACAGTAGCAAACATTTTTACCAACTTTAATAATATAAATTTAATATAATATAAAAAAATAAACAATAATAAAGTCTAAAATTATATAAATTTGCAACTACAATTGGTGAAATGGAAAATATTTATTTTATGTTACATTTTGAAGCTTGTGTCAAAGGCACCTCTTGAGAAAAAGAGGGCACTTGGTATTTAAAATAAAAAGGTTTATGGTACTTCCGGCTAAACCGGATAGTGGTTTTAAGGTTGTGGTAATTGAAAAAAATCCAGTAAAACTTTAATAGGTTTCTCCAAATAACTAAAAAAAAACAAATGTGCCACTCAGTATTGGTTACTAAAAGTTATTGTTTGTAAAGATGCTTATTAAATTATAAACAACTGTTGTTTACTTTTCCTCTGATAATAATGATGACTGATGCCATAAGCTTAGGACAATTTTTTGTTTATTTATAAAAAACAACATTTCTTGTCTTCATTTAGTATGTTATTCCTGGAAAAAATCATTAATTGGCTGATTATTTTTGCTCAAATAACAAGCTAAACGTAAGTCAACTAACAAGCAATATTCGTTTTAAAAAGTCCTCGTGCGAAATATCTGAAGACGAAGTTCGCAGTATAAGCTGTTTTTCATTTTAAAAGGGGGTGACTTAACTACTTACTACCGCCTTCTATTTTTTGCTCCTAATCACAGTCTTCATATGAGCCGTAAAATAAGAAAGGCAACATTGCAAACAACACTGTACAGTAGGAATATTAACATGAGTTCCTAATAGATTACATGCTAAATATAATTAATTTTTTAGTGTTTTAAACAAAATATAGGTATTAATTTTTTTAGGATATTTTAGACAACATATAGGTATAATTTTAAATACTATAGTTGTCCTAAAAAGCAATAATGTGTCTGCAAAACTTATCAGGAACTTTTCTGCCTTATACAAATTTGTTGGTAAGGATTTAAAAATTTCAAGTTGTTAGGATTTTTTCTACCACTCTATGCATTTTTTGCGAACAGACCAATGTAGCTTTTTAAATTTAACTAAACATTTTTTATTTAGTAATATTTGCAATACTTAAAATGAATTAAAGCATGTGTGTTTAGTTATAAATATAAAGGTTAATTCGTATTACATAAGATGCACTTTAAAATAACAAACGGTTTAAATTAGGTTTTCCACTATATTAACCTTAAAACCGCATTAAGTAAATAACTTTTAGAATATCTATATAAATATTTTTAGTAAACTTACTAGTATATTTATGCGCATTAGTTGAGATAGTCCTTAGAATATTGCTTGAGGTAAATATTTGTGTGATATCAAATTAAACCAATTTTTAAAAACACAGTTAGTTAATTAGTTGCCCGTAACATATATTTGTCCATTTACTGTATAGGTACTACTTTTACTTTTAATAAAAAAACACTTATCCGGTCAATAGCGCACAACCAGGCTCTTCTAATTTTATTGTTTATGGGGAAATTAAATGTTGTTTGATAACCCTCTGTTTTAATATAACTGGGGTAATTCGTTTTGCAACCCGAAATGCAACACGTTCGTTGGCACTGGTCCTATTTTTTAAATATAACAATGAATTACTTATTTTTTCTTTATATAATAAATATACCCTACGATTTAACTTTTAAAAACAGAAAAAACCTTTTAGGCAATCGTTTAAACTTGTTTCTGTTTACTTCTAAACTTTACTTGACATTCCTACTGTGCTGTGTTGCCCGATTTCCTCCTTCACGGATCATATGTTTAAGAAAGCTGTGTTTTAATGTAAACTTTGAAGCATGTATTTTAAAAAAGTAAAAATGTACTATTTGTTTCCTTTAAGAGCCGCTTTTACAATGTCGTTTCAACTCTAACCTAAGGTTAAAGCACATATGGTTAAATTTCTAGCTAAAAAAACCTGTCCATGTCAAACTATGTCACGATTTAATATCGGTAAGGTTTTAATTTATAATGGGTTTTAATTTTAAAATTTTTAATTTAAAAATAAAATATTTTAAAAATAAAAACATAATTTCGGGTTTATTATTCTTTATTGGAATAATATTTTTAACAATTATATTTTTGTTAAATTTCAGCTCTAGCAGTATTACGCCCTGGTTCTTAAACCACTTGCATTACCTGATAGGCCGGCCCTAATTAGAATGAGTATTTAACTACCGCCGGCGGCATTACTCAATAATAAAAACACCAATGTTTGGCGGTTTATTTATTTACGTATATGAAAACCGCCAAAAATCTAAATTAATTTGTTATTACCGGTAGTATTTACTTATTTTATAGGTAGATGCCTATGCTTATAAAGACTATTAAAAACCGTCAAATAATAGTTAACCTAACCTTAATAATTATTTATTTTGCTGTGCCATAAGCGTTAGTTTCTTGTTGTCTTATTGATATTTTTATTAATCAATAAACAACTGGAAGACACATTTGATACCTACGAAGACTTTGTCGAAGTTTTAAAAACAGAAGCCAAGAGGAAAAAGGAAAAAAAGTTAAAAGGTAAAGTATGTTTTTAATAAAAATCCAAGACAAAACAATGGCCCTTTTATTAGCCTTTTGGACAATAATATAGGGGATGTAAAAGTACCAATGGCCATAAAGATCAAGGTAATACCATACTTGGATTAACTAAAAAAGAAAGAAAAAACAATAAAAATGATAAATAAAAGTTTATTTTATTACACCATGATATGTATGTAGTTTTACTTCCCATCTGGTATTACTTCCTTACAGTGCCGCATTTACATATTTGCTGCTCGTAGGCTATTAATTCTAACCCTTCCTAATTCTTTTCCTTTTTCATTAAAAAACAATTTTGAAAAGCAAAAGAAAAAAAGTTTCTCACATCAACTACTAAACAATTTATGCAGTACAAAATCTGCCGCGCCCTAAAAACGCTGCCTTAGGCTCCAGCCTACTCAGCCTGCTGGTAAATGCGGCACTGCTTTCTTACTTACATACCCTCTCAGTTTTAAATTTTATAGGGAATAAAACAAATAAAAATATTGTTTTTATAAATTGATTTTTTAATATCCGTATTTGTCTTCAAAAATATATTATATTTTTAGATATGCAGGGTATAACACAAATTTTAATTCTAAATAAGTCACACATTTTGTCGTACCCTGCATATCTTAAAAGATAATAGAATTTTAATGACAAATACGGATATTAAAGAATCAATGCAAAAAACAATATTTTTTATTTGTTTTATACCATGGCTTTTGTGTAAAGAAACATTCTTCTATTGAATAACTATAAAGAGCTTCGACAAAATCTTCCTAGTTGTCAAACGTGTTTCCCAGTTTCATTTTTGTTTATTGAGCCATCAAAAATATAATATTTAACAATAAAATCACACAATAAGTATTAGGGTTAGGGTAACTATTTTTCGGCAGTTTTTATTAGTTTTTATAAGCATAGCCGGCGGACGGCGGCATCTATCGACAAAATAGGTAAATACCGCCGATAATAACAAACTAATTTAAATTTTCGAAGGATTTCATATACGTACGTAGGGAAAACCACTGGACGCAGTGTTGGATTTATCAGCAGGCTGAGTAGGCTGGAGCCTAGGGATAGCAAATTTAGTTCCTAAATTGTTTATTTCGAATTAGAAATAAGAAAAAATATTTGTAATGTTTTTTTACAATTTAGGTAGTTTCACAACATGTTTCTTTAGATGAGGGCTTTTTATGCTCCTCATTTTTTTATGTTTATATGAGATTAGCCGAGCTGTCCCCACTTCGTTAGGCGTTAATTGTATTCTTCTTCAAACGTTTTGTTTAATCATAATAAAATAAAGCCTATAGCAGTCATATTAGATATAGTAAGTCAACTCACTGTGTGTGATGCCTTCGGACAAAATGATACCGAGCTACTGGGTAAACAAAGGTTTTCAAACATTGAAACCGGACAGAAAGGACTGGGAGGCAGGCCCTCCCATTAAAGCCGACCTAATCTGGTATACAGACGGCTCCAAAATAGACCAAGGAGTAGGCATATATGACGACAACACCCTACTGTGTTCCAGGCCGAAGTCAAGCGAAAATATTTATTAAGGTTTACTCGCCAGAATTTACCAAAGACCTTTTGAATTACAACTGAAAGGCAGTAAGAATAATAGTGGGTCAACTAACAGGTCATTGCAGACTAAATAAACACCTGGAAGTCATAGGCCTGGCAGAAGAAAATCTATGTAGATTCTGCCAGGAGGTGGAAGAAACCGCAGAACACGGATGGTGCTACTGTGAAGCCCTTAGTCGTCTGCGATTTGCAAGGTTGAGTGAAGAAAAACCTAAAGCGGCAAGATTTATCACGGAGCCGGTTTCAAGCTTGTGGAGTCTGATAAAACAGACCGACCTGGATAGCGTGCTCTAACCTATGGACGAAGGACACACAATAAACCTGAGCAGGTTGCAGTGCTAGAAGATATGTAATCCTCCTCCTATTCTAATCTAATCTAATCTAAGCCTATAGCACATAGTGTAGCTGTCTGTAAAATAATTTTTATGGTCGGTTCAGTATTTTCGAAGATTTGCCCTTACTAACAAACAAGTAAGGTTACAAACTTTGTTTGTTTATAATATAACTATAGATTGTGGAGTAAGGTATTAAAAATTAATAGCCTACGGGCGGCAAATATGTAAATACGCCACTGACTGGACGCCCATTTTCTTCTTATAATTAAGCAATGCCTTTGGGGGTTGTTTGCCGAGTGCAATTTAATTAATCTATCATTTGTTGTAGAATAATGTGCAAGGCTTGTTTAAATCTTACTTGAAATATATCTTTTAGAAATACTATTATTCAGTCTATTCTGCCAGAGAGATCTCATGTCGACCGATTATTCACAATGTGTCAATACCATTTACCCATCGGGTAATTAAGTATCGGTAATCCATTTAACCGTAATTGTCTGTCCATTGGGCACATAATAAGTAATTTAGTCAGGCTGTGTCGAGAGAAAGCACTTTATATTTAGGGAGTTTGTTTGTTTGCTTAAGGAAACTGTAAATGCTTAAATTTTTATTGATTTTCATATATACCGGGTAATGCATTGCCGGGCGGGACATAGGAAATCCCATGTAATTTTTAATGGGGTCAATTATTGGCTCCCCTAATTATTTTAGAGAAAAATTCTATTGAAGTTTATTGAAGAACATGTAAATCTACGTCCATGGTAAAAACTTTAGATTTTTCGGTTAACCCGTTTGCTAGTTAGATGCTAACATATTTTTTAAAAATTGTTACATTATTATCGCCTCATATTTATGAACAACAATAAAATACCAGTTAGCGTGACATAACGTTGTCATTTTAAAATTTGATGCTTTGATGATTATTATCAAAAAATCGTACAGTGAAAAGATTAAAGTTGTATTTATACAAACGAATTAAGTTAAGTTAAACTAAACTAGAGTAACAAATTTCAAGAACTTATAACATTTATAATATTTACATGCTTCAATAAATTATTAATATTATTACAATAATTAATATGTTGGAAATAAACTTAAGATTTAAGAAAATGTTCAAATATTCCTCCATTGACTGCTAGACAATATCCCAGACGTTCATAAAAATTGTCTTTTTACATCGACTAACTGGTAAATTGAAATTTGATTGCATTCTGCAGAAAGAGCATTTTTTAACTCATCTAGATAAGAGTAATTTTTCTCCTTGTATATCATGCTTTTTAAATGGCCCCAGAGGAAGTAGTCATTTGGCGAAATATCAGGAGACCTGGCTGGCTAATTTATGGTGTGATGTAGGCCAATAACATTTCCAGTAAAAGCATTGTGTAAATATTCTCGAACAGCCAGGGTATTATGTGCCGGGCAGCCATCCATTTGGTACCAAATTTCCTGATTTTCTCTGGATACATCATTTAAAGCGGGTAAAATTAGTTCTTAGAGTAGTTCCAAATAAAATTCTGCATATAAATTTTGATTAAGAAAAAATGGTTCAATAATATGTTGTCCGAAAATCCCCGCCCAAACATTTACTTTCTGTGGATATTGCGTCCTCGTTTCGACAAATCTGTGTTGGTTTTCTTTGCTCCAGTATCGGTAATTTTGATGATTGGGTTCATTGTTTAACGTAAATGTGCACTCATCAGTAAAACAAATATTTCTTAAAAATTCCCTGTCCATGTTTGCCCTTTCCATCATGCCAAAACAAATTTCCTGGCGTCGTATTTCATCCCCATCCCTTAGCTCTTGATGTCTTGCATATTTTTATGAAATATATTTATGTCTTTTCAAAATCCGGAGCACTGTTGATTGATCTTTTCCTATGATATCCTGAAGTTTCCTTGTACTCACCTTCCCTTCATTTTCTTCCACGTGTAAATAAAATTTCCAAGTCTCTATCATCTCTTACATTTTCTTCTCTTTGATTCAGCTTCACATCTGCAGTTATTTATCACTGTGCCTTTGGTCTCAAATTTTTTAATAGTCCTATCGACTGTTGATTTTCCGGGTATCGGTCTATTCGGATACTGAGCAGCGAACATGTCTGACACCTTTTGGTAACTATTTCCTTGATAATACCATTTAATTATCAATACTTTTTCTTCAGTAGTATACTATATATACAGGCGATTGAGAAACTTCTCGGTTAATAACTAGAAAGTAATCTCTTTGACAACTTTATTTTTATGTATGTGGGCCAATCAACTTGTTTCGTCCAGGTCTTAAAATTTTCATATTTTTATAATTTTTTTAATTTAATTATTTATTTATTTTAAATAATAGGTACTTACCCGCTTATTTGTAATCTGCAATGAGCAGAACACTTTAAACTGTTTTAAGGATAAAACCAGTAAAATCCACAGTAGGTACATCTTATATACACATAATTTAAACTCACAACACCATAATCAAAAGGCAGGGCACTACCAACAGAGCAAACTATCGTGTGTGTGTGTGTGTGTGTATCCATATAACCATACCCTAAGGAAAATCAAATTGTGTATGTATATATGTATTTCAAGAGACTTGTGTCCGACGAACATATTTTGAACTTTTTAAACTTTAAAGTGTCTAATTAAACATAGTTTATTTGTGCTTTTTATTGAATATAGTAAAATTTGAATCAAATATTATCCAATACACCATAATTTATTATTAAAATATTAATATTCTTCCTCAGTTTATAGAAATATTACTAATAATTGTTCGTTAAGGATAACTTTAACCTAAAATACTAACAATTGACTAATAAAACACTAAAGTTTATATACAGGGTGTCCGGAAGGGTAAGGTCAAAAATAATAGGGGTAATAGAGTAAGCCAAAATAATGTTAAGTACTTTATAAAAAAAAGTTCTATTGCTCTTCGTTACAGAAATATTGACCTTCAAAGTTGATATAAAAAAACTTATTTTAATTACAACTTTTGAACTGTTAGCCATAGTACCAATGATATTTGGGCTACTAAATAATGCCATAGTAATGCTTCTTTCCATAGGTAAGTGTTTAGTGAGTCGGAATTATACAGGTTGCGACGATTTTTTTCTTTTTATATGCATTTTTAATACTGGTAACAAATTTAACATATTGCTTTGACCGCTTAATTTCTTCATTATTTTTTACAAAAAGGTATAACTTCTTGATTCGATATCTTGGACCGTTTTTCATAAAATCTCATTTTAAGTCCTGACACACCAGCATTTTGTAGGTAATAAAAATCCTTTAAACAGTTTTTAAACTATATTATAAAGTTAAAAGGTTCACAAAAGCCGTTTATAATAATTTCATCACATTTTAATAATTTGATAAAAACATATTTTTTATTACATACAAAATTCTGGTAACTTTGAATTAAAAATGCGATTTTACGAAAAAGGTCCAGGATATCGATTCAAATAAAGTATAACATTTTTGTACCAAAACGATGAAAATTAAATGGTCAAAGCAAAAGTAAAATTTGTTACCAGTTTTAAAACATACACTTAATGAAAAAAAAAAAATCGTCGCACCCTGTATAACTCCGACTTACTGAACAGCCGTTTACCTATGAAAAGAAACATTACTACGAGGTTATTTAGTAACCCAAATAATATTGGTACTGCGGCAACAGTTTAAAAGTTATAATTAAAATGGCTATTTTTCAAACCAACTTTAATAGTTATTTATAGAGGTAAAACTTCAAAACAGGTAAAATTTCAAAATCTCTGATATTTCTATTAAAACATGATGTTAATGATTATTAAATTATGCGATACATAGAACAGTAACAGAAAAAATATAATACATTACACGATGCGAAAGGCCTTTCAAGTGTTCGGAGGTTTTAAATAGCCTCGGCTTCGCCTCGGCCATTTAAAAACCACCTCACACCAAAAAGTAAACTTTCGCATCTTGTAATGTATTATATTTTTCTGCTACTGTTCTATGTATCGCATAATTTAATAATCATTAACATCATGTTTTAATAAAAATATCAGAGATTTTGAAATTTTACCTGTTATAAATTAATCCATAGCAATACATTTATTGTTGACATTGACTGTCATCAGCACTTGTCAGATATTGAATTATTGTTAATTTAGTATAAATCCATTCCCATTTTAAAATTTTAAATGAATATGAAAATGGCATCCAAAAGGCAGCTGACCTTGCGTGTGCCTCACTTCTGCTAGACAAATCTAAAGAGAGGTACTATCAAACATATAAATCGTTTTCTGAATGGCTTGCTACAAAAATGTGGGGCGGATTGACGAGAATGTGATGTTGGCGTATTTTCAATAAAAATCCGAGCCACCAACCCTCTGGTCTGTATATTCCATGCTTAAGTTAATAATTTACGTAAATAAAAATCAAGATATTTCGGAGTCCAAGAAACTAGTTGCTTTTATTAAAAGGAAAAACGATGGTTATGAGACAAAAAGTAAAAAATTTTAAAAAAGAAGAGATCATAAAGTTTTTACTTAACGCGCCTGATCATAGTTACTTAGCAATGAAAGTAATAGCCATTATGGGAGTGGCTGGGGCATGCCGGACAGACGAAATATACAGAATGAAGCTAAGTGATGTAGAAATAAGAAATGACGTGGCTATAGTGAAAATAGTGGAGTCTAAAAATAAAGTTAAAAGAAACTTTGTAGTAACCAACGATGAAGGCTCAGTTCCTTATGTCAGATTTCTACAGGAATATATTAAGCTGAGACCAAGGAATGCTCTAGATGAGCGCTTATTGTATCGTTATGAAAGAGGTAAATGTGTTAATCAAGTAATTGGAAAGCACACTATTTCAAATGTACCTGAAGAAATTGCGAAGTTTTGAAGCTTGAAGACATCAGTAGATACACTGGTCATTCTTTTAGAAGATCGTCAACTACGTCCCTTGCCAATGCTTCGGATGTCGATATTTTGGACTTAAAAAGGCATGGAGGTTGGAAGTCTTCTTCTGTTGCGAAGGGATATATTGCTGAATCCTATAGTAATAAGGTGGAAATTTTAAAGAAGATTTTACACAAAATTCCTACCAATATTTCCTCTAATGAAGTAACAGTGAAAAATATGAATATTAACGTAGTTTAAGGTGATAACGATACTCCAACAACAAATTTAAAAACTGTTAATTCAAGTATTATTCCTCCAATTTCTTTTGCTAATTGCTCTAATTGCACAATTACTTTTAATGTCAATACCTAACCTAGTTTTTTAAAATATTTTGTCATAAATTAGTTACTTTTTATAAATAAATCCTAATATTTCCCACAAGCATATTTTCTTTATTTTACTCTTACTTTTTGTCCAGGCGCTGAAAATATTACTTTCGTAGCTAGCAACGCTTAGCAACCAGGTAACACGAAGGTTCTCTTTCGTTATCATTCACGTTGCTAGGACCACAAAGTTTTCTTATTTATACAGTAGTAGAAAAAGGTCAATATCTCCCTAACGAAGCGCGATAGAACTTTTTTTATATGAAGTACTAACATTATTTTGGCTCACTCTATTACCTCTATCATTTTTGACCCCACTCTTTCGGACACTCTGTATATTTTTGCTTTTTTTTAGAGAACGACTGATTTTGCGCTTGGACAAATAAAAGTTGATTGACCCATGTATGCCGATTACTTCGTCAAATGTAAACCAACTTAATAATTCATTACAATAGAATTACATTGTCATGTACTGTGAATTAACTTTGTCAAACGTAGATGCCAGAAAAAATATTTTTGTTTATGTTGCCAAATTGAAACAGCATTTCGATATAATTATTAATGAAAAAAAAAAGAACTAGAAAAATACTTTTTTGCTTGTAATTATTTTAAAATGTTTTTACTGTCAGTGTCGCAAGTAATATAATAACATGTAGATAGTTATAGTTAGGAATTCCTGGACCATTTTTCCAAGTCATAACTAACAAGCTTATTTTTCGTAAGTAGCTTCATTTTGACAAGACGACCAACTTTTTTCCTTACAACAATTTTCGTTGGTGGTAGCATACAGGGGTAGCAGAGATCAAATATTTGGATTTGATAAATATTAAAAAACCAGAATAACGTACCACGCAATTTGTAGGACAATGTGGGTGTTAAATTATATAAATAATATTTAATCAACAGAACAAAAAATCAGCTGGTTAGTAGTTTTTTTACGACATCGTTAACCATACATGTTGGTGTTAAGGGACCTTACATTTTGTAGGACAATTTTTTTCGGTGTATTTAGATAATTATCTTGAAAAATAACAGAGAAAATTCCTGTTTGTAATAAATTTTTGATTCTCTGTCAAATCAACACACTTAATTTTTGCTATCCCTGTAAGCTGTCACAAACGAAAATTGTTGTAAGGAAAAAGTTGGGCGTCTCGTCAAAATGAATCTACTCACAAAAAATTAGCTTGTTAGTAATGAAATGGTCCAGGGATCCCTAACTATTACGATATTAGTTTAAAAGTACTAAGAAACCAAAGAGGCTTTTAGGTTACTTTAAATACATATTAACCTACTTCTCTTAAAGAGCAGCAACAGATGTAAATGCGTATTGCAAATTTTTAATATAAAATAAAATAAAAAATTTGGCATAATTAAAATTAACAAATAAATATTTATTCGACACTGTTGATACAACTTTTAGTATCGCGGAATCATATTCTTTAAAGTTTTCAATTTTTTCAAATTCTTGAATTGATATTTAATTGCATAAATAAATTATTTAAGCACTATGCTCACTACAGGGGCGGCGCGCGAATGCTGAAACCGCCGCGCAAAAGCCGATTTTCAACGTTAAATAAAAAATATGAAATTAGAGCTACAATTCCACGCAAAAGGAAGTTTTTAACAAACATTTTCTGTCCTTTTAGAAACTTTTATAATATTTAAGCTATCATCTATACTGCTCGATATTTTTACAAAAAGCTGGACCGCCTTTTTATTGTATTTTCTTTTTCAGATGATGAGATGCCATTTCGGACCATATAGGTCATCATCCATATTTTTAGGAAACTTGGAACTATTTTTGCACGAATTCAATTTATTGACTAGACTAGCTGCAAAATTTCTGTTCATAACGTGGTTCCCGACGTCGTGTCGTACGGTTGCACGAGAACATTTTTTTCTCTAAGTGGCTTTTTAGAAATTTTTGCAACATACTGGTCCAGAATATTACACTCATAAATTAGCTTTACTTATTTTACCATTTTAAAATTGATTAGTAGCCTATGCCAGGGTTTTCAGGCTATTTGCTACTTTAAAAAAATAAATAAAATAATATAATTGAAATTATGTTACCTTACTAAAGGTCACCACACAAAATTATATTGTGATATTCTTTAAAAATGAAGTTTACGAAAATAAGTGTAATTTATTAATATAAGAACAAAAATTTTGTATAAAATAAATAAAACCTTGTTAATATAAGTAGGTGCGTGCGGAAAAGTGGCACTTTCAGCACTAGTTAGGAAATATACTATTTTTTTGTTGAGTGAAAGTAAATATTTAATAATTTTATCGTAACCAGCCTTTATTAAATTGGAAATCCTAAAAACGAAAAACTTTTTAACGAAAAGTGTATTTTTTTTGTCATTGGTTATGGCTTCTTAAAAAAATTAAAGTTAATGTTCAAAAAAAAAAAAAAAAAAGATTAGTTTTAATTAAATAATTAAAGCCGAAAAAAACACTCTATAATAATTGGGGAATTCAAAATTTAAAAATGTAATTTTTGAAAATTAAAAAAAATCGGTTATGAATATTTTTAAACTACTTATTTAAATAGGGTGAAAAAGTAACAAGACTCTTAAATTTTAATTGAAAAAATCATTACTTCTTTCGTTACTACTAACATAAATTTTAAATTGTATTAATATAAAAAGTAAAATTATTTATTTATTAAAAAAAAACATTTATTTTAGTTTACACCTAATTTTTCCAAGTAATATGCGTAATAAGCGATAAAAAAATGTATTAGGCTTTTTAAATTAGGCATCTCAAAAATTTATTTTTACATTTTTTTCAAAATAGTTAAGTAGCCATGGTAAAATAGATTTGATCGGCTCTTGCTCTTTACTTCTTCATACGGAGTAAAAGTTTTAAAAAACCTAGTTGTTTTTATTTATTTGGTACCAAATACATTATATTCACTTTTAATTAGGCTCATCAGGTGGCAAAAAAGGTGGGTTATTGGGTCAAACAACTGTTTGTTTCTTTAAGCCACCTTGCTTTTTATTTGCCAACCATCCACGATATTACAAATATGCACGATGTGTTACTGGAAAATATTTTTTTATTGTTTTTTAGCAAAAGCCTTTTCTGAAATATTATGTAAGTGGTACCAAATTGTTTAAAATAAAATGCTCTTTAAGGATATGCTAACGAGCCTCCCTCGTATCATTTGGAAACAAAAAGGTAGGGTCATGAATAGCATTTTTAAAATTTTATTTCGTCTGGAGAAGTCGTAAAGAACAATGGACGATCAAACTGCAACGGCTGGTAATGACCATTTTGTGATAATAACGGGTTAAGGTGATTTTATATACTGTAATAATCCACAATAAAAAAATATATTAATCTATATTTAAGAGCGGTGCGGGTTAACTTACCAATTTTCTTCATAGCTACTTGACCATTTTGGCCTAATTATGGCACTATAGATTAAAAAAAAATTAACGGAGAAGTGTCAAATAGAAAATTGTATTCAGAATATTGTATTTTATCGAAATATGCTTAAACTTTTCGGTGGTGCCATTTAAAATTTAAAAGTGAATGACAAACCGTTGCAGCTACGGAGATAGTTAAATGGGGAAAGAATTAAAGTTTTTAAACCTAACTTTCAATTTTTGTTGTGTCCAAAAATCATGGATTACTAAATATTAAGAAAAACGTTTTTTTCAATAATTGCTTTTCCTCTATAGTTTAGCTAATGTTCAAAATATAAAAAAAGTGTAAATAGGTAAATTGTAGATAATTATAATCTTAATAGAAAGATGTAATCCAATATTTAATGTAGTAGTTCGTTTTTGTGCTACGACATAAACTTGCATTTTTTAAAATGGAAACCATAGTTGGCCCTGGTATTTTCAAATAGGCCCTTTTATAAACTTTTCAACGATGTATTACAAGATATACTTTAAATAAAAAAATAACGTAGTTCTGGACATATTAATTTTTGAATTTGTGTGTTTTTCTAGTTGGCCGCGAAACAAGTAAATTTCATTTTTTTTGACCACCTTTCCAATAAATATTTTAACTCCCATATGCTTGTGAGACTTAGTTCATGTAACAATATTATTTAAGATAATAAAGAATAGGCCATGTGTCCGAAAGGCAACAAACTTGATAAAAACATTATAGCATTGGTATAGTAAAATTTTTAAATATTAATGGTTCTCCTTTTTTACTTAGTTTAATTTAAAGCACTATTTTATTTATTATAGTAGTAAATACTAAATTTCGTAGTTGAATTGATTCCTACTTGTTAATTGTTGGTTTTTCTTATTTATTTTAATCAATTTAATTTGGTTTTAAAGTTTAACACATTTAAAATACTATTAATGTCTCGTTTTTTAATTTTTAATCTTTAAGAGTTAGTGTCTTCAATTAATAAAAACTTATAAAAATGTTTTTTTTTTAATTAATAGATTTAAAAAAATTACAGTACTGAATAAGGTAAAAAAATATACTGTTAATTAAAGTAGTTTAATTATTTAGTGTTAACTGACATAAAAATAAATTTAAAAATAAATATATTCAAAACTACGTAAGTTTTTAATTTAGAGTACATCTTGTTATACATCGTTTAAAAGCTTATAAAAAGGTTTTTTAAAAATGTCTTAAACTATGGTTTTCATTTAAAAAATGCAAGTTTATGTAATAGCTTAAAAATGAAATAATATATTTAATATCAAATTTTACCTTTCTTTTAGGAAGATAATTATCTACAAGCATCCTATTTACCCTTTTTTTCTATTTTAAATATTAACTAACTTATACAAGAAAAACAAGTTTTGGAAAAACGTTTTTTTTTTAAATATCTAGTAAGCCATGGTTTTTTGGACAAAACCAAAGTAATTTAAATTAAGCTCCAAAACTACAGTGCTACAATCTTTCTCCATTTAACCCTCTCTGTAAGTCCAGCGGTTTTTGAGATCCCTGTACTAAACATCAAATAAAACTTACCCTGTATATTAAATTTAAAAATAAGTTACGCACTAACATTTAAAAAATAAAAAAGTATAAATCCATTGGCTATTGGATCACATAAATGTTATTGACAGAGATAAATAGTAGTTTGCACTTTTCTTAGCTTCTGACTCTGGGGATCCTTTTTTCCTCCGACTTGTTGATATCGGAGAAGGAAAAAAGCCTATACACAGGGTGAGTCAGAAGTCTGACAAAGCTCATTTAATATATAAAACTTTTTAAATTTCTTATTTCGTAGGTATATAGCTAGGCATAATCCTCATATTTAAAAAAGTATTTTAATATATACAGTTTTGCCTATAACAGCGTGATGACATAAAGTTATGATTTTCTAAATAGAACACCCTTTATTTTGTTTAATTCTAATTATAACACTTTTATGTTATAGATTATATGGGGTTAAATCTTCAAATTTAAAAAATATTGTAGTTTCTTTTCAAAAATAAAAAAATTACGATCTTTTTTATAAAGCTACCATTTTCCCAATTTTGATTTTATTTTGAAAATGCCTGGGTAGGCAAGTACCTAATTGACCACATTTGTACATTTTATTATTAAAATGTATTTTGATTACGCAGGGTGTCAAGAAAACAGTGATAAACTTAGAAAAATAAAACCTTTAAAACTTACTTTAAATGAAACACCCTGTATTTTCTTCTATCGTAGGTTTAGGCCTTTTAATACCTATACATTTCTTTAAGGTTGCCATACACCTAAGTCAAGTACTTTTTGCAGTATTTTTTTTTTTAGGAAAATATTGGTTTTAAATTTATTATTTTTGTCATTACTTCGGGTCTTTATATTTAGGTAGACATTTCCTGAGGGTTGCCTTATACTTTAGTCAAGTACTTTACGTATCTATTAAAAAGTTTTATGGATTACAAGTAAATGAGCTTTGTCAGACTTCTGACTTACCCTGTATAGAAAACTTGTTCTAAAAAATTAAATTAAGTTATGTATTATATACAGGGTGTTTCCTAATTGCGGTAAAAAAATTCAGGTATGTATTTTAAAGCCAATTTTATGAAAAAAAGGTCATATAAACATAGGTCCGGAAGTGCTTTGTTTCTAAGAGACAGGGTGTTAAACTTTAAAAATAAAATCGGGTTTTTATTAATATCTTGAATATGCCTAATCCGATTTTAAATAAAATTTGGCTCTGGAATTTGTTAAAATAGGTGGTTTATTTAGCCCTAAACTAAGTTTAATTAGTGAAAGCAATGGCGGCGTGGGACGCATATTAGCTAAAAATATTTACAAAAAATAAACTCCACTAACTTTTCTTTAAAATTTGTCTTAAAATTTTATAATCTGCAAAGCTCGATTTGTGTGCCAAATATCAACTGGGTTCGTTGAAAAATAAATGCAAAAATTTATGTCAATCCCTACCCTTATTTTGTCAAGTAGAATCATCCCCTTAAGTTTCGTGATCGATTTTTGAATCACCCTGTATATTTATAATTATAATTTAATATAACAGTTTTATTTTAAGCTACAACATAATCTTGCACTTTTTTAAACAAAAAGCATAGTTGGCTATAAGATTATTTGATAAATAAGGCTTTTTTAATGATGTATACCAAGATATATATTAAATTAAAAAATAAGATATAATTTTTAAATTTTCTTTTTATTCCGTTTAGCCTAAAACAATTGGATGGGCTTTATTAATAATGACTTGTACCTTTTTTATAAGTTTAAATGATAAAAGTCACTTTAAACGGAATATAAAAATATTTATGATTTATATTCATACATTTTTGTAAAACTTCATAGTGATATTAAAAAGTGTGGTTTTTAAGTTTAAAAACAAAACATATTAATAAAAATAAATTACAAGGATTTACAATTCGCAACAGAAATTAACTTAATAGGCATAATTTAAAAAAGTTTTCTTACTTTAAGTAAAAACGATAACGGTACTTTTAAGATATTTTGGAAATCCACCATTAAGCTGGATTTATAGATTGACGTTTCTGTTTCCGTTTGCCATTTGACGTTTTCAGTTAGAAGTTAAAACAACAACTTTGCATTTGTCAATTTATAGTTTATGTTTACCGTTTTTATATATCATGTTAGAAACCGAAATGTCAAATGGTAAACGGAAACAGACACGTCAATCTATAAATTCAGCTTAATTGTTGGCTATACCTTCGTTACACCTCTTTAAAACTACATTTAAAAGCTATAAGAATAAAACAAGAAATGTCCATTTTTATCAAAATCAAGATTATTAGCGCAATCTGATGATACACTGTTATACTTTTATAGCCCGAAATATCAGCCAAGTATATTGTCGATGCGAGACCCGAATAAAGCCCGAAGTTTCCATTGCTTACCATTGAAAATTAAATATTAAAAGCGGAATATCTCAGAAAGTTGTTTTTGTGAGAAAACCCCAATTTTGTTTTTATTGGGAAATGGCATTTATTGCATTAAGAAAATAATTTTTACTAACTTGATTAGATTAAATAAGTACAGTGGCGTCTCTAGTGGCAACAAAAGACTATTACTAACAAAAAAAAAAAAACAGTACGTCACTGACTGTGTAAATGTGTGTTAAATTTGTGTGCTTTTTTTTAGATTTAGCAAATAAAAAAACCGCTTTTGCAGGAATTTTTCTTTTAAAAATTGGTTTTTATAATTTTTTATTAGCAATTATGAAACAACAACAATTAATACTTATTTAAATAGGGTTTATATTTAGTCTAACATTTTTTACTAAAATAGGTGTTTTTGAAATAGTTTTTTTGAAAATTTTAACATTCGGTATCTTAAAAGTTAGGATGTTAAGTTTTTTTCTTTCAATAGGCTCAAGAATCACCCATTTAAATATTAGCATGTCTTTAAGGAACACCCTGTATTTATCTATAACGTCCTTGGTATAAGAGCATTAAATTTTATTTCTAACACTGGCGGCTGGTACTAGAGAGCACAAAAAACGTGTCCACCTCTTCATTTAATCAAAATTAAAAAAAGAACTATTTTGTTACAAATAATTTAATGTCAGATATTTACTATAATCCGATTAAAACACTTTTAAATACTCTTCTCAAAACTTACTTTTAAATACTCTGCCCAAATTTTACTTCTAAATTACTCCAACGCGACGCCTAAATATCAAAACTTTTTTCCCAATCCGGGGCATAAATAAAACGAATGAAGTTAGATACGTGTACCAGAACGCGATAGTTGTGCTCGTTTTGTCTTTTTTTTTGATCCGCGACTTACGTCTCCTTTACTTTAATAAAAACGAAAATAGTATGGTGTATAGGCACCAATTACGTGTGTCCAGGCAAAAGTCGAAGCTTAAACAGTAGTGTCGGGTCCGGTAGAGTCTTAGTAGCAATACTTATTGTTGATTATGATTATGCCACAAGAATAAATATATTAACCAGAAGGATATCTCGAAGGCGGCTTCTTTGATGTCTCCTAGCGTCTCATGACCTCGAACTGCATATTTTGCAGGCGTTTCATGAGCGTACCTAAGAAATTAACATGTTTAGGCGCCTATCTCTTAAAAATATATTTTAATATTATTATAATGCATTTTATAACATCTATGCAATCAAATAAAACAGATGCTTTAATAATATGTCGTATTGAGATATATTAATAATTATTATGAAATGTGTCTATTTATTTTCGCATATGACAATTTTTTATTTTTCATATTTTTGAAGTTTCTATTTATCCATTTGAGGGTATGGAATAGTCTAACTGTAACAAACCATTTAATTAAATAACTAATTGGAAATTGTTCACAAGGATGTAAAAAACTATTTTTAAATGGTTTTACTTGACCTGTTTGTTATTTATTTGGAATTATTTTTTGGGTCAAATCTAGTAATTGAAATTTGACCCCCTTCCTGACGACCGATCGATCTGAAATTTGGTAGACTTCCTTAGTCTTGATGACAATACAATATAACATATTCTTTATGATTGTAAATCCAACATGGCTGCCGATACAAAATGGCGGATTACATATTACTTTACTACAACCTCAATATGGGTATCAAATTAAAGGGCTTTATTGGTAGAATAGAACCCACTATGAAAAAAATTAAATCCAAGATGGCCGCCGCCACAAAATGGCGGATTATATATTTTTTTTTCCACAAATACCTCAATATGGGTATCAAATGAAAGGGCTTGATTGGTAGAATAGTACCCACTATAAAAAAATTAAAATCCAAATGGCCGCCGCCACAAAACGGCGGATTACATATTTTTTCTCACAACTACCTCAATATGGGTATCAAATGAAAGGGTTTGGTTGGTAGAATAGAGCTCACTATATAAAAAAAACAAGATGGCCGCCGCCACAAAAATGGCGGATTACATTTTTTTTCACAAATACCTCAATATGGGTATCAAATGGAAGGGCTTGATTGGTAGAATAGAACCCACTATAAAAAAATTAAAATCCAAATGGCCGCCGCCACAAAATGGCGGAATACATATTTTTTCTCACAACTACCTCAATATGGGTATCAAATGAAAGGGCTTGGTTGGTAGAATAGAGCTCATTATAAAAAAAATAAAATTCAAGATGGACGCTGCTGCAAAATGGCGAATTACATATTTTCCAACTTCGCCTATGGTCCGTGCGGAGATCGCCCACGGCTAAGCCTCCACAGGGCAGAGCGGTGGATGATTGTTACGGACTTTAGCTGGTCCCAAGCCCAGCCAAGGAGGAGGGAGCACACCCACACGAACTCACACAACACACCTGCTCACTTTTGATGAGAGAGTGAGCCGGTTTTCACACATATTACACACAGCTCACACAACCCAAAGCTAAGGTGGATGGTCAACGTGCCGAGGGCTTGTATGGCCGCAGGGTTACATGCGGTCTTTAACGTTCCCCGGGGGCACCGGGCGACACCCCCCTGTATGCAGCCTTATCCATGTCAAGCGGGGCACTGGCGTGGATTGACAAGTAATTCCTCCACTACTCGTGGGAACATTATGAGTAGTAAAGAAAACAAAAAACCGATAAAGGTAAAGGCAGAAGCCACGTCCAGGCTAGGCCTAACTTTAGAGCTAAATCTCTAGAGGAAATAGAAAGCATGACGGAAGAGGAGGTCCTATCGGCCAGTATTTCCGGTAAATCCAAAGCGAGATTACAAGAACGGATCGACAAAGGCGAGAGCCAGGTCGAAGCCAAAAGAGCCGTAATTAAGGCCAATTTTATAAGTGCCACGTCAGGCAAAGACAAACCTAAAAGAGACCAAGGTCTGAGGACAGCACCCCACAGAGGCCCCATAGCAAAAAGCCAAGAGGGGTGGCTGGTACAAAAACGACAAGTGGACAGCAGCCAAAGTCCTACAAGGAAGCTGCTAGCTGCGAAAAGGTTGCCATCGTACTGGAAGGCTATCCAGAGGTCCAGATGTCAACCGAGAGGATAGAATAAGTCCAAGCAGCGGTTACGGAAGCCTACGAAGGAATTCCGGATGAAGGCCCTCAGGTGCGCTTTGAAAAGTGCAACCATAGGCCAGGACATTTTCTAGTCACGTGCGCAGACAAGATCAGCGCGGAATGGCTAGCAAATGTAACACCAACTTTAAAGCCCTGGGAGGGAGCGGTGCTAAAAGCACTTACAGGTGGGGACATTCCAAAACCTGTAACTTGCACGGTGTTTGTCCCAGATGACAAAGGTAGCCGGTTGCCTGTTGAAAGAGTCCTTAAGAGGCTATCAATAAGCAACAAAGGTCTTAACACCAAGTTGTGGAAGTCCTGGGGGGCCACACCAACGGACAAGGGCCAGGTGTGGACCTTCTCTATGGACAAACTGTCTCTGGAAGCCCTCCAGAAAATGGACATGAGTCCATATTACAACTTCGGAAGGCTAAAGTTTAGGCTCAAGCAGGCCAAAGGCCCGAAGCCAAAGGCCAAGACCTCCCGGATAAACCGGGAACGTCAAAAGCCACTGAGGCCGAAGAAGTGAAAGAAGCCGAGGTGGAACGGGAGAGCGGCTCCGAGGAGCCTCTTATCCAAAGTGGCGTCAGTCAGGATGGAGGAGGATCTTTTAAAGAGCCGCTCCCCCAGCCCAACCTCATCCTAAAGATGGAGCTAATAAAGGTGCTCCAGGCGAATCTCCACCATGCAAAGGCGGCTTCTGCCATAATTGGTAGGAGATTCCAAAAGAAGGCCTGGATATGGCCCTAATCCAAGAACCATGGCTGAACAAAGGAACCATTAGAGGGCTCAGCTCAAGTGGAGGTAAGCTATTGTACGATGCAGAGGCCCCGAACCCCAGGGCCTGCATCATTTATAATAGTAAACGCTTAAATTGTACACTAATTCCGGAGCTTTGCTCCGTCGATTTTGTTACAGCAAAGACCACAGCCACAACAGCAGATGGAGGCACCAAGACCTGGGTGATTTGCTGTGCCTACTTCCCTGGCGAAGAGACGACCTGTCCTCCACATCTCTTGGGGGACATAGTGGCCCACTGTAGGGGAAGAGGATTGAAACTGGTGATAGGAGGTGACATGAACGCCCATCACACAATCTGGGGAAGCACCAATGTTAATAACAGAGGTGAGTCTCTTTTAGAATTCATTTCAAGTGAAGGGTTAGATATAGCCAACATAGGCTCCGAACCAACTTTCGTTACATTAACTAGGCGTGAGGTCCTTGACCTCACAATCTGTAGCCACAATGTAAGCGATGAAATAACTAATTGGCATGTTTCCGAAGAGCCATCGTGCTCGGATCATCGCCACATAATGTATGACATAAAAACCTCACAACTGACGGTAAGCAAATTCCGCAACCCCAGGAGGACAAATTGGGATGGCTTTGAAGCAACACTCAAGGAGTCGCTTGGGGGCGGAATAGCTAAAATAGTCACAGTGAGAGATCTTGATCTGGCAGTAGAACAAATAAGCGAGGCCATTCAGGCGGCTTACGAGGCAAACTGTCCAGAAACGGTAAGACAACTGAAAAGAAAGACAGCATGGTGGAATAATCACCTCCAGGACCTTAGGGCCGAGGTGAGAAGGCTATTTAACAAGGCCAAAGTCAACCATGATTGGAACTCGTACAAAGCGAAACTCACGCAGTACAACAAAGAGATTCGCAGGGCAAAAAGGAAGTCCTGGGAACAATTCTGCGAGGAGATTTCAGAAACTCCCGTGTGCGCTAGAGTGCACAGAATCATGGCAAAAGAGGGTTCTGATCAAGAACCCGGCATGCTAAAGAGGTCAGATGGCTCATACGTGAGCACAACGGAGGAGAGCCTGGAGCTGCTAATAAGCACACATTTCCCGGGCTCGTCAATAATCACCAACTCAACAAGGCTAACCCAACCCACTGATAGGCCAAAACGCCCGAAGAAAGTGGATTGGAAAAAAGCAGCTGAGGTGGTAAGCTACAATTCCATCAGATGGGCCTTAGGCGAATTCCAGCCGTTTAAATCGCCAGGCCTGGATGGAATCTTTCCAGTGTTGTTGCAAAAAGGGCAGGACATCCTAATGCCACACTTATGCACAATCTTCAGAGCATGTGTAGCTTGGGGCTACATACCCAAATTATGGCAGAAGGCAAGGATAATCTACCTACCCAAGGTAGGCAAATCCCTAGAAAGGACGCCTAAGTCATACAGACCAATCAGTCTATCCTCATTCCTGCTGAAAGCATTGGAAAAAATAGTGGATAGATACATCAGAGGAAGCACCCTTCATAGGAATCCTCTGAACAAGCGCCAATACGCATACCAACCAGGAATGTCTGTGGATCTAGCACTAGACGATCTAAACAGACTCCTGGCAAAGTCGATTGACGACAAAGAGGTGGCGTTGGCAACATTTTTGGATATAGAAGGCGCGTTCAACAACGTACCAACTTTCTCACTAATGAACGCGCTAAGGAAAAAAGGAATCCCCGACACGATCTGCAACTGGATCGAAGCCAGCCTGAGAAACAGGGTCATAAGATCCACCTTAGGCACAGTAACAATGGAGGCTAAAGTGGGGAGGGGCTGTCCACAAGGAGGCGTTCTATCGCCATTATATTGGGCAGTCCTGGTAGATGAACTTCTCGACAAATTGACTGGTGAAAGGTACAACTGCCTGGGTTATGCTGATGACCTCGTCATTGTAGTCAATGGGGGTCACCTAGAGCACATATCAGGCAGAATGCAGAACGCCGTAGACATCGTTGACAAATGGTGCAAACAGGAGGGACTCTCAGTCAACCCTCATAAAACAATAACCGTCCCTTTCACAAAAGAAGAGCGCTTGAAGGACTAAGACCTTCCAGGCTCAACGGAGTGGAAATCCCCTTTTCAAAAGAGGTTAAATATCTAGGAGTCATCTTTGACCAAAAACTAACCTGGGGACCACACTTAAGCAAAGTCATTCAGAAGGCATATTGGGTACACTGGGTAGATGCCGAAGACTTTGCGGAAAGAATTGGGGACTCAGTCCGAAGATGAACCTATGGTTATACAAATTGGTCGTCAGACCAATGATAACCTACGGGTCAATTGCCTGGGGTGCAAAGACGCTACAAAAGACGGCAATAAGGCAATTACAAAGTATACAGAGACTCGCTTGTCTATGTATTACGGGGGCCATGAAATCGACCCCTACTGCAGCACTGGAAGCGCTGCTTAATCTACCGCCACTTCACATCTACATACAGGGTGAAGTGAAAGCGGTACAATACCGTCTCAAACAAGGCCAGAGTCCTATCATAAGACAGGAAAGGGCCATACAATGGAGATTCAAGGAGGACCAAGAAGTCAACTCAGTGTGTGAGATGCCTTCAGACAAAATGGTACCAAGCTACTGGCTAAACAAAGGTTTTCAAACTTTAATACCAGACAGAAAGGACTGGGTGGCTGGGCCTCCCATCAAAGCCGACCTAATCTGGTATACAGACGGCTCCAAAACAGACCAGGGAGTTGGAGCAGGTATATATGGGGACAAACCAAGGACGAAAATAAACTTGGGTCTCGGACAATACCCTACTGTGTTCCAGGCCGAAATTGTAGCCATAGAACAATGTGCTAGGGAAATCATCAGAAGGAGCTATGAGGATAAAACCATAGTAATCTATTCGGACAGCCAGGCAGCCATCAGGGCACTCAGTTCATGCAAAATCAGCTCCAAGCTGGTGCGAGACTGCGTAATTGCCCTGGAAGAGGTGGGTGCGTCCAACAAGCTAACCATTGCCTGGGTACCAGGACACGAAGGCCACGAAGGCAATGAAGAAGCCGATAAATTGGCAAAGGAGTGGGCTGGTAGGACAATGGTAGGTCCTGAGCCCTACTGTGGTATTCCATCATGCCAGGTAAGGTCATCCATTAGATCATGGATTATGAGGGAATCACAAGACTGGTGGAGGAGAACACCAGGACAGCGTCAGGCGAAAGTGTTCATCAAGGCTTACTCGCCAGAATTTACAAAAGACCTTCTGAATTATAACCGGAAGGCAGTAAGAATAATAGTGGGTCAACTGACAGGTCATTGCAGACTGAATAAACACCTGGAAACTATGGGCCTGGCAGAAGAAAACCGCAGAACACGTATGGTGCTACTGCGAAGCCCTTTGTCGTCTGCGGTTTGCAAGGCTGGGTGAAGAAAAACCTAAAGCGGCAAGATATACCAAGGGGCCAGTTTCAAGCTTGTGGAGTCTGATTAAACAGACCGGCTTGGATAGCGTGCTCTAACCTATGGACGGAGGACACACAATAAACCTGAGCAGGTTGCAGTGTTAGAGGATATGCAATCCACCTCCTAATCTAATCTAATCTAATCTACATATTTTCCACAACTACTTCAATATAGAATCGTTGGTTAGTTCTGGTTAGTTATAGCACGGCTGAAAAATAACCGGCTAGGACACTCTCACTTCGGGAAAGACTCGTAAATTCTCGGGATATGGGTGAGAATCTATCAAACCAGGGCAGTGCAGTACGTTACCCTGGCCTGTAGGCGGATTCTTAACCGCTGTCTCGAGACGTAACGTATCGAGTCGCTACAGAATGGTGATTCTTAACTTATTTGAAACTCGATTCCGAGTCGATATCTTCCGAGTTCCAAAACTAGGCCCCGTTCTTATTAAATAAGTTTTTATCCTATTAATTATATACGTAAAAACAGATGAGAAAATAAGGCCGATAGGTTTCGAAAGGAATATCGAGAACTCGATACCGATTGAGTCGTCACCTATCGAGAAGTTAAGAATCCGGGCCCTGATTTTAGTTTCGTACTGTCGTTTCAAGGTGAAGTACAGAGTCGTCCCAGTTAAGATTTAATTATATTTACCTTTGTCGTGTTTGTGTGTGTGTGTGTGTGTTTGTACTTTTGTACGGTATTTATAATGGAAATACCTAAACGTGGTAATGTATGCGCTGCAGCGAATTGCAAAAACAATTATTATAATTCTAAAAAGAGTTTGTTTAGATTTCCTTCAGATCCTAGAAGGTAAGTAAAGTAATTTTAGTAACTGTAGACATGTAGGGCTTACTTGTTTAATGCATCTTATGTAGTACTCTACTTTGGTCACTATAAACTGATAATGAATAGCTAGTAAGTAACTCTGGTTACTGCAGTTTTAAACGAATAAAATACATTTTTTGTTGTGGTGACTAGGGTTACATGACTTTTTAAAGCACTGAAATACATTTGTTGTTCAGGTGTTTTTCTCAATTTATAGTAACACAGTATAGGTAGTTATAATAATTATTATTCTATTTGTGTAACCAAGCGGCCACCGATTGTTTTTTTGTCAAGAAGCTTGTTCCTCTGTATGATTGCTTTTAATGTGTAATGTAAACTGTAACCGATAATATTAGGGTATTTTTGTGTATCTTAATACATTTCCAAAATTTTCTTTTTAAGAAATACCACGACGGGCGCAAGAAGCTTAAATAGTTTCCTTTACATTTTCCTTGTTGGCTATTAATTATATACTTTAAAAAGGAACTGCAGCATTAAAGGGGTTTTATTGTTTCATATGGTCAATGGGCCCCCAAAAACCGCGAAGTGCGTTTTTAAGAACGGGGTGAAAACAGCCCGTTTTCACTTTTTGAGGTTAGCCAAACACTTTGCACTTTTTTCAGGTAGTAGTCGAGAAAAAAGTTGTAGGAATTTACATTTTCCATCCAATGACGCTTTTTGAATTGAAAAAAAAACTATTTTTGACAAAAATATGATCAAAAAACGAAGCAAAAAAAACACGAAAAACGCGTTTTCTATTTTTATTTTTCGTATTTTGCTCTCCAACTTTTTCGTTGGGGTTTAGGTATAGGCATTGCTACAGAGAAAAAAATATTATCCTATTTTCGGCAATTTTACCCATTTTTTCGCAAACAATGTTCTGTAACTGTTTTCTATGCAATTTTAGGTAGAGACAAGGGTATATTCAGTTAAAAGAGAAAACAATTACCTCTAAAACGATTTATTGTAAGACATTCTAAGACCATTTATAAGTAAGATAAGGTTCTTCACATTTGCTACTTTCAAAAATTTTTCCTTATATCTTTTTAATTTCACAATATTGATAAACATCTTTTTACTTATTTTACACATTTTTTCATTAAATTCCAAATCTTTTACCCCTAAAACGCTGCATCCATTCATACACTTATGTGTATAATGTCTTTAGACATGGCGACTTGATTTAAGGCAAACCTTTTATATTAATACAGAAAGGCTTAAAATCAATTAAAAAACATGGTTTTAAAAGGTTTTTTTAGTGTTAAATGAAATAGTGTGTCCCAATGTAGTGTTATATCAGGAATTTAGTGCAAAAAGAAGGGGGAATATAGTAAAAATAAGGATACTTTGAATTTCAACTTTGATGATAAATATCTTGAGAACGAAACGTTTCCAAAAAAATCTTTGAGATTCGTGATCAGCGCCCCAAAAACCTCCGTATACCAAATTTCATCAAAATCGGAGTTGCCGCAACTTTCTAGACAATTACCATATTTTAATATTTTAAATATATTTGCGACACATTAAGACTTATTTACTACAATTTTGTTACATTCTTTTTAAAATTAGTGAATCCGGTACTGTCTAGAAAAAATAAAAACATAAAAATATTTTTAGTCCCATACTGTGTTCTCACCCAAACATCCATCATAATTGTCAAACCGTATCGTTCGGGAAATCAAAGGCGCCGCCGGAGAGAGTCACAGCTGGTTGTAGTTAAGCTGTGGTTATAGTAAGGCGAACTCAATAGAATGAGAAGTATCAACTAACAACAAAACTAAAAACTTGAAAATAAATTATGTAAAAAAAACTTTTTATGTTAAACAGTTTTATTGTACTAAAAGCTAAAAAATAATTCGGTAAGTCCTAGCTACCAGATCGCACCAATCTTCTCATCAATCTGGGGTATTGATCAGACAAATAATAAAATCGTTGAGCAATTGACATTTCTATCATAATATTTACTCTGGATACGCTTCAGTTTTTTAAAATATGTATTGTATAATTTACACAAGTGTCTATTTATTTTTCCATATGACAATTTTTCTATTTTTAACATTTTTGAAATTCTTGTTTATACATTTGAGTGTATGGAATAATCTAACTCTACCAAATAATTTAATTAAATAATTAATTGGAAAATTTTCACAAGGATGTAAAAACTAGTATTTTTGCAGATATTTTCAAACTTTTGAATTAATTTTTTTGTATTACAATACTTTCAAAATTTATTTGAAATAAAGTCTCTAATAATGAAATAAACTTTACGAAGTCATTGTAAGGCATATTCAAATTTCCAAATACGTCTAAATTAGCATTTTTATATGCTTTATGGTAACAAAACAAAGTCGTTTCATCTAGATCTTGATATGCCTTTGAATATGCCTCACAAATTTCGCAAGAATGTACAGCTAAACATTTTTTAATTAGATATCCAGCAAAATATCTTACGAAATTAGTTTCTAGCAGTGTATCTTTTTGGTAACTTGTGTCACTAATAATTGGTATATCCGCTCTTTCTGACACTGTTGGAGGTTTAATAATAGGAAAATTATCATTCTGTTTAATTACATCGGATACTCTTAGAAGCAAATTATTCATATCATTTTCACAGTTTTCTGTGCCAGAGTTAAGTAATCTGACACAAAAAACTTTTCTAAAACTTGTTTGGAATTGTCTTGCAGTTGGATTGACGCAATTTGTATTTTGCTGTCTTATAATGCCAAAAAAATTTCCAATGGATCCTGATTTAGTCGTCTAGTAAAAAGAAAATGAGCTTTTTTGTTTGAAGAAAATTCCATAAATTGATAATAGAATTAATACTAATTTTAAAACCAGTAATAAATTTCATTTTTTTTCGTAACATCTTCATTTAGATTATTAAATACTTTCAAATTTCAAATCACTAAACAGAATATTATAGTCCAGAAAAATAAAACGTATCGCAATAAACTATATAAAATACATTGACCGTTACCGAGTCGTTGCTTCGCCTTTCACTACTGCACTGGCAATTTCGGTTTAGAATTTCGGTTTAGTAGCCCTCGAAGGTCACAGCCTGCGCCGCTCAAGGTAAAAGAGATATCCTTCTGGTTAATATATTTATTCTTGTGATTATGCGGTGTGAATAAATCGTTGAATAAACGTTTAATTTTAACTAGTATTGGTTACTAGTGCATATGTTGAGAGTTATGTATTGTGTAGTAAGAAAAATAGGCGAATGAACTTTCTTTTTAAATAGAGGGCAAGTTTTTATTATTATTTCTTTTTTGCTTGTGCCCTTCCACTAAAAATGTCACGAGCAGCCACTGATGATTTCTAACAAGGGTAAATTTTCTTTACTGCCTTTTAAAAACAACTGCAAAGTTAGTTAATATTTTATTATTCGAAATAAATCAAATTACTTTGTCAAAATTAGACTGAAAACTGAAAGTTGCCAAAGGTCAACACCATTGAAGGCCGTGGGGAGTTTATAGATATGCCCATCGATTTGCTTGATTTAATCAGATCGAGTGAAGTGATCTCCCTGCAGATCAGGAGCTCATAAAAGACGCTTTGGTAAAAGGACGGATTTTTGTAAATACATAGTGGCAATGTTAGATAACAATGAAAACATTTAAATAATACTGCCTTCTTGGACTTTCATTGTCTTTATATTTAATTGATACATGACGTCTCGGATGGCATCTATCTTCAACCGTCTTCAAGCGATAACTAAAACTACTCTTAAGAAACTACTACTATGCGTTGTTCATCAAGCTTGACCGATTTTTTCACAGTACAGCAACGGCTGACAGATATTTGGTATGACGATGCTAGTTTTTGCTAGGTTTAAAGTTACAGCAGCTTCTTTAAATTTTCTCTTTTTCCAGTAATCATCTTTATTAATTATTTTGGCCTCCGACCACTGTATGTGGTGCTGTTTTGACTATGCATATTTAGCCACTCCCGATCTTGACTTTTCACCTCGTTCCGTATGTTTCTTGTGTTCTTTAACTCTAATTTCTAGTGGTCTTTTTATTTCCCCAACGTATACTTCAGCACATTCACAGGGAATCTGGTAGATACAGTTGTTATTCGAAGTGTATTTTTTAAATTGTTTCTTTTATTAATCTTTCGACGTATCCATTTTGTTTAAGGTTCCTAGTAAGGTTAGTCATCTCATTCTGTAGAGATTCTTTGGTATTGCATAGGGTTACAGCAAGGTTAAAAAATGTTCTTATAACCCCTTAATTAGTTTCATTTAAGTGATTTGAGTTTTGGTGTAGGTATTATTAAGTATGAGTCGGTATTCTGTATACTGACGTTTGTATTTATCCATTATGTCTTTTAACTAAAACGTCCAGGAAAGGTAGAGCCGAGTTTTGTTCTTTCTTCATTATAGTTTATACTGAGTCAAAGGCCGTTTAGATGTTTTGGAAAGCCTTGCAGTTCTTCGTCATTACCTATTCATATAAAGAAAGTATCATCAACATACCCCAGCCAAACTTTTGGTTTATTTAATGCAGTTTTAATTGCCTCTTTGTTAAACCATTCCATATAAATATTTAATACTACTGGAGAAAGCTCTGAACCCATCGGTATTCCATCATCTTTCACTTGAAAGTAGGAACTACGCAGGCATAGCCCAAGTAGCTCCATCAATCCATTCAGCGATAGTGTAGTGCGTTCTGGTAACGTGCCATTGTCTTACTATCTTTAAAGAAACATATTCGAACATGTTTTGTTTTCTGATAAGTTCACGGTAATGCTAATTTACAAAATTAACTCTAAAATCCTCACTGGATAAAAAAGAATATACCCAAGACCCTCAAAGGGTTAATTTTTGAGCAGAAACTGTTGGGAATTGTATCATAGGTTCCTTGCTCATTAATGGCAATTTAAATAGCACGAATATAATTTACCACTGCCTCAAAATAATGTCGTGTGAATTTTGTCAAACTTATATCCTGATAAAGCAAACCCACAAGTTATAGCTAATTCCATGTGGTTAAGCTGAAACAAGAGCATAAGATCTAACCCAAGTACCAGAGACTACTTTTGCTAATAGATTTTTTGTGGAACGATCATGAGGAACAAAAAACAACTAATCCTCTGGCTATATGCGGCGACGGGTATTGGATTACATTGGCCACATAAGATCTTCGTTCGCACCAGACAAGGGTACTTGGTCGATCATAAAGGGATGTTGAATGTGTTTGTCCGAGGAGAGTGAACTCTGCGGAAGTCGGTTTTAATAAGTCGCAGCCAGTGACGAAGAAATCGAGAATGAGCCTTAAAAATGCATACGAACAAGGTAAAACAATCCCTCCGGTCCCCACCGTCAATGGTGGAACAAGCCGCTAAGCTCCCGGAGTCAAGCGATATAGGTTTGCACGCTTGAGTTTATTCACTCAGTACCCTCACCTTCTAAGTATGGTAGGTTACGGACTCTCGGTCTGGTCCCCACTGTACTGAGCAATCTACTGATACTGACCGATCGTATTCCTTCTCATTGCAATTCCTTGTGTTTATCTACCCAAACCCTAGACACAACTAACTTTCTGGAGTCACGATATTATCGTCATGACGCTCGAATCCGGGAGCCTAGCGGCTTGTTTTACCATTGACGGTGGGGACCGTCTCGTTTTCGATATTCTTGTCACTGGCTGCGAAACCGACTTCCTAAGAAGTTCACTTTTCTCGGACGGACACATTCAAGATCACATAATTCCATGTGGTTTCAGTCCGACTGTACTTCAACCAAATATTTCCAAATCGGTATACAGGAAGGCAAGGACCGATGAAATGGCCAGCATGATCTCCTGATCTGACGTCGTAAGACTTTTTCTTATAGAGATATGTCAAAAATATTATCTACAAAACTAAACCCCTCAACTTAGCTGAGAATAGAGGTTGCGATTAGATCCGTCATGCCTAAAGCCGCGTCCAGAGTTGCTACAATTCGCCGTGCCGGCCGGTCCACGCCTCATACCGCGCCACATAGCGCGGACGTGGACGGAATTTACGTTGTTTCAAGGGCTTGGCAAATGATTTAGCGTCAAAGAAGCGCGCAAACAGGTTGGTTAGTTTGGCCGAATGTTTGGCGAATTGTTGGAAGTCTGAACGCGGCTTAAGATGTTGAATAACGTTAAAATTAATTTCCATTTAGGATAAGGATGTTGCAAAGACGTTCGCGAAGAGAATTTTAAACATTTTCAATATTATCAAAAATGTTTTTTTATGTTTACAAATTTTGAGTATGTTTTAGCGAATTTCTCCAAATAATGTTTTTAATGTTTATTTTTTTAAATCCAGATATTTTAAAAACGGCTGCTTAAACAAATTTTTCAAGAAAACCTTTTTTTTTCTAAATGGGTTGAATAATACATACTGAATCAAAAAAGGTTTTGAATAGTGCAAAGGTAGGGCCATTTAGAGTTTACAATAAAATTGATAATTCTAATTTCTTACCTTCCAGTATTCTCTTTAGCCAAATATATATACAGGACGCCCACCATATTCGACACGGTCTATAGCTGGATTTTAAAAAAGTGGATTGGGAAACATATAGGGGTGGAATAAGGCCACAGTATAAAATTAGTTTAGCCTATACAGGATGTCTCAAAAAGTGTGACGTTAAAAGTTATATTTTTTTAATGTAACACCCTATATTTTATGACGGTTTTAAATTCTACTTTAAAAAATAAATTAAGTTTGTTTATAGTACTAAGTGTCTAATTTTTTCGTTTTTGTGATATTGGATTTTTTGAAAAATGCAGAGGTGAAATTAAATTAATTTTACTTTAACACTTTTAACACTTTGAACTTAAACATGTATTACAAAATCAGGATAAGTCCGCCTTTTCATACGCTGATCATGTCAAGATCAAATAATGTACAGGGTGTTCAAAAATAATTTCACTTTTTCGGGAAATCAAATAGCAAAAACTCTCCCATTTTAAATGGAACACCCTGTATTTGATTAGAGCATACGATGACAAATAATATACCCTTTTAAATGGTTTATAGGTTGTCTGTACCTATCTTTTATACTTTTTTAGTAAATTCCGTTTTTAGATATTTTTATTCCAAATGTCTATTTAAATCTAAGGAGGTTGTGATATAGCTATGTCTGTTTACTAAGCCATTATTATTGAATGTAGATTTGTCTAAAAAGAGCACAACCTCATTTTTTTTTATTATCTGCCACTTTTTCTGATGTCTAGAGACAAAATGCAATTTGCTGCTTATAATGCTACTTCGAATTAAACTTATTGCAGCAGAATGTGGTAATAAAAAACTTGTGTTTTTAAACAATTCTAATAATGCCTTTAAATAGTTATAATGATATTCTGCGACCTTAAACTTCTTTTTGTTTATCCATAATCAATTTGTAATATTTTTTTACAGCAATTTATTAGGTAATAAGATGATAAAACTCTCGATAACAATGTTTTTTATATCTACCAGTATTATATCATCTTGTTGTTGCAGAGAAAGGGTTTTTATTCAAAATTACTGAAATTTGTGGTAAACTGACTAAAATATTAGTATTCGATAAATCTCCCAGCAGAAAAGAATGTTACAAATTGATTATGAATAAACGAAAAAATGAGTTTTAAGTCACAGAATGTCATAATAACTAATCAGAGGCATTATTCGAATTGTATAAAAACACAATTTTTTTTATTACCACATTCTGCTGCTATAAGTTTTATTCGAAGTAACATTATAAGCAACAAATTAAATTTGGTCTGTGGGGGCTAGAAAAAGTGGCAGATAACAAAAAAGTTTTTAATTTATGCTGTTTTCAGACAAATCTACATTCAAAAATAATGGCTTAGTAAACAGACATATCTCAATCACAGCCTCCTTAGATTTAAATACACATTTGGAATAAAAATATCTAAAAACGAAATTTACTAAGAAGTATAAAAGATAGGTATAGGCAACCTATACACTATTTAAAAGGGTATTTTATTTGCCATTCTGTGGTGTTAAGAAATACAGAGTGTTCCATTTAAAATAAGAGAATTTTTGCTATTTGATTTCCTGACAAAGTAACATTATTTTTGAACACCCTGTACATAATTTGATCCTGATATGACTTACGATATGGCAGACTTTTCCTTAATTTGTAACAAATTTTAAAGTTTTAAGTGTTAATAGTGTTAAAGTAAAATTAATTTAATTGCACCTCTGCATTAAAAAAAATCAAACATCACAAAAACGAATAAAATTAGACAGTACTTTAAACAAACTTAAGTCATTTTTTTAAGTAGAATCTAAAACCGTCATAAAACATAGTGTATTTCGCTTAAAAAATAAAACTTTGATACGTGACACTTCTTTGAGACACCCTGTATAGGCTAAACTAATTTTATACTGTGGCTTTATGCAAACCCTATATGCTTCTTAATTTTTTTTTTTATAAGTACCCATGGTTATTCAGCCACAGACCGTGTCGAATATGGTGGGCCACCCTGGCAATACACCTATTATTAACAAAATTATTTTTAAAAACTAAAATCAAAATACATTTTTAATATCTTGTATCTCCGAAATCATCCACTTTTTTATTAAGGTAAGTTGGGTCTAGATCGCTATACTTTATCTTTTGGATCTTGTGTTAGCATTTTTTCCGCACTCAACCTATAAAAGATGTTGTATTTAAAAAAGAAAGTTGGTATTGACCACCGTTACATGCCACACCCTGAATAGGTTTTCTTTGCTAACACAATTGAGCAACTAATAATCCCAGTCGACGTGTCCGAGTGTTTTTTCAAAAATGCCCGTATTTACTTATTATGGATTTTCTTCTTTAGGCTAATACACACTGTATAAATCCTAAAAATTGGAGCTTACAATATTTAAATTGCCTTTCTGATTTTTTTCCTTCTCTTGTGTTTGCCAAAATAATTTGCTTTAAATTTGGCGAAGCGAAAAATATTGCGTTACCACAGTAAATTTTTTTACAAAATATTTTTTTGAAGTTTAGTGGGCAAAACGTAAAGAGCATTTTACGAATATGTGGTTATCCATGTGAAAAAATAATAAGCTTTTTTATCTTTGAAAAGTCCCTGCCTATGTTAAAAAGAAAATAATAATATAAGCTTTAAGCTATAATCTTGTTAAACTTTTTATTATACAGGGTATCTTTAAAAGGTGTGTACAAAATGCTACCTCTTATTCTTTGGATCAAAATACAATAATCCTACGCAAGTTACCTTCGTCGAAAAGTTGATCGTCTGCAAGATACAGGGTGTCAAAATTTATATCTTATTCTAGTAACTTTTAAAAATTTAATTTATTTTAAGACATTATTTTACAAAATTTGGTATTAAAAGCTTGTTTACATTAAGGAATCGAGATATGCCAATGTTTTTGTCGTAAAATGCAGAGAGAGCCACCTGCAGTCCTTTGCTTAGGTTCAAAAGACATAACTTTGTTTGCCCCGGTATATTATAATAATTTTGATTTTTCCAAATTTTTTGCACAAAAAAAAGTATACCTGATAAATATTGCTGCGAGCAACCGTTTTTAAGATATTTCAGATAATAAGTTTTACCATTGCACTCATTCACGCATTTTCTATGGCACTTTAGATTGGATTTAAAAAATAAATTTTTGACAGTAGAAGTGTCAAAAAATGACACGGGAGGTATTCAGAATGTCATATTCTATCGAAATAAGATAAATTATATTGGTGGTGCCTTTTAAAATTTTAGAGTAGCAGTCATTTCCGGTTAAACCAGAAGTAATAGAAAATAAGTGAATAGACCAATTAATCCAAAATTATGTCAAATAACTATAAACCAAATTTTATTTTTTATCTTAAAAGGAAAAAAGTAATAGGAAGGAACCACCTGTGAAAAACACCCGATTAAGCTAAATGAAAAGGAAAAAACTTATAACGAAAAATTAAAAAGATATACGTAAAGGTTAGATATCGTCGAAAGTAAAAAAAAATGAAGAACCATATTTTACTTATAAATAGTCTTGGAGCCTTGTACGATAAACCGCTTTACAGATAATTGTTTTCTTTTGTAACTGAATATACCATTACCTAAACCTAAAACTGCGTAGAAAGGAGTTACAAAAAATTGTTTGCGAAAAACTAGGTAAAATTGCCAAAAAATGGTGTAAGCGGCAAAAATCGTTTCTCGAATACTATAAATACTAAAAACTTCTACTTGGCGTCATTTTATAAAGAAAGAATGGAAAGCCTTTTTCTATAAACGAATGCCTACCTAATTTTTTTAAATCGAACAGCGTTATTTAATTAAAAATTTAATTTCAACTTTTCTGTTGACTACTAACCGGAAAAAATGCGTAGTTTTTGACCTAACCTCAAAAAAAATGGAAAGGGGCTGTTTTCACCCCGTTCTTAAAAACGCACCCCTTTAAATGGTAGCACTCCGCGGTTTTTTAACAGTTGGGGGTTCATTGACCATATGAAATAATAAAACTCCTTTAATGTTGCAGTTCCTTTATAAAGTACATAAGCCAATAGGCCACGTGACCAAAATCATGTTTATGCTAAAACGTAGTTAAAGTGGATGTACTAAGTGACACCCCGTACCAAAATTTTACCCGATCTTGATATCTTGTTTCTTTAAATGAAAAAGGGGGTTGGAGGACTTTTAATATCCTTACAGTACATTTAAACCAAATATTATTTAAGATTGGGAAAATATATTTAAAAAGTAAAAAATATTTGGGCTAATTAAAACTAATTTAAATATCAACGGCTTGTTTTTCGCCAATAACAATATTTTTGAAGCTATCAATTAAATTTTGAATTATTTAAAATAAAGAAAAATTTTTTCTTTGTGTACATTTTTATGTTTTAAAAATATGAAGAGGTTTTTAAATAAAATAAACCCAGTTTTTAAAATAGGTCTAAATGTTTATTTGATATTGGAAAAATATATAATGTACAAGTTGTAAAGTTGATTTATTGTAATACATACTTACTTTCAGAGGTAATATCGTGGTCAATGAGGGAGTGATTTGATTGGTTCCTTAAATAGTTAATTTCTTCGTGTAGCAGAAAACATGATTGGGCAGCATTAACGGTGTAGTAAATCTGTAAGAAAAAAACCTTTTGTTAAAAAAACAGTAAAATAAAACAATATTTCTAATTACAAAAAAATCACTTTATTTATGGCTAATCTCATTACCACTGCACCCTTTCTATTTAATTATAGAAACACAAAGACTTACCACTTTAAAACACAATAATAATTAGCTAATACGGTAATTAACTGTTACAGAGTTTACACATTGATGCAACGCAACTCACATAATCGACTTGAGGAACTAAAATCATTAGTTAAACCAATAAAAATTTCATAGAAGTATTTAAACTAGTGCAATCCGATTGATACAATCTTATAATTAGTGCTGCAAACTGCCTTATTGGTCAGAGTCGATCAGGTGAGTTGCGTTGTAGTAGGAGAGCTGGTAAGCATACCTGCTTAGTATTTAGGTAGTAGTTATTTAAAAATAACGACCGTAGTGGCACTACCGCGTTGTCTAAAAGGTGCTGTGAAATGCATAACTGCATATTTCAGTGCTTGGAGAACGTTGACGGTACAGGGAGAACGATGGGTTAAACATTTAATAACCCGACACCCACGGTACTCTGGTATTTAGGCATATGCCTTCGTGGGATGTCAAAAAGATAAAAATAAAAATTAAGGCACAACGAAAAAAACCACACTGTTTTTTAAATTTTATTTAAATGTAGAAATGCAGACTTGGCTAAGGAAAGGAGGGGCATAGACAACTGTTAGATTTTTTGAATAACATTATTTTCTAAAGCAAATCATGTTCTTAAGGCTTGGAAATTTATTAAGTTTTAATAAAATATTTAAAGAGTACAAAATAAAATAGGCTAGACTATTTCCTCGGGTTTAAAGCATTGCCAGGTGTTCAAAAAATAAAAAAATATATAAAAATACATTTTAAGGCACAATAAAATTTTTACTAAATTTTAATTATTACTGAAAAAGAATATTGTCCAAACAACAGATAATTTTGATGGAATTTTCTACCTTGCCATGTGATTGAGAATATTGTTTATAAGTACGAGTGAGCAGCGCTATACGCAGAATCAAGTGTAAGAGAGAGACCGTATATAGGTAGCTGCTTGCATTAAAATATGCTGCGATGTGATTGGCTACTGTCCATGTGACTGGGCTAACTTTATAAATCAGAATTAAATTTTAGTATTTGCAATAGCATTAGTATAAGTATTAACTTAAAATAATTTTAGAAATTTTTTGTGGCACTGTTTAGCTACAGTTTAAAACAATAAGTAATAAAACTTGAAGAAAAAGAGTTATTGGTTTTCTTTTTATGGCACATAAGCAATTAATATTTTTCCCATTTTTTGGTATTAGGTTTTGAATTGTTGGAGAGGTTTAAGGTCGTTTCTTACGACTAAAAAAAAATAAATTTTCTTTTAAAAACACTTCAATTTAAATGTATGTTCCCGAAACTTGTGACTAAAGCTAATACTAAGACTAAAATTAAACTTTGATTTATAAACCCGGCCTAACTGTTTTCACATTGTTGTTGTCAAAAAAATTTTAGAAGTTAAAATTTTTGTTTTTGTTGTGATTTTTTTAGTTTGCATTTTTTAAAAATTTATTTTCAAATATAAAAAGTACTGTATACAGGATGTATTACGGTCGATGGTACCTTAGATGTTTAGGAAAACGGGACATTGGATGTTTAAAAATTTGGCAACATATGTAGTTGCTTGATCTAACGATTATAGCATTTAGGTATAGAAAAAGGATTTATCATTTAAAAAGGATTTTAATAGTCCTTCAGATTCTATGACAATATACAGGGTGTATCATTTAAAAAAACGACTTTTAACCATATCCCGTTTCCCGTAACGCGTGTCTAAGGTACCATCGACGGTAATACAACCCGTATATTATATAAATCTGTTTACTATTAACATAAATGTGATAATTACATATTATTTAATTCTCAGACCTCTCATTACTTAAATTTGTTTATTTTTTTTCATGTTTGCGAAGTATTTCGAAATACAAAATTAAATAAATAACAATATGAAATTACACATTAATTTTTTATTACTTTGCTTATTTTTTTTCTTTTTTTTAATATATATTTTTTTATCATAAGTAATGATATAATAATTTTTGGCTAAGAATCTGACAGTTTGTTATCTTCAAAAAATTGTTTATCAATGCTTGACTAAGTTTCGACTTTTATTTTAATAAAACTGTTTGTAAAAAAATGAAAAATGCAATAATAATTAAAATATATATATTTAAGCTTACTTGCTGTATCAAAAAAGGTCTCTGTCTTTTGGCAAAACCACGTCCTTGGATTTTAATTCAAGTGTTTTTCTAATTTGCAATACTTCATGACATTTCTTTAAAGTATTACTAAAAATAATAATTTTGTTTTTGTCTTTTCAAAAATCACACACGTTAACTTTTTATCAGTGATCATATTTTTTTGCTACATTACTCGTTAAATACTACACCAAAAATCATCTGAGATGGTCAACTCTAAATTTCTATTGACAATAAAAGTATGAAAACCGTCAGTCACGTGTACTCGCCAAAGCAAATCACATCGCAGCATATTTCAATGCAAGCAGCTGCCGATATATTCTCTTTCTCTTTCTCTTCCACTTCTGTCTCTCTCACTTTATTCTGCGTATAGAGCTGCTCACTAGCACTCATAAACAATATTCTTAATCACCTGGCAGGTAGAAAGAACCTTTAAAGTGATTTGCCTTTATGGCACATATCAGATTTTTCAAAGTGCCTTAAAACTGTTTTTGCCTCAAAAATATTTTTTCAGTGGTTAAACCCTGCCACCCCTTGGCTAGGTCTGCGTTTCTATATTGAAATATTATTAAAAAAAATATTGTGGATGATTTTCATTGTACCTCAAATACCTGCTCAAATTTTTTTATCAGCTCTCTCGACTATCTCTGTGTGTAAACTGCTAAGTAATAAAACTTCTTACTTGTTCAAAACTGTGAAATATTTATTTTTATTAAATATAAAAAAATATATATTTCAAGTGATTCACAACTTTCCGAGTAAATGATTTAGTGATTTATATATATAAAAGATATTTTTGTTTGTAATACTACAAAGCGTATAAACATCCATATAATTAGTTAGTCAATAATTATATGCCGCTGTTTCGTATCCAAATAAAAATTAAACCAAATTTTATTGCTCATAGACATTTTTATAAAGATTTCTTATGTCACTCAAGTTGAAATATTTTAAACATTCCCTCTGTACGATATAATTATTGACCATTGGTTTACAATTAAAAAGCATCTTTTACCCTTGTAGCGGCACCTTTATTGTCGCGTCGCTTACCAGATTACGCAGGGTAGTTTCTAATCTCCATCGGTTACACAAATTTAGTATGTACAGGGTGAGTCAACGATAGAGTAAAGTTCATTATTTCATTGGTTTCAAAAGTTATGAGAAAATAGTAAATACAAAAGATGTAAAGATTCTTAGGATGCACAATTTAAAATTATTTTAAAGTATACAGGGTGGCTCAAAAAAGCGTGACGAATAAAACATACATTTTTTTAAATAAAACACCCTATTTTTAAATTTTGTTTTGAATTCCTTTTAAAATTCTTCAACTTTTTATTAATAATAATGCATACCTAAACCTAATAGTTTTTCCAATATTTCAATTTTTCTAAAAGAAAATAATTTTCACACTTGCAAAAAAATTACGATAGCGCCATTATTTTTGAAGGTAGATCACTCATATTTGATATTAGCGTTATTCGAAGATGACGTAAAAGATATATGCAACGGAATTTTAATTAGATGCTACAGGGTGTTCAAAATAAACGAATATATTTGGATCATTTTAAATTGAAAAATCTCGATTTTTTTAAATGGCGCACCATATATATTATTATTTTTCTGAAAGATCTTACAAAAACCCACAACTTTTATTAAGTATGTCATATACCTATTTTTAATACTTTGCGATTTATTTTAACTTTTCCAATATTTACCCTTCTTTCTGTCTAAGACTATTGCTATAACATTAGTTGGCCATTTTTAAATTTTAAATTCACAGAAAAAGTAAATAATAATAAATACCTATTACTACAAATTAACTTATTTTTAATTATTATTATGGCGCAATAAATGTTCAAAAATATGCCCTTCTACTTGGATACACATGTTTAGTCTTTTCGTATATTTTCTTGGACGTTCCTTAGCATAAAAGGTGTTATTCTCCTGCACGCGTCCCGAATCCTATTTTCCATATCTTCTGGTGTTGTAGGGGATTCACATAAACACGATCTTTAACATATCCCCACAAAAGAAATCTAGTGGTGTTAAGTCACATGATCGAGGGGGCCATCCAATGAATCCCACCTCACATGATCCATTTCTGTGGGTAATGATTGTTAAAAACTCTCGAACTTCTCGATGGTAATGCGGAGGAGCTCCATCTTGCTGAAACTCACATTTGTCGGATCTCCACTGTTATCAAATATCTTGAAGCAGTTGAGGTAAATCATTCTCCAAAACGTTTACCTCATCTGGTAGCATCCGGTTTACCACTTCCGTTTCTGCAGATAAAATACTGCCGCTCAGCATTAAGAGACCGTTCCATTCCACACCGCACATTGCCTGAACCGGTGCGTCTATTAGGGTACTTCGCCTTGCACAGTCCTGTACTGCCAGACAAGGGATTAACTGTTGCGCCTCACCAGTGCATAAGTCATGATCGATTAACTTCACCTTTAGGAAAATCCATACTTATTTTTTTTTAATTTACTGACACCACAATAAATTTTATGAATTTATTTACTCAGATGTCAGGTTAAAATTTGACAATGTCATTTTGTCATGGCCAACTAATGTTATAGCAATAGTCTTAGACAGAAAGAAGGGTAAATATTGGAAAAGTTAAAATAAATCGCAAAGTATTAAAAATAGGTATATGACATACTTAATAAAAGTTGTGGGTTTTTGTAAGATCTTTCAGAAAAATAATAATATATATATGGTGCGCCATTTAAAAAATCGAGATTTTTCAATTTAAAATGATCCAAATATATTCGTTTATTTTGAACACCCTGTAGCATCTAATTAAAATTCCGTTGCATCCATATCATTTACGTCATCTTCGAATAACGCTAATATCAAATATGAGTGATCTACCTTCAAAAATAATGGCGCTATCGTAATTTTTTTGCAAGTGTGAAAATTATTTTCTTTTTAGAAAAATTGAAATATTGGAAAAACTATTAGGTTTAGGTATGCATTATTATTAATAAAAAAGTTGAAGAATTTTAAAAGGAATTCAAAACAAAATTTAAAAATAGGGTGTTTTATTTAAAAAAATGTATGTTTTATTCGTCACGCTTTTTTGAGCCACCCTGTATACTTTAAAATAATTTTAAATTGTGCATCCTAAGAATCTTTACATCTTTTGTATTTACTATTTTCTCATAACTTTTGAAACCAATGAAATAGTACAAGGACACTATATATTTAAAATACACAGAAAAATTCAAAACAAGGACTTCAAAAAATAGATTTTTTTAGTAACTTTCACATTAAAAAAAATATGGTTTAAAATACGTATTAACTATATACGTTGTGCCGGATTCAATTGAGTTTCTGTGAGTTGAACCTTAACAGGCAGAAATTTCAGGGCATGTAAACATATCCTGAAAAGATAACGCATCGGTCTTGCTTTGTATATTGGCAATATTCCTGAATTTTTTAAATAAAAAATAAATAAATAAAAGGTGGTCATGTTCTAAGAAATTAACACGGTACGATTATTATTGGTGTGTCATACATCAAGGGTCTAGCCACTTTACAAGAAAAATACTATCATATAGTAATTGTTTATGCACTTTAAATAAAAATTGTTATAAACAAGTTTTCTTACTTTTATTTACTTTTTATAAATGGCAAAAACAATTTTAAGGATTTTATTATATAGTAAAATAAAAGCTTTGCCAGTTTTATACTATTAGGTTTGTTTTGACATAAAATATCTTACTAGTCATTTGTATACATGAACTTATGTATATGTAAAAACAATACATATCAATAAAAGTAAAATAAAAAGACAACAACTTAAGAGGTAGAAGAAAATAAATATTTGATTTCCTTCCTTTAAATTTAAATAAAAATTGATGGAAAACATCATAAAATATTTAAAAATACAGGATAGGCTACATAAAATTTCTTTTACAAGAGCAATAACATGGTAAAACTCCAATAGGGTGTAGGGCACACAATCAAGGTGAATTGATTCTAAAATTAAAAAGTGCAATCCACTTTGTCTGTGCTTTAAATATGAGTCAAATCAGTTTATGCTTAAGCAAATAATTTAAAAAACCAACAACAAAAAATGATATTAAGCAGGTTGTAACTCAAAAATCAATGAGATTTGGAAAACAAATATATAAAGCTTTGCAATAATTTTATTATGCAGAGTGTCCGAAATTGGTAGGGAATGCATTGGGATATTGAAAACTATAAGAAATACAAGGATGATTAAATATGAAAAGTTATGAACCATTTAAGTGCTAATCTAAAGTCTTTTTAATAACGGCTGTATCTTATTTGATTTTTAAGTTATTAAAAAAAATAAAAATTTACGATTATTTATTTTCCAAAATAATGCATTTAAATTCATTGCAAAAAAACTGAATTTTCTACAATCAGGTTAATACGTTTATTTTTAATTAATTTACTGTTAGGTTTGGTCAGCATCCAACTCAGTAGCCATGGTAACCACACATTTTTGACGAGGACACTAAAAAAGTTTCCTTTTTATATCGAGAGAAATACATGCTTTTGGAAAGCATTATTTATCAAAAATAATTATAATTTCCTAATTCTTAAATTATGGACAGATTCGCATTTACTGAATCATTTCCAATAGTTTGTCTACAAAAAAACGTATTAGCCTAATTGTAGCTAAATCAGATTTCTTTTGCAACGAGGTTAAGTACTGTATTTTGGAAAAAGTCCCGTAAGTTCAGTCCTGTCTAAATCTATTTAACCAAAACCGGCAAACCTAGAGAAAACATATCTACCTATTAGCCCTATAAAAATAAAAAGATAGGCGCAACAGAAAAAAAGTCATTATTAGTTAAAAAGTGTGTAAGTTTAATTTGGCCCACCCTGTACTGCATGTAAATATTTTCTGAAAAGATGACGCATCGGGTTTGCTTTCTGATTGCATAAGACAGTTGGTCATATTCTAATAAATTTACACGGTATGACTATTATTGGTATAACATAAAAGGTGACGACATTTTTTATATAAAAAATACTATCATACAATAATTGATTATGTACGTTAAAAGGTGCATTTTTGTATATGTAAAAACTACAGATGTTAATAAAAAAATAAGAGACAAAAATTTAAAAAGCAGGAGAAATGTTTAATTCATTTTAACTTTTTTATTTTAACTTTGATATAATATGGCTTTGAGAATTTATATTTTTAATATAAACTGCGTAAGTAGCAGAATTTATACGTTTCTATCAATAAAGAAGTTGTTCCAAAGTAGGACGGTGTCCCAAGAGAGTCTTAAATAAAGAATGTGTGGAGCGTGCTGGCCTGGACTGGTTTTTAAAATTGGCTGGCGTGTTTTATGTCTGGTCAAGAAAGCTTACTCAGCAGCTTCCAAAATCTATTATTAACCAACTTTTTTAAATGATGTAACAGCTGGACATTTGTTTTAGACTAGGTGGTATCGGCGCTAATGTATCAAAAATTATTATCATATTTTTTTGCGGAATTATGTTTAGAATAAAATGATGATAACGACGATACATATTGCCATCTTGTATCTTGGTGAGAAATTTTTTAAATTGCAATTGTTTAAACAATTAAAAACAAAAAATGTGCATCAAATTGTATTTAATTTTTTTGAATATTTTTTAACCGAAACGACTTTTTACACAATAATTGGAAAATAAATATTCATTAAGTTCTAAACATTTAAACAATAAAAAATTAAATAACTTTACTATTCAAATATTGTATGACAATATAAATAATTTCACATTTGTAAAGTAAGCGATTTGACAATTTTAAATTCTCTATATATATATTTTTTGATTTATTAAAAAAGTGTATTCTTTTGCTTTTTATCCCCAAAAATTTTTGCAATTTTCCGGTAAAATATAGTTTCCATATAAACAGCACCCAAATCGGACTGGTGTACTCTATGGTTACCACGACAACTACCTTAGCCGCGATACCTTAAGGTAGTTGTCGTGGTAATGTTATATAACTTAATAAATATTTATTTTGCGAAAAAATGTAAAAACTCGTTTTCGGTTGAAAAGTTAAACAATTAAATAACGTTTTATTTATTGCAAAAAAATCTTAATTGTTTTAAAAATTTTGCTTTAAAAATATTCTAACCAAGATACAAGCTGGCATCATGTATTGTCGTAATCAGCATTTTATTCTAAACGTCATTCGGCAAAAAATTCTGTAAGAATAATTTTTAATACATTCGCTCCTGTTTTCAACTCTACTTAACTGGTATAACTTTTTTATGATTATTTATTGGTGGTATTAAAATTTAGCTTAGACATTTAGTATTTATATAAATAATAAAAAAATAGTTTCTTTTTATTTGCAAACATGGTTCTTCAAGTTAAAATTGTGTGTAATAATACAGACTGACACACCACCACCACATATATGATACGGTCTATAGCTAGATAACCATAGGCTTTTGAAAAAAGTTAATAAAAAAACATACGGTGATTGTAAAGGTCTACAGTTTAATATAATTTGGTTTATACAAGGTGTCCTAGAAAAATGAGGTGTATCAAAGTGGTGTGGTGTGGTGTATATTTTATGACGGTCTTAGATTATACATAAAAAATACGAAAAACTGTCTAATTTTGTTCGTTATTGTAATATTTGATTTTTTTTTAATACTAAGGTGCAATTAATTTCATTTTATTTTTACACTCCTAACATTTTAAATATTAAAATTTACTGTTTTATTAGGAAAATTTTTGCCATATCGTACATAAGTCATATCAAGATCAAATATTGTACAGGATGTAAAAAACGTTTTTATAAAATCAAATAGCAATAACTCTATTATTTTAAATTGATCACCCTGTATTTTTTACACCACATAATGACAAATAAATTACCCTTTTAAATAGTTATGTGTTGCCCATACCTATCTTCTGTCTTTAATAGGTTAATTTTATTTTTACATAAAGGATGTCAACAAATTTATTATATATGAGTAGAGGAGAGTTTTGCATATTTTTTTGCTTTTCAGTCACTTCCTTCTTGACCGGAGATGGCTCAATTTTAAATTTTTAAATAGAACACCCTGTATATTCTTACATTTTAAATTTATTTTCATTTAATTTTTGAGGCAATTCTAAGTCAAAAATGTAATATTTTAAAAGTTTTAGGCCAGCTTGATTTTTTACAGCTTTTTAATATTGCATCTAGGTGGCCATGATTAAGCGCAAAATAGTCTAGTGTTCCTAAAAGATGTTAGAAAAATACAATTGCAAAGTTTTAGTGACTGATATGGATGATAGGAATAAAACAATTTGGCAAAGTGACATTTTCGTGTATGACTATTATTTTTAAAATGGCAATCCTTTTAGACAAGCACTTTTCGAGGAAAGGATTATTTGACAAATCTAACGATCCCAATTTATTTGCGATTAGATTAAAAATAAAGTCATTAATAAAGGATCATAGCTACCTAGAAGCAATACTACAAATGGCTCTTAAAAAATCAAGTAAGCGTAAAAACAAAATTGAAATATAAAATTACTATTAGGAATTCTCTCAGGAATCCAAAAATGTTAAAATGTACATGGTATTCCATTTAAAAATTTAAAGTTGAAATCATTTTCGGTTTAACAAAATGTGAGAAAAGGTAAAAACTCTCCTCTTTCTATACCATTTATTTACTTATACCAAGTCTAATTTTATTATGTTTAATACTTTAGAAGTCATAGTTTGTCCAAAAGATTCATTGACACCCGGTAGTTTAAATTTAAGTATGCTGAAATATAACATTGTCTGCTTACCAAGCCATTATTGTAAAATGTAGATTTGTCCAAAAATAGCCCAAATTTAAATACTTTTTAATTATCTTTCACTTTTGTAAGCACCCACATACAATTTTTACTTAGTTGCTTATAATGCTACCATGAACAATACTTATTGCAGTTAAATGTGGTAACAATAAAACTTGCGTTTTAAAAAAAAATCTATTATTGACTTCGATGATTTTGACGACATTTGCTAGTCAAATTTTTAATCAACCTTACAACCAATTACAACATGTCGATTTTTAGCCTTATGGTTCGTGCCGGTAACCCTTACGATTTTTTTCACAATGTTTAAAAATTGCATGTAAACCTCGTATGCAAGTTTTAATTGTTAAATAATACTTTTATTGCAGGACAATTAATTTTCTTGAAGGCCATTTCTTGTTAAAAAACACAGCTTTTTTACATTATTCCTAAAGGGAAAGAAAAAAATTTAATTAAAGATTAAAGAAATATATTTATGTTATTCCATTTAAACTAACAAAGTTTCTCTGTATTGAAAAAGCATTTTTTTATGTGTTGACGGAATCTCACAATTAAATGGAGAAGACATAATAAAATAAAAAACTTTAGGTAAATTCAAGGCTTTTTGCGAAAACCGCATCTTGACAACTTTATTTGTTCTAAAGTTATTCACGGCAACTGGGTCAAAGTATACTTGACACCTTTTATAAAAAAGGTATGAGAACTCTCCGTATACTAAAAATTTGTATTTTTAAAATCCACTGACTTTACAATAGTTATTTATTATACAAGGGAAAAAAGTTCTAGATTTCAGCTTGAGGATTTGTTGACTCCCGACGCGAAACGGAGGGAGACAATAAACCGAAAGCTAAAATCTAAAATTTTTCCGGGTTTAATACACTATTTTTTCTGTGATGGAAAAACGCCTTATTATTAAAAAAAAATAATACTAAAGTCAGAAAATTAATCATGTAAAATTTGAAGTTTCAAACTAATCAACTTGTATATTTGAAACACAATTAGACCTTGCATTACTAATAAAATTAAATATTTATCTTTACTTACGTGTATCTATGTCAGGGAAAAAAGTAATTTTATGAAAAGTCACATTTTAGTACCTGTTACCAGAGATAAAATGTCAATTTTTTTTTCCGTCACGGAAAAAAATCTTTCTTACGACCTCTTATTAAATAACCGTTATCGATGGCGAACACCTTGTCGTCTCGCCCTACACAAACGTTATATTTTTGATGGTAATTTTAGCTTTTAAAAAGAAATCGACAACGCGTTTCCTTTATCCAAGTATCATAAAGAAAGCAATTATTGAACCTTTTTATAGCTCAAGGGCCATTAGAAGCAATATTAAAGGACGTGATTAAAGTCAATATTTGATGTTAAACATTGCCATATTTAGTTTTCCTTTTAAGGAAACATAAAGTAGAAATGCCGATAAAAAAAGTGATCAAAATGGGTCAACATAGAATTTGAACACCCTGTACCACAGCCAATTATAATTTAAATAGACATGGAATAAGAATATGTAAACAATTTTCAGAAAAATAAGGGCGGGTAATAACATTCCGCTAAACTACAAAATCATAATAACTAAATATAAAAATATTTTTATACTTTAATACCATGTTATTACCCAACTTCATTTTTTAACTTTTTTTAATTTAATATTTTTATATTATTAGTGAGTTTTATTTACCTTTTCTTGTTTTTTTTAAATATTTATTTTACTTTTCTACTTTTTCATTATTAACATTTAATCGGTGACTATCCACCAAAGAAAAAACAGTACTAGTTTCTTTTTCTCACGTAAACTCTTCGCACAAAGCGGCAATACTACCCCTAATCCTAATAGGTAGAACTTGGGTATAAACGGAAACACCTGACTCAAATGACAAAAATAAAAGATAAACAATTATTACACAACCAAAAAATAAAAATATAAACTAGTAGCTAAATGCAAACGACATGACAAATAAAAATATTCTGACATTACAAGTACATGACATGTACCTTGATTGTTTAAAACATCCAACATAGGTAGATATCTACTCGAGGCAGCTTTGCCTGAAAAATAAGTCTAGTACCTTTGTCTTTTGCGATTCTAACTGGGTTTTCTTATGGGATCACGGCGAAAGTGGACTATTTCGAAAAAAAAAAAAAAATAAATGGGTCCACCATAAACGAAGTAATCGGTGTATGTACAGGGTGTCCCATTTTGGTTGTCCCTTATGGGAAACTTGGAAACCATAAGAGATATTAAAAATCCGATACCCCATCCTCGAGCTCTTTTTGGAGAAAACATTTATGGTAAAAACAGATCATCGCTATCGCGAAGCGTTTCAGAGATACAGGGTGATTTCTCGATTTTTTCACTTTTGAAAAGGCCCTGTAGCTTTGTTGTTATTATAATATAAAAAATATAATATATAAAGACACTTTTTTCCGTAGAATCCAGTGGCGTAGCCAAAAAATATTTTTGAGCTGTCATTTTTGACATATGACCCAAACATGTTTTTTTTTATTAGGGACACCTCTATAAATGATTAGGTAATTAAATTGCTTGTTTTTTTCTGATTAAAATAATATATCATAGTAGGTGGTTTAATAAATTTTTACGTCAAATATTGGAAAAATTATGATTTTAAAGACGCATTTTTTTATTTTAAAATTTAAAAATTTCCTACCACTTTATTTATAAATATATAAGTATGAAATTTTGGTAAATAATATATATGATGTAGAAGATTATTAATACGCATAATAAAATGATACACGGTGTCTCAAAAAATTAAAATAATTTTTTTATTTTAAAATTTAAAAATTTCCTACAATTTTATTTATAAAAATAAAGGGATGAAATTTTGGTATTTGATAAATGTGATGGTGAGAAATATTATTATACATAAAAAAATGATACAGGGTGTCTCAAAAAATTAAAAGACTTTTTTATTTTTAAATTTAAAAATTTTCTACAATTTTATTTATGAATATATAAGAATGAAATAACGGTGGATAATATATATGATAAGGAAGAATATTATTATTAATATATAAATGATACAGTGTGTCTCAAAAAATTAAAAATAACTATTTTTATGTTTAAATTTAAAAATTCATAGCGTCCTTATTTATGAATTTGAATCAAAAAATTTTGGTACTGTCTTAGTATGATAATGTTGTATAAAAAAATAAAAATCAAAGTTATACAGGGTGTGTCAAAAAATTTTCGATTTTTTAGACTTTAATTTTTTTTTGTTTTTTTTGCTCTATTGGTAAAGTTGACAAGGAGAATTCATAAAAAATAAAAAAAAAATAAAAAAACTTAATAAATTTTTAAGTTTAATTAATATAACTTGTTTATTATTGTTGTTGTAAACTAATTTTTTGTTTTGTTTCTACGGAAATGTCTCCTGAGCTAAGGGATGACAGATTCCTTTTAAAACAAAAATATAAAACAATTTAAAAAAACAGATAGAAGCCGCAATGCGTCTTTAAAATAATAATTTTTCCAATATTTGACGTAAAATATTTATTAAACCACCTACTATGATATATTATTTTAATCAGAAAAAACAAGCAATTTATTTAACTAATCATTTATAGGGTGTCCCTAATAAAAAAACATGTTTGGGTCAAAGGTCAAAAATGACAGCTTAAAAAAACTTTTAACTGGATTCTACGGAAAAAAGTGTCTGTATAATGTGCAATTAGTTTTCTCGTATCTGTAATAGCAAAAAGCTACAGGGCCTTTTCAAAAAGTGAAAAAATCGAGAATCACCCTGTATCTCTGAAACGCTTCGCGATAGCGATGATCTGTTTTTACCATAAATGTTTTCTCCAAAAAGAGCTCGAGGATGGGGTATCGGATTTTTAATATCTCTTATGGTTTCCAAGTTTCCCATAAGGGACAACCAAAATGGGACACCCTGTACATAAAAAAAACATAGGTGTCGAACATATAATCCCTCCTTTTTTTGAAGTTGGTTAAAAAAAAGACAGAAGATAGGTATAGGCAAACTACACATCAATTAAAAGGGTATTTTATTTGTTATCATGTGATGAAAAAAAATACAGGGTGTACTATTTAAAACAACAGAGTCTGGCTATTTAATTATTTTTTGGACACTCGGTATAATATTTGATTTCGATATGACCTATGTATGATTAAAGAGTTAGGCCCAGTTTTACAAAGCAGGTTCAAACTTAGATCTACTGAACTGAGGTCAGGCTTTTGATCTTTCAGTAAAATATCAATATTGCTGCCAGTGTCAAGGAATTGAAGGAAATTGATGTTTTACGGAAAGTTCAAAGGCCTGACCTCAGTTCCCTAAAACTGAGTTTAAACCTGCTTTGTAAAACTAGGCCTTAGTGTGTAAAATAAAAATTAATTTAATTGTAGGTACCTCTGCATTAAAAAACACACGTACTTTAAAAATATTTAAGTTATTTTCTTATATTGTAATAAAATAAAGGGTGTTATATTTAAAATAATGTACCTTTAATAATAATAATAATAATAATAATATTGCTTTATTGTCCAAGAATAATCTTTTGACAAAGCAGAATAAAATTAAAATATTAACAATAATAATAATATTAATAATAATAAGATACATGCTTTATGTAATGGTACGACTAATCAAAATTATCATCAAAGTATTCTCTTAATACATAATACGCTTTACTTAATAACAAGTTTTGAACAGATAGTTTAAATTTTTTAAAAATTTTAATTTTTTTAATATTAGTGGGCAAATGATTATAAATTTTTTTGAGTCATAAATTAAATATTTTTTGTTAATGATGAATTTGGATTCGGAAGTTGAAGTTGAGATTTTTTCTAGTATCATATAAAGAATTATTAGGACTTTTTAAACAATTTTTTTAAAAATTAAACATACTGTTTTTAAAATATAAATAGAGGTAAGAGTTAAAATTTTCTTTGACTTAAACAACGGTTTACACGAATCTTTTGTCTATGCTTTGCAGATATATCTAACTGCTCTTTTTGTAATACAAATACTGAATTTAATAAATATTGATACGAGTTTCCCCAAAAACAAATTCCATATCTTATGATAGAATCAATTAAAGAAAAATAAATAGATTTTAAAACTGAAAAATCTTCTAATTCTTTAGAGAGTATTCTAATACCATAACAATTAGATGCTAGTTTATTACATAGTTTTTCTATATGATCTTTAAAATTTAGTTTAACATCGACAAAAAGGCCTAGAAATTTAGTACATGAAGAATATTTAACAATTTGATCATTCATATATATGTTATTAAGAGTACATTTAAATGTTAGGATATTAGTTTTATTAATATTAAAAGTAAGCAAATTAGAATCACACCAGGATTTAATTTTTAAAATATCATTATTAATTGAATCGTATAATACATTTTTATTTTTGTTGTTCCATAAAATAGTGGTGTCATCAGCAAACATAGTAAATTGGCCTTTTATATCGATAAAAGCTAAATCATTTATATATAACAAAAATAATAACGGTCCAAGTACAGAACCTTGAGGAACACCACAATTTATGAATTTACTTTCTGATTTAATATTATTTGTTTGTACAATTTGTGATCTTTCTGAAAGATATGATTTGAACCAATTTAAAGACGTACCACGAAAACCATATATTTGAAGTTTCTGTAAAAGAATAGAATTATTTACACAATCAAACGCTTTAGACAAATCACAAAAAATAGCAGCTGCAAAATCACCCTCATTTAATGATGTGTATAGATGTTCGAGAAATGAAAATATTGCATCATTCGTATTTTTATTTTTTGAAATCCAAATTGTTTTAAGTTTAAAATCTTATGTTTTTGAATAAAAGAAATCATTCTATTTTTGACAATTTTTTCAATTATTTTAGAAAGAGTAGGTAATAAACTAATAGGTCTGAAATTAGAAGGTGTATCATAATCTCCCCTTTATAAATTGGTATAATTACAGAAGCTTTTAGACATTTTGGAAATACCCCATTTAAAAAGAAAAATTTATTGCATCAGCCAATGCTTGTAAAGCTGAGTTAGAAAGTTTAGAAAATATTTTAATTGACAAGTTATCCCAACCGGAAGATGATTTGTTTTTGATTTCATTAAAAGCACCAAGAATCTCTTCTACATTAGTTGGACTAAAAAAAAAGGTTTCATTAATAACAATGTTTTCCATATAAGTAAGTGGATTAATATTGCAAATAATATCTTTAGATAAATTTGAGGGTATAGAGCAATAGAACGAATTTAGTGTTTCACTAGTTAATGTAGTATTTATGGTTTTGATACTTTTCGCTTTTTTGGTGTCCTTATTTGACAGCTATGTGTTTTCTATTTTACTTTCTGAAAAAATCTATAGTTTTTTAGCTTTAGACCGTGTCAAATATGGGCCACCCAGTATATAATTTTATTGAAAAAATTGACAAAATATAATCATAAAAATATTTTCTGTTTTAAATAAAAAGTTTTACATTTTTTTGCATTTGTATTTTTATCATTTTTTTTAAATTATTTCAAAATTCTAAAAAACTTTTAATAAAAATCCATTAGTCTGTCTGTTTATACAGGGTGTTACAGAATGTTGTTAGGAAAATTTAAGGGCAGATTTTTCGTCAAAAATATAAGGAAAAGTTAATATAAACATGGATCTGCAAATTTTTTGTTTTGAAGATATAGGATGTTAAACTTAAAAAAAGGAAAAAATTCAAAAACACTCATTTAAGTAAAGAACATTAGACTGGCTATAAACCCCATTTAAATACGTCTTTATTTTTCTGGTTACATATTTGCTAATAAAAAATTATCGAACCTTTTTTCTAAAAAAAATTCCACAATGCTTCTTCTATGGTCTAAAAATATACAATTCGACAGTTTTTTTCTCTTAAACTAAACAAGATCCAAAAATTTCACACTTCTTAAGAGTAAGTGGCCTACGGTTTTTGTTAAAATATTTTCTCAGTTGTAGTTCGATACGCCACTGGGCTTATTAAATGTAATTAAGTTAGTAATAAATCTCCCGTTAAATTCAATAAATTACATTGTCAAATTAAAACACAATTAAGTCAAGGATATTCAAGATATTAAAAAAATTGTTTAACACCCTGTATCTTAAGAACAAGGAATTTGCGGACCCATGTTTATATAAACTTTTTATTATGCTTTTAATTGTAGAATCTACCCTTTATTTTTTTTAAAAGATTCTGTAACCCCATGTATAATTATAGATAGAAAAAGTTTTTCCACGACTGTCGCTCATTACCTACGGCCAATACCCACGATCATTACATACACCAATTACCAACGGCATTTATAAGGTGCTTTAAATATGCTAAAATACGATAATTCGTATATGTTTTCGACAACCTCGGTTTCTAAATAAAACTCTTCAGCCAAAGCACTATTTTTTAGTCACGTATAAGTATAAAAATATTCAATAAGTACGCAAAATCAAGTCATAATAAAATTAATCACATTCGATAAAAAATTGCAATAGGCTATTATGTCACCAATCGAAAACAATAAATTTCTTGTTTGTATTGTTATAAATTCTTAATTAATCAATAGTAATAAAAAAAAGTATAGTATGTCACTCGCACGTAATATCAACTCATTTCCTTTCGTATGACTTCCAGCACTCGCCTGCGGATCGTGCTGCCTAATTCTTACTTGTGAGAAATGAGTTATATTTCGTGCTCATTTATTATTATGATGCCGTGTACAGGCTGACCTAAATAATATAACACATAGGCAATGTGAGGAAAAGAGACAATCCAACTAAATCCCGGCATGTAAACATGCTTGTTTTGTTATGCTATTACTCACCGATGTACCAAAACAGCTTGCTTAAGCAGTATGCTATATGTATATATCGCAGGTAAATGGCTTCTGTCTAGGCAAATGCCTTCTAACTGGGCAAATGAATTCATCGAAATAATTTTTATTTAAAAGCTATTTGCCTAGGTAAATGGCATTTGCCCTGTTAAGCAAATGACTGTGATATATTTGATAACATATTACACGTACAGTGTGTTTTACAAACTACAGTAAAAAGCAAAAGTACGTGTAATTTGATTCAGTTCGAAGCGCTATAGACGGCCATGTAAAACTGTCTAGGTCCTGGTTAGTTTTGGTTAGTTAAATCTCTTTTTGACCTGCCTTATTGGGAAATAAAAAAAAATTTGACTAACCAGAACTAACCATGACCCCCCAATGTGACAGGTTTTAAATGAGAATCTGGTTATGTAAATATTTCTATTGCCACTTGTCTAAAAATTGCCTAAGCAAATAGAATTAAATGCTAATTGACTAGGCCAGTAGCATTTAAAATTCTATCTGTGCCTACTTTTAAGTTTAATTTTTGCTATTTTCGTTTTTCTTTCTTTATTACCCATTGTCTAATTTTTCTTTACTTTCTTTGCTGTCTGTATTAAAACTTTATTTTACATATTTATTTTTTCTAAAAAAATTGTAATAAGAGTTACGACGAAAAATACTTTTAGGGTCCCACAGCAGTGCTGTGACAGTACCCAATTTCTGTTTGGGATGCTGAAATTCCACCCTTTAATTCACTTCAATATAAGAATACTATGTCTTTATTTATGTTTATGTTTGTAAAACTACAAAGTAAATTAATAAACTTTTCATAATTATTATTATTATTATTAAAATAAATTATTTGCCCAGGCGGCAGGCATTTGTCTAGACAAAAGCCATTTGCCTAAAAGTAACCATTTGCCTGCGACATATACATACATATAGCATATACAGCAAAAATAATGAACCTAAAACTGTACAAGGGTATTGATTTTGCCAATATTAGCATTATATATTAAAATAGTTAAAAACTGGTCATAAAAATATAAAATATAATAAAAAATTATGGAACGTCCCTTTAACCCAAATGCTTTAATAATTTGTGTAATAAAATTGATATGTTCAACGTAAAATGGATTTTTAGTAGCCATAAAACTGAAATTAAAATATGCTGGAAGTATTTAATTTAATGCTAATAAAATGTTTTATTTTTCAATGTATGTACGGGAGGTCTGGGAAGCTCCGCTCACCTAAGCAAATTTTAATATTGTGAAGTGTCAGTAACACTATGTCTTTACTAGAAACGGTGTGGATTGCTCAAATATATTGTTTGTATTATAATATGCTAAATTTTTAGGTAAGTTAACGCTTTCTATAAAAAAACTCTCCGTTTTGAAGACACTATTAAACCTTATAATTTGTTATCTAATATTTATAATAAATCCTAGACATTCAGATTCTTCTTTTAAAAAAGATAGGTAAAAATCTAAAAGGTAAAACCCACCACAAAAAAACACACAATACAACAAACATTACACAATTTATATGATATATAATCTCGCGTAAGATTTACCTGTGTGTATAAACAAAAATACTAAATAACTGGATTTGATTCATTTTTATTTCTTAAATTTTAAACTAAGTAAATACGAATACTTTATTTTTGCTACAAGCTTTTATATTATACAGGGTGTCTCTGAAAGGAAAACCACAGATTTCTAAGGCTAAAATATGACGATCTAACCCAACTTACCTTAGTCAAAACGTGGATGGTTCTGGAGATACAGGGTGTAAAAAATTATTCTGATCTTAGTTTTTATAAATAATTTTGTTAGTAATAGGTTTAGTGTCACAATATTTGGCTAAAAAAGGTTTTAGAAGGTGAGAAACAAGAATTTGCTATCATTTTTTTCAACTTTGGAGGGCGCCACCTGCGGTGACTTGTACAAATTTATAACGTAATAACTTTTGACGCACATCGTATGTAAAATTTTTTAAAAACTTTACCACCCTGTATCTAAAAATATAAGTGTAACATACGTTTTATTTAAACTTTCCTTTTAAAATGACTTAAGGATTTAGTTCAAAAAGATTTGCATCTAATTCTAAAACAATCTCTATAGCCTAAACCTGGCCATACAGGAAGTATTTTTTAAATCCAAATATCTCAAAAACGGTTGCCTAAATCAACTTTAAGCAAGTATACCTTTATTATGTAATATATGTTAAAGAATAAAAACTTTTCTTTTAAAGTTACATACAGAGTGGTTCAAAAAGTTGTTTCGTTTTTAATTTGTTCAAATTACTGCGGTTGACGCCTCCTAAAGTTAACAATCAAATTGATAGCAGATTGTTATTTCTCACCTTCCAAAATCCCTTCTAGCCAAATGTTGTAATAATATACCTATTATTACTAAAATCATTTATAAAAAACTAAAACCAAAACACATTTTTAACACCCTGTATCTTTAAAATCATCCACTTTTAGACTAAGATAAGTTGGGTTAGTTCTGGTTAGTCTGTCATATTTTAGCTTCAGGAATCTGTGGCACCTTTTTCTCGCACATTTTAGAGATAAATTGTCGAATTAATTTATATTATGTTAAAAGTAAAAGTTGGGAAAAAAGGGTTTATTTTATTCATTTTAGAGGAGCTTAATAAAAGCTTGTTTTCAAAATTGTTTTTGAAACTTTTAATTTATTAAAGGCGTATAAATACCCGATTTATAAAGGGTGGATCGTTTTAATTGAATTGCATTGTATTAATACTTAGAGTCCGAAAATCCGAGTTTTGGCAGTTCAGGGTGTGGTTTTGATGGCCAGCAAAGGGCGGCTCGATGTATGGAGTAAGTCTGTTCCAAATTGGGTGTTAGTAATCTGCTTTAAAGTGGGTGCCTTGCTGTTGTAAGAGTAAATTTCTTTTATAAAAAAATATCTTTCATTAACTAAGTTTGCAACACAAATATATACAGGAAGTTATGTTGTTAAAAAAATAAGGGCACAAATTTCACAATAATAAATTTAAAAGAAGTTAGCTGAGTCTAGAAATGCAATATTTTCTAGATTAAAGGTCTTAATTTTTTTTATCGTTTTTTTTTGTTAATATCTTTAATACCAATCATTCGATATTATTAAATTTTGATAGTATTATTTGTAAATTAAAAATACTTCTTTGGATTAAATTTGCTTAATTTTACCTAATCTAGTGACGTCTCAATCGGTACCTCAACTAATATTAGACGATTTGACAAAAAAATGTAAGCTAGTAACTTAGGGAAAAATTTTATATTTTATTTGTGTTTGACAAGTACAAATACATCGTCTTGGGCGATTACATTTTTTCGTATTTTGCTAAGGTTTTGAGAAATAAAATAAAATTTACCTTATTTTATATCCTTGGCTCACCCAAAAACATAAACAAAATTTTTAAATCACTTAATTTAAGAAAATTAATTAGTTTTAAAATAAATGGTATTTAATTTGACGTTTGTGGATAATGGTATACAATTATGTTTAAAATATTATTAAAAATAATTTTGAAAAAATATTCTTAATAATATTTCATTTTAGTATATTATGCAATAAAGTGGATTTTATTATTATTTTTTCTATAAACCAAACAAGAAAAAATAACCTAAAAGCCTAAAAAGCTGGATTTTTAATTGCTTAAAAAAAATAAAATATAAAATTTGCTTAAAAGTAAGTAGTGTCCATTTTTTTTTGTCAGAAATATTCGTATAAGTACCGTTTCAGACGCCACTGGACCAAATAAATTTTATCAAGTTAATGTAAAATCAGCCTGTTATTGCTACTAAAAACAAAATTGATCAATATTTAATAAGAAATGTTTAGGACGTGAATAAAAACTCGATTTTTTAAAGCCTGTACCTTAAGAACAAAAAATTTGCCAACCCATGTCTGTATGACCTATTCCTAAAATTTTCTGATTTAAAATCTGCCTCTAATGTAAAGTAAAGAGCTTTAAAAAGTTATTAAATAAAAAAAAATAATCTTACGATCATACCAATCTTTAGAGTTAAAAATTGTAGTAGTGGATTTTGTCTTATATACAGTAGACCTATTACCAACAAAAAATTTATAAAAAAACTAAGACCAATATAAATTTTTAACACCCTGTATTTCCCGAACCATTCACGTTTTGACTAAGGTAAGTTGAGTTAGATCGTCATATTTTAGCCTCAGAAATCTGTGGCTTTCTTTTCAGAGACACCCTGTATAATATAAAAGCTTGTCGCAAAAATAAAATATTTATATTTACTTAGTGTAATTTAAGAAATAGGAATGAATCAAATCCAGTTATATTTTGGTTTATAAACACAGATAAATCTTACGCGAGATTTTATATCATATAAATTGTGTTATGTTTGTTGTAATGTGTGTTTTTTTTTGTGGTGGGTTTTACCTTTTAGATTTATGTCTATCTTTTTTTAACGAAGAATATGAATGTCAAGGACTAAAAATAATAAATATAAGATAACAAATTATAAGGTTAAATTCATTTAAAAATATTTTATTTTATGGTCAAAAATATCTAAATTAGTGAGCGGCCTTGTCCACTCTAGGTGGGCGGCGTCCCTGGTAGTGTCTTAAAAACAAGAAGTTTTTTTTATAGAAAACGTTGATTTACCTTAAAATATAATAATATAATATATAGGGATCTTGGAAACCGCTGCAGCTACAAAGCTTCGTTTAAATCACTTTTTATTTTTTCCCAAAAAAAAAAAAAAATAAAAAAACGTTTTTACAAATTTATTTTTCTCTGTAGCGTACTTAATATTTGAAATAGAAAAAAGTGTAAATAGAAAACTTGTAGATAATTATCTTTCTAATAGAAAGGCAAAATTCGATATTTAATGTGGTACCCTGTTTTTGAGCTACGAGATAAACTTGCATTTTATTAAATATAAACCATAGTTGTCTATGACATTTTTAAAAAGCCTTTTTATAAACTTTTTAACGATGCATACCAAGATATACTTTAAACAAAATATTACCGTAGCTTGGGAAATAATTATTTGTAAATATTCATGGTTTTTATGTCAGCCTTAAAAAATTAAACTAGTTTTATTGACAAAGAATACTTTTCCTACGACCACTTGTGAAAATAGCAAATAGCACACTGATTTCATGCATAGAAAATGCGTTATATCACACTAGTGTTGCAAAGTACTTTACAGCACTAGTGTTGCAAAGTACTTACAACACTGGTGTGATACATATTATGATGTCATTCTAAAAACTGCTATTGGTCTTGCAAGTGACATATTTATTGTAGTGACAGTAAAAAAAACTTTTTATTTACCTTAAACCTTAGAACCCAAATTAGCGAAAATCATCTTATTTTATATTTATTAAAATTTACGAAAAAATAAAAACATAAACAAAAATAGACATAACCACAAAAACAACGTTCACTGACTGGCACAGTGTTGTCAGGTAAGTAGATCAAATTAAAAATCTCCCTTCTACCTTTGAGCACGTACTTTATAGAGGCAGCCTTGCCGCTTGACCGTTCGACCTAAAGCGCCAGAGAAAAAAGCCTATAGATCAAATTCCTTCCTCTCTTTCTTCGTGTACTCAAAAAACTAGTTAAATCTTTTTTTTAATCCTAATTAAACCTAAGGCTAATACACACTTTATGAATCCACTTTCTTTTATCCATTCATAAATAGAATCAGACCCTTCCGACGTTGCCAAATGCTTTCCATATTTTGCATGGTAACTGACGTTTGGTAGTCGTTTTACGAGAAGCTAATTCACCCACATCATACCAATGTTGCCAAGTTGGCACAAGTAGAGATTTTTTCATGTTCATGAGAAGTTAAAGTAAGGTTAGGGCAATATTATGTTGTTATTGTGTCTGTGCGTTGCCCGTTGACTCGTGTTCTGTGTTTTTAGTTTGTAGAAGTGTGTTTCCAGAATCTATTTAAATAAAATAGTTGTTATATTCCAATAATAGGGTTTACCTGCCCTTAGGAAAATTTTCTTTAAGATGCCAGTTGCATGCTGTATATGTGGAAAAAATTTTGCAAACCAGTCTTCTCATAATAGACATGTAAGAGCAGTTCACAATGCAGAGCCAAGTCCGTGGTCTTACGACAAAGATAGCAGATGGAGCAATTCTTGTTTGGAAGAAAATTGTGATAATATTTTCAAAAATAAAAAACAGTTAATGACCCATCTGGAAAAAAATCATTCCATTAAATTTGAAACATATTCTTCTGTAATGACAAGTATGAGTGGTAAGCAAATGAGCTCTTTAATTTACTTTGATATTTCCATACAGAAACATCAATAAATTTACTTTTTGTTAAAACAAACATATGTTTTTGTTTCAGAGTTTGAAAATTGGAAAATTGACATAGAAAAAATGAATGACTGCTATTATGTTCTAAAGAGTAAGAATGCAAGCACTGTCGGAGAAGTTTTATACTACAACTGTAACAGGAGTAAAACAAGTAAGATTTTTATAACAAGCCCTTTTTAAATGACTCATTGTATCATATTTTTTTTAGGTTTTAGTACAAAAGATGATGAACAGATGAAACGACTGCCAAAAAGTCAAGGATCATGTAAAATGAACTATTCGTGCACCAGTGCTATTAAAATATCAAATAAAAATGGAATGTATCATATTGAATGGCAGAAAACTCATTATGGTCATGATTTTGAGCTGAAACACATAAGATTGTCAAAACCTGACAGAAGCTCTATTGCATCCAAACTTATATCTGGAGTTACTCTACAAAGGTGAGTTATTTAGAACTTATTTCTTTTGTCTTAAGAAAAATTAAATACTATAACAATTGCTTAAGTTATTCAAAAGCAACAAAAAAATTAATGGTTATACTTTGTAATAGTAGGTATCTTCTTATGATTTAATTATATATTTTTTTCTTTATAGGATTTTGGAGAGTACACGAGATGAAATTGGAGATCCTCTGAAACGTATAGACCTTTTAACTGCAAAAGATGTAAGAAATATTAAACAAAGTTATCATGTTGAGTCAAGAGATGGAAAAAAACATTCGAACGATGCATTTTCTGTTGATTTGTGGGTCCAACAATGCCTGTCTGCAGAAGGAAATCCAGTTCTGCTTTACAAACCACAGGGGCAAGATCACAGTTTGTTAAAAAATGATGATTTTTGCCTTATTATAATGAACAAGTTCCAGAGACAAATGATCCAAAGCTTTCCCAATATCATTGCTGTTGATAGTACTCACGGGCTTAATGGATATGGTTTTGAAATGACATCGATTATGGTAATTGATGAATTTCACCATGGGTTCCCAGTAGCCGAAATGTTTTCAAACCGGAAGGATATTCTTATGCAGAGCATTTTTTTACTTCAGTTAAAGAAGCAGTTGGTATGTATTCTTTTAAATTAAATATCATGTTTTGTTTATTTAATTCGATTTACTGTTCTTAAACACAACTTTATGTTAGTTCAAAATTAAGTTTATTCATGTCATTCAGTATTCAGTGTAACGATAAATTTAAAAACATCAAATTGCCGCGTTTGTTTTGCCATAGCTGCGATTAAATGGTGCACAAAAGCCCTATTACTTGGGGCTTATGTCACCATCTATGGCAACTTTAATGCAGATTGCAGCAGTACGCTAAGTTTATGAATTGCTCGTAAAAGTAAAAATTTGTTTCAGGGGCTGTCAAATGCAGTATATTCATGTCAGACATGGAAGAAACATTTTTTAATGCATGGTTTAAGACAATGGGAGGAGATGCAGAACATCTATTTTGCTCGTGGCATGTAGATCGAGCATGGCAGTCCAACTTGAAGAAAATAAACAATAAGGAGAAACGTGCAGAAACATATAAAATTTTGAAGACCTTGCAGCAACATACATCTGAGGATATTTTCTTCATGTCATTACAAAATGCAATAGGCCATTTGCTAAATGATACTGAAACCAAATGCTTTGGAGAATACTTCAAAAATACATACAGCCACAATATTAGAAAATGGGCATACTGTTTTAGGCAAAACTCCTCGATCAATACTAATATGCATTTAGAGTCAATGCATAAATCAATCAAGTACTTTTATCTAGAGAGGAAAACTGTAAAACGCTTGGATAAAGGACTTCATGCAGTAATTAAATATGTCAGGGACAAAAGTGTTGAAAGAATAATAAGACCGACAAAAGGAGAACATACAAAAAGGACACGACAACTTACACAATATCATAAACAGGCAGTACAGGACTCTGACACTTATGATATTATTAACAATACTTTTAAATGGGTTATTCAGAATAATAAAAACAAGTCATATTATATTGTTAATAGGTTATTAAATGAAAAGTGCTGTAGAGAAATCTGTGTAATGTGTAATACATGTAACCACATGTACTCTTGTGAGTGTAAGTTTTACAAAGAGAGAAAAATTATTTGCAAACACATACATATATTACTATCAAAAGCAAATATTTGTGGTCATTCAGTCAGTCAGGAAAGTGTAGAGAACATGTCAGTGACTGAAAGCTTAGCCGCTTTATCCAGGGAGACTTCAAATAAAGACAAAAACATCGAAAAGATAAAAAATTTACTTAGAAATTTAGATAACTGTAATTATGAAAAACTTGATGATTCTGTCATAAGCCAAATACACCAAAATTTGTTACTTGTTAACAATTTAACTAGTTGCCCTAGTGTACTAACCAGAAAAAGTAAATTTAAATGTCAGGAAGAAACTAACAAAAGGTATATTGATCCTCAGCTTAGATTTGCTTCTACAAAAAAACAACGTGTTTCAGCCAATACAAGCTTAAAAAGGGGCACACCAAATGAAGTAAAAGAGATTCAAGAGAATTTGAAGCATACTCCAGAAAAATCTTTCATTGTACAAAGTACATCGGCAATAAATGATCACCAGTATTAATGATTTAAGTTTTGTAACATTTAGCGATATATATATATTAATGTTTAAAGTACATATTAAAGTTGTAAACTGCAATAAATTAGAATTTTGTTAAGATAACCATAAATTGTTTTAGTTCAGTCATTTTCTGTAAAAAGATTTAAGGAACTTCATATCCTTACCGAACCCAAAAACCCAAAAAATTAAAGAGCAAAAAAAGTCCCGTCTTTTAAACAGTTCTATTTCTTAGGGCGTTTTTACACACACCGGCAATGTCGGCGCCGGTACCTATTTTCTCTTGTTCCTTTTTGTCTTTTTGTAGGAAAGTTTTTACAAGGAATTCACATACTTCCCTCCACGCTTTTTCTTTTAAAATCTTATATTTAAAAGCGTCTGCAGTTTTATCCCATAAACAAGGCTTACTTTCTACAAATTCAATTAATGTAACAAAACAGTGAAATCGACAAGACGGAGGTCCTGCATAAATCGGAACCGACGACTGCAGCGCCAAATAATACCGGAGGGGCTATGTGTAAAAATACTAATTTATTTATATTGAACTCGGCGTGGTTTGGCCGGTGTGTGTAAAAACACATTTATTTTTACACAATAAAAACTTGACCCATCAACACGCGAGGCCCCTGGAAGGACACTCTGCGACGCCCCTGACCCACAGTTTGTGAAGCCCGCTGTATAAGATTATTTAAAAACTAAACAGATTGAACTTTTGATACTCACTCACACCTAATTAACATTAAGAAACCGCAGTCTCGTTACTTTAATTTGTAAAGTCAATAAGATAAACCGTTAAAAAAAATAATAAGCCTAATTGTAAAAACATTGCTACCGTTGAACCCTTAAGTTTTTGTCGAACAACGGGAATTTTAAATTTCGCGTTAAATATTTGATTCAACAACAATTAGGCAACGTCAGTATGTTCTGGGCGAATTAGCCTTTCGTGTCGTTTTTCCTTACTTTTAGGACTTTAGGTTATGCATTTACAATTTTCATAATTTTTATATTTTTTCTTAAAAATATGAGGAAAAACTGTTATTTTTACTTAATTTTATATGTGATGTTCAGTTTCATTAACTCGTTTTACCAATTTTACCCCACCCAGCACCCCTTTTCACTCCCCGGTCCCGTAAGTTTATTTACTGATATTTTTAAAAAACGGAATATTTTGGATATGCACCACTTACGTTTTATTTAGAAGTATGTCTAAAATATGTAAGAATCGATAATTTTTAAAAAACTTATAATAGCAGAAAACCATATTAAACTATTAGCGTTATTACCTAACAAAACCATACAATTTTTATTAAGTGAGGGCCTTTTTAAATTACAAAATTATAAAAGTTATATAATGCTTCTAGGTAGGTGATTTTTGATGTAAAAATATTGTCAAAACAGTATAATATAGCAGTGAGGAAAAGTATATATCACACTAGTGTTGCAAAGTAAATATCACCCTAGTGTTGCAAAGTTCTCAATTGTTTTTTATTTTTCTGAACAGACAAATTTTAATTTATTTATTTTTTGGTGAATAATTTGTGGTCGTAGGAAAAATAGTGTACAGTACTCGTGTGAAAATGACTTTCTTACACTCGTGGGTTTGTCGCACTCGGCTAACGCCTCGTGCTACAATATTCCCACTCGTGTGAAATTAGTCATTTTCCACACTTGTAATGTAATATACTATTTCACATCTCATCCAGTACTTTACATTTTTTAAATCTATTAACTAAAAATTATTTTTATGAGTTTGAAATTATTGGAGACACTAACTAAAAACACTAAGTTTTTTAAAACGTTTAACGAGGCATTAATGGTATTTAAAATGTGTTAACCTTTAAAAAACAAACTAAATTGATTAAAATACATAACAAAAAGTAATAAATATCAAGTAGAAATAAACCCAACTACTAAATTTACAACTATAATAATTTAAATAGTGCTTTAAATTAAACTAAGTAGAGAAGAAGAAACATTACTATTTAAGAATTATTGAAATCTTCACTATAAAAGCTATATTTTTTCTTTTAAAAAACAAATTTGTTGCCTTTTGTTATAGTCTTAATTAATTGTTGTTACGTGAACTGAGTCTCACAAGCCTATGAAAGGTATAATATTTATTGGAAAGGCTGTCAAAAAAAAAACAAATTTTCAACAATACTAGTTTACTTGTTTCGTAGCCTACTAGAAAAACACACAAATTTAAGAATTAATATGTTCAAAACTACGTATTTTTTTAAAGTACATCTTGTTATACATTGTTTAATTTTATAAAAAAAAACCTATTTAAAAATGTCATAGCCAAGCAAGTTTATGTCGTAGCTCAAAAACGGACTACTACGTTAAATATCGGATAACACCTTTCTATTTAAAAGATTATTCTTTACAAGTTTCCTATTAACACATTTTTTTTGAAATCAAACCAAACATAACTAAGCTACAGAGGAAAACCAGTTTTTGCAAAAACGTTTTTTTCAAAATAGCTAGAAAGCCAAGATTGTTTTAACCCTTTTATGACCATCATTTCACATTTTTTAAGTCCGAGATCTGACATTTGAATTGTTTGAAATGGTTTACCATAATTATTAAAGTGCATTTATTTACTTTCTATAATAAAAAATAAAAATTAGCATCCATCCTACATTATATATTTTTAAATATTTTAAACTTATGCAATGTTTTGTCCATCGAAAACAACTTTTTTTGATCACTGTAAAGCAACAAATATTTTACAAACTTCTTTGAAATAAAAATTAGGAAGATATATGTAACTTAAACAAACCTGCATCAAAAGTAATAAAAAATGCGCACGCACTTAAAAATATAACTAGAATTTGACCTTTGCGTGAATGCAACACTGGGCGAAAGCAAGACATTTTCGTAAAATGCGTGTCTACGCATCTTTCTGTCGCACTATTTTTTGGCGTAAGTTTAGTGTACCTGTAAATATCAAAAGGTTTCTTGTTTGGTGTAAATACGCACCTTCCTGCAATAATTGCAGGATGGTTTACCAATATCTTGCTCAGAAAGAATTATAAAATGCGTTTTTTAATCACATAAACTATTTAGAAGTCTAACAAAGAAAGGGTATTTTGTTTCTGGAACTATCGTAGAAAGTAGATCAAGCCACCACAGTCAATGGCCTGGCTAGAGGTATAGGGGTCCGGGGCGTAAACCACAGTTGGGGCCTCTTTTTACTATTTCAGTAAATCAACTATTCTTTTGGAAAAATTTTAACAAAAACAAAGTTCTCACCTCAAAACGAGGCCCCTTCCTATATAATATGATATAGTATAGTTTTTATAAATTTGGGCACAGGTTTCTTGTATTTTACGACAAAAAACTCTTTCCCTCATATTAGTACCACTCCTAAACACTAATATTTTCGTATGTTACCCCGGTACCTTCTGTCTGTGGGCCCGGGGCGGACGGCCTCCTCTGTACGCTAGTGACCAGAGTTTATATTTGTAAAAGATGTAAAGTCCATTATCACACCGAATGTTTTCAAACCGATCATTTACAATAAAAACTATATTATCAATTTTAATTCATGCTTTTCGACCAATGCCAATTTTTTTAAATATTTTTTATTTATTTTTTAATTTCACTCCTGCATATTACTATTGTTTGTAAAAATAAACAAAATTACCGTTTGCTGCTGTGTTTTTGTCTTTATTTTGAAGCCTTGGTTAAATATGTGTTAAACAAAGCAAAAACTGATTTAAACTAAGCTCCCAAAACTACAACTCTTTTCCCATTTAACCATCCCTGTGACTGCAGCGGTTTCCGAGAAGCCTGTGCTAAAAAAACTCACCCTGTATTTAAAATATGGCATATATTTAAAAATTCTGTAGCGGTACAGTAATTAAAATAACAAATACATGTTCCAACGGATTTCCGTGTCCCTTAACCAACATTAATTTGAAAGGACTTTGAGCTTGAGTCTCGTGGAGGACGTGACTAATTTTGGCGCGATTAGAGTTGAAGGGTGTTGTGATTTACTTATTGAGCTTGTTTAACTTGTGCAAAATTGTTAGCAGATTCAGTACAAAATATTAGTTTTCACTTAACAGAGCAAATAATTCTACTTTTATATTTAGTAAATTCTTTATTTTAAGTAAATAAAATAGTTAAATTATTAATGGGTTATATCCAGTTAGAAGAGCGAAAAAAGTCAAGTTTTTAAGACTTTAATTGAAAAGACAATTTAATTTATTTCTTTAAACTTTTGTAAATTTAAGGTTGGGCCACATATAACCGTACTGAGCTCGATTTTACGGTGCACTTTTTATGCCCTAAAAAATATAAAAAGCATTTTTGTAAAGCTAAAACATATTTTTCTACTTATTTCTGTTTCTTTTTTATCCAAATTTTGAGTGTAGTATAGGTAAATGTCTCACATTACCGCACCGATGCACCACAAGACCGTGTCTCGATGCGTTTTGTTTAAATTTTTAATTTTGACTGTGATGCATCGTACGATCTTAGACATGCCCAGTCAATGAAATCATAAGTGGATCGAATAGCCGTATAGCGCCGATGTTTCCCGAGCCAAGCTTTGAGTTTACCGGGCGTTTTTTTAATTTCAGTTTATTACGTATAAAAATAAAGAGTTATTGATTTGATGGTGTTGTTGTAAACAGACAATACAAGAAAAAGTGATTTAATAAGTATTAAAAATGTAAAGTTAATTTTATTGTTATATCATGTGAATAATATGTAAGTAAAAACCTATGAATACATTCTTATTTTTGGTGTGTGGTATGTGGTCGGGCACAGGGCAGTAATATTAGGCCTACAGCATTTGATTAGAACTGTACAACAGTGGTTATGTGTGGACAAGCCTTAAAACTTTGTTACCTTATTTGATCAGGTTTATTTTACGATCAGGTTTTATGTGAAGCGTAAAATAATTGACTCATATTACTGCAGTTTGATGAAATACAAAACTTTTTGCACCGCATCCTTCTACATTTCACCAAGGAAACGCACGGCCACGGGCTCGTTGCGGTTATGTGAGGCCCAACCTTTATTTTGTATACTTTTAACAATATCTTGACTTATTTAGTTCATCAAAAAATATTTTGAAAGCCTCTGTAGCGGATGTCAGGCTACTCCTCCAAAAAGAAACCTTTTGCGGTGACCACTATATCTCTGGACTGAATAATATAAAATGAAAAAAAAGGACCTAGTTTAAGAAATGTTAAATCTATAAATTTATTAAAGCAGTCGATACAGCAAGAAAAATGCTATTTTTAAGATACTTATATATCTCAAGAAATTAAAATATTAATATTTATTAATATTATAGTTTTATGTGATTCGGTAGGGTGTTTTTATTTACACTAAAAAAATTAGGAACGTATAAATAAGGACCAGGTGTCAAGTTATAAATTTACTTAACTCTTAGAGAGTTTTTATTATTTGTTGTTGATATTATACAATATTTTTTAAGTTATTTTTTAAATTTTTTACCAATATTACTATAAGCTAATCTAAGAATTGCCATGCAATATATGTATAGGCATTACCGTAGATAATATTTTCAAATTATTATTTCTAAAAACTGGGACTTGGGACCCACACCAAATAAATACCAGGTAGTGTTGGGATTATAAGATGAGGATTCAGGTAAAAAATATTTTTGAATTTGCGAAAAAACGTTGACACTTGTGTTATCCCCCCAGAAAAAATCAAAGTTTGAAATGGGATTCCTCTTTTCGCATTTTTTCCGTGAATTTAATCAAAATTTATTATCAAATTACAAATTTTGTAATATTTGCCTTTAATCTATTAAATTAGAGGCAATTAAAAATCTTGCATAAGAAAATTGTACAGTGAAAAAATTTACCTGACTATAGTTTTTGAAAAAGTCAGATTTGATAATGAAATTTGATTTAATTTACGGGGAAAATACAAAAGAAGATCTACTTTAAAACTTGATTTTTATTGAGGGTGGAAAAATCAATAAATAACAAATTTTTTCGCAAGTTCCAAAATAAAAAAAAATCATTACCAAAGTAATTTTTTAAAGTCACTAGCATCTCGTAAATATTTGGTGTAGGTTTCATGTCCCAGTTTTAGATAGAATCGTTTAAAAATATTATCTACACCAGTAATAGTGGCTGGTTTAAAATTGCTAAAAATGATGTATAGATTATAGAAATGTTTTAATTACTATGACTTTGGGCGATATTTTTGACAATATTCTTCTCAATAAATATAAAAATACTTAATTTATTTTCTATTAATCATAACGGTAAAATGGGCTACTATTTTGTAAGAAGCAGCTATAGAAACTGGCAATTAAATTATCTTTAATTTTATTTAATACTGAAACCTATATTTTTAGCCAAAAGTAAATCTATGGTTTGCTTTTAATGAAAACATTATTGAAAACAATCTGATAGTCAGGAGAATTATTACAAAAAGAAACATAAATTTGGTACCGGTAGGTCTAAATATTAAATAAAATCATAAATAAAAACCTTTTTATGAAGTTTTGATTTATTTTTATAAAAACTTTACTTCGGGGTATATTATGCACAGGATTTATATGATTTTGAAAAATTTACGATTTGCCTCTAAAGAAAGCCCAAAATATAAGCAATATATCAAAGAATGGAGGATATGTGGGATACTTTGGAGCAGAAAAAAAAACTTAACAATCCCCAAATGTGTATTAAGCATAACGAATAACATGGATTTTTCTTACATAATAAAGACAATAAATTTTGCCCATATACAGTGTGGCCTGATAAATCAGCAACAAATGTAAACATTTTTATTTGCGATTTGTCAAAACATTTTCTTTATAAGATTTGATGCTTAAGCTTAAACCGTTAGGGCAATAGTTAAAAAAACAAACGATATACAAGACAGGCAAAAACTAAAACCGCCTGATATCATTCATTCTGGAAGCAATGCCGCAAAGTACGCAAAAAATGATAAAGTAAACAAACCTTTTGAAACAACATAGCCTTTGACAGAGCCTTATAGTCTAAGAGCCCGTGAGCGGCAGACCTTCGTCATTTTGTAAAAGCTGAAACTTTGTTAGCGCATTCTTCCAACATAGGTAGAAGCGATGGAGGACTATGAAGTTTGACTCATAGTGGCTTTGGCAGGTACCAGGTACCAAAGGTTACTAAATTGAAAGTTAACTTCCGTCATTTTGTAAAAGCTGAATTTTATGTATGTTACTTAGGTACCTAATACAAGATATTTTCCCAGTCAGCAGACATTTTTGATAGTTCCTACCCTCTGGAAGACAAAAATTTAGTCTGGCTGCAGGGTGGCTCAAATGTCCGATTAAGTGTCATTTTCCAGTCCAGTAGACATTTTTGATAGTTCCTACCCTCTGGAAGACAAAAATTTGAGTCTGGCTGCAGGGTGGCTCAAATGTCCGATTAAGTTTTTATGGAAGTTTTTGTAAATTATAAATGATGTGGCAACATTGCAACGGGTGTCAAAATAAAATAACCGTTTATGTGCTTTTTATGCTAAATTCGATCCCGCAAAGAAAAATTGGGGTTCAAATTAAGAAAAAAACTTTTACGACCATTTCTTTTTTGGGACACTCTGTATAGATCAAAATATTTTTAGGACATCCGCGTTTAAAAACATTAAAACTTTTATAAAAAAATTGTCATATCTTGTTAAATAACAGAAATATTGGACTTAATCGGATATTTAAGCCACCCTGCAGCCAGACTAAATTTTTGTCTGCCAGGAGAAAGGAACTATCAGAAGTGTCTACCGACTGGGGAAATATCTTCTAATAGGTACCTAAGTAACATACATAGAATTCAGATTTTACATAATAACGAAAGTTAACTTTTTATTTAGTTAACTTTCAAGGTAAAAAATTGGGGTTACAATTTAAAAAAATTCACAGCTATTACTTTTTTGAGACACTCTGTATAAACCAAAATATTTTAAGTAAATCAGCGTTTAAAAACAATATAAATTTTATAAAAAGGTTTTGTCATATCTTGATAAATAACAGAAATATGGGACTTGATCGGACATTTGAGCCACCCTGCAGCAAGACTAAATTTTTGTCTGCCAGGGTGTAGGAATTATCAGAAGTGTCTGCCGACTGAGGAAACAATTTTTAATAGGTACACAAGTAATATACATAAAAGTCAGCTTTTACAAAATGACGAAAGTTAACGTTTTATTTAGTTAACTTTCAAGGTAGAAAATTTAAGGTTAAAATAAAAAGAAGATAACTTTACAGTTATTACTTTTTTTGGGACACTCTGTATAAACCAAAATATTATTACGACATCCGCGTTTAACAACACTATAACTTTTTATAAAAAGTTTTTCCATATCTTGTTAAATAACAGAAAATTGGACTAAATATTGGACTTACTCGGACAATTGGGCCTCCTACAGGCGGACTAAATTTTTGTCTGCCACGGGGCAGGAACTATCAGAAGTGACTGCCGACTGGGGAAATATCTTCTAATAGGTACCCAGGTAACATACATAAAATTCAGCTTTTACAAAATGACGAAAGTTAACTTTCAATTTGGCCACCTTTGGTACCTGGTACCTGCCAAAGCCACTATGAGTCAAACTTTATATTCTCCCATCGCTTCTACCTATGTTGGAAGAATGCGCTGACAGAGTTTCAGCTTTTACAAAATGACGAAGGTCTGGTTAGTCTCTCTCTTACTCTATTATTACATATTTTTTAAATAAATAAAAAAATTCAAGACACGTATCACGTACTTATAAAAATCCTCTTATTTCGTCTCTCTCCTGTCATAAAACTTGACGCGGGGTGTGAGGAACCAAAAACAGGTTTAATATTTTTTGCTCCGATAAATTATTGTTCACAATAGAGATGGTTTACATTATGGTTTTTTGCCTACTTTGCGGCATTGCTTTCAGAATGAATTATCTCTGGCTTAAGGTATACCTTACTTTTAAAAATACAACATAGTGCGGAAAAGCAATGATCTTATTAGATTTTTAAAGCATTTTAGAAAATTTTCAATTAACATTAAAAGATACAAATTTTTATTAATTATTTTTATTTAACTGCTAACTTTACATTTTCTTAAGAATATTTAACAGTACAGTACAGTTTTACAAAAATTCTCTTTATTAAGGTAAATGCACATAATAACAATAATAATGTTTTATAAAAATAATAATTTTTACCTTAAAACTTCTTAACCCACAAAAATATTTTTTTTAAAGAAAACGTTAGACTTCTAATACAAAAAAAAACAAATATTTAAAAAGGAGGCCATGACTTGGCTTTTGGGCATCACTTTTAATTTTAAATATGTTTAATTTTATACATTTTCATATACTTAGGTACAAGGTACTTAATCTTAGGTAGTTTTTAATTTAATCTACTCTACATATGATTAAACTTTAAAAAAACTCACCACTGCTAGTACAGTTTAAAAACATGAATTAACTTTTATAAAAAATACAATATTCTGACGAATTGTGAATAAAAAAATTATCTATTCATTGTACACTTAAGAGACCATACTGTATATGCATGATCATAAAAAACAAAATATTTTTTTTTCCGTGACGGTAAAATAATTTGACATTGTATCTCTGTTAACAGGTACTAAAATGTGACTTTTTATAAAATTATTTTTCCGTGGAAAAAGTAAGTACTTTTCCCGGACATACATACACATAAGTAAAGGTAAATATTTAATTTTAGAATATTTTTTATATAAAACTTACATTAACCTTATATTAGGAGTATTCCAAATAACTAGTAAGCGACCGCTTTGAGTTTTAACTTTTTAATTTCAATACGTCATATAACAAAATTGCATTTTCAGATACAAATTTTCTTAAGGGTTTCCATAGTAATGCAAGGTCTAATTGCGTTTTAAATATACTAGTCGACCAGTTTAAAACTTCAAATTTTACATGATTCATTTTCTGACTTTAATATTATGTTTTTTAATAATAAGGCGTCGTTTTTCCATCACAGAAAAAATTGTGTATTATACCCAGGAAAAATTTTAGTTTTAAGCTCTCGGATTTACCTCCGAGCTAAAATCTAGAGCTTTTTTCCTTGTATAATAAATTATATTATTTACTCCTTTAAACAATAATATTAATATTTTGCTAATCCGACGCGACGTTTTAAATTATTTTATTTTATTAAAATAATGTAGCGTTCTTAATAATGACCTGTTTTCTCTGACCCTTTTTATACGCTCCTTAAAACCTTTATTTAATATGTTTTTTCTCCTTGCTTACAAATTGTTTTCAGGTAGGTACTTTTAACACACAAAAAACATAAGGCCTAAAAATAAATTTACAGGAATAAAAATTAAATAAATGTTGTTAATTAAATAATATTTAAAATTAAAATTTTTCAAACATTGCTTTAAAAAATGGAAATTCTGGGAATAAAGAGTAATTTATGTACATTAAATTACAGTTTAAGTCAAAGAACTTTTCAAAGGTCCTCTAAAGAGTTTATTCAGGGTTTTGGAAAAAATATTTTATAGGCTTTTTGAAAATGGACCAGGAATTCAATTTAAATACAAATTATTGGTCAAGTTAATGAAGCTGTAAAACAAGCAATCGTGAAAGTCCTCAAAAACAGCTTTTATATTATATTTAAAATCAGAAACCTCCCAGAGAAGGAAAATATTTATTTGTATTGTTTAAACAATATATGTATTTGTTATTTATACAGGGTGTCCAAAAACTCTCCCAAGAAACTTTAAGGGGTAAATCTTCATTAAAAACACGTACTTTCGAAACTTCAGGGTGTTAAAATTTAAGAAAAGTCGTACTTTCGAAACTACAGGATGTTTTAGAGAGGTTTTCTTAGCATCAAAAGAAATTATTTAGCGTACAAGAAAAACATATTTTTTTGTCAGTGTCAGCGTCAGAAATTAAATTTTAAATTAAAAAATCTTTTGATGCTTATAAGACCTGTCTGCAATTTTTAAAAAATATTCGAACTGGTATAAAAGTTATGGTAAAAACGATTATTTTTCTTGAATTTAAACACCCTGTAGTTTTGAAAGTAGGCCTTTAAGACATGTTCATGTAATGTTTTTTTATTTTTTATTTTGTTTTTAAGAATAGCCCCTTAAAGTTTGTCAGAAGAGTTTTTGTACAACCTGTATAAATAACATATACAGGGTGTTTCCAAAAATGCAAAAATTTTAGCAGGTGATTTCTTGTATAAACTGAAGGGTCGTTTGCTTTATAAACATGAGGTCACAACTTAACCATTAGGTAGATATCGCGAAAAAATTTAACAAAAAATCTCTTTATGTTGTTGCTTAGAAACAAAATGAGCCTTGTATTTAAACTACCAAGTAATGTGAAATAAAAACATATAAACAAATGCTTTCATAGGTGACAGCAGAAAAATTGAATTTATTATAAAAAAATTCTCCGTCTCGGCACGTTATGATACATTTTATTTTATTTAAAATTGGTAAGTTTAACAAAAAAATACAAGAGTTTTTTTTCTTAAACCAGTCTATTCAAATTTATTTTTCTTGAGGTCATTGCGTAAGTGTCTCTTTAAATTTGGTTAGCATGAACGATAGGGGTAGTCTATTTCCACTACTTTCATCAATTATAAAAAAATGCAAAAGTATTTAAAAAGTGTATTTTTATAACAGTAAGCTTTTCGTTTTTAAGATAAAAAGTAAAAACTTATTTTTCTCCTCTGACACGTTTCTGATTTTAAACATTGAAAAAAACAAAAACTGTATAAAACAAATTAATAAAATTGGAGCTGTTATTGAGGACTTTTATCAAAAAGTCTTCACCGACTCGACTATATACAAATGAGCCGCCTAAAAAACTAACGGTATACAGTTTGATCCATTAGGTTTGCAACAAATGAGAAACGTTTTTGTTTACATGGTGCATGATCTTAAACCCTGTTAGCAGTAGTTAATTTTATTAAATTAGAAGCATACATAGTATGTAAAAAAGTTAAAAACTACTTAAGAGTAAAGTACCCTTAATTAAACAACATAACAAGATGTTATATGAAAAAGGGTTAAATTAAAAGTTTTGCCAAAATACTAATAAATATTTAATTTTAAACAGTTGTGCGATATACGAACTTAAAAATATAATTAAAAAAAAACAACAGAAAAAAATTATTTAAATGTTTTTTACTGCATTTGAAATCAATTATATTGGCTGTTGTGCCCACTGTACGCCACTGGCTTTCTATGCAGTTTTTATATTTTTTTCCTTTAAAGCAACTAAAAATACAACTTTCTAGTGAATGTTACATTTTTTGTATCTGGCTTCGTATTTAAGATATTTAAAAACAAACAGACCTTTAAAAAATTATTTAACGCCCTGTATCTCAAAAACGAAGCAACTCCGAACATATGTTTATAGGAACTTTTCTTCATAAAATAACATAAGAAATCACCATTTAAAGTTTGGTAACTGTAGTTAAGAAATAACGCATATTTTAATTTGGAAACAAGTCATTTTTAAGCCACCCTGTACATCCAACCTCTAAATATTTTTGTAGAAATTTATTTTCTCATCAAGCAGGACTGTTTATAAATAGACTTTTTTTTGTAAAATTAATAATAAAACAGTTTCCCATTTGTTAAGAACTTCCGAAGATACGCTGTATATTTTAATAACTAAAAATTTGGCTAAATTGATTTCGACTTCAAATTCAAAAACTTTTGTGCACATTTGTTTATAGCTGGAAAATTGTCCCTAATATGGATTAGAGAGAAAATAGGGTTTAAATAGCAAAAAATTAAATTATTTTTCATTATATTATTTAAATAATTAACTTCTGATAACACCAAAGACAGTTTTATAAAACTTTTTTATACCTCTGTAAAAGCAATAAATTAATTGGTAATGTCATAATTTTAAGCACTTATTCTATTTAAAAATAAATAAATAAATAAACATTTTAATTACAAATTTTAATTAAATAGTTTGCGCTTAAAGAAGAATTATGTTTTTAAAGTTTTTGCGAACTCTATGTACAAAATCAACATTTTCTCTTCGTAAATTATATTTTTTGCAAGGAAATTTTTTTGTAAAGAATAAAAAAACTACTATGTTATCCATTTTTTCTTTTGTAAACCTTATCCGTAGACAGTCTGTATTTTCTTTTAAGTTGTACAATAATAAATTTCTTCTACCTACTTTGTATATCTTATCGATTTCGACATCCTTATATCTAAGAAAGAAATATGTTTGCATAGTAGGTAAAAATGAAATATTTTATTATTGGTTTTGCTTTTTAGAAAAATAGTATACAATAAAGTCAATTATTAAAAACACAATTGAATTAAATATAATTTTAAACACTTTTTTCAATTATTAAAAATTAAACCATGTTTTGCTTTCTTTACAATGTAATAAAGTAAAATTTTACAATATTTACAGTTCTGTGTTTAAGATATTCAACCTCTTTTCTCGGCGCGATATATTATATAATATCATTAAGATATAACGCCAAGAAATATTGGTTATGGAAAGTAAATAAAAATGGCAACACATATTAAATGATTGATTTTACACTCGGAGTCAAAAGAACAGTTTGCGGCGATCTGATGTTGAATAATGTGTTTTATTTGGAGCATGAAAAAAACAGAATTTACTGAATTAAAAAACAAAAATCGCGCATTTAGTCGCCGAGTTACCGAGAGGTTTGTAAAAGTTTTTGGCTGCATGTCAGTTTTGTTTCACTAAGGTGATAAAGATTTGGAATTTTATTTAAAAAATTAAAGGGAGAAAAACTGTTTTAAAAGAAGCTTTCTGCACTTAAAGGAATAAAATAAACTTTTTCTCATGCAAAACAGCACTTATCCCTAAAGTGTCTTTAGACTGTGGAACTTCCTGCTCGCGATGTTCTTTTTCTTTCTCAATATTTAAATATTTAAGTCCCTTGTTCATAAGCTGTCTCATATCTTAAACACAGTATGTTAGAATTTAAAACGCCATGGACATTTACCTTTCCTATCAATTTACATTTTATTTGGTTTTAAAATAATACAGGGCCTTGTAAAAAGTCAATGTTAAAAAATGAAAAGCGATTAAAACCAGACATGTCCATACTGCCTAAAAATTACTTATGTATTAGTTAAAATCAGAAAAGGCTAATAGAAGGTAATCTGATGTTGAATGATGTGTTTTATTTGGGGCATGAGCAAAAAAGAGATTCAACTTAATGTATAGTAATTATTACTAAAATAGGTGAGATTTCTTGAAATGATAGAGATATTGATATTCATAAAAATCACTTTTAATATAATTTTAGTTACATTAAGCATGGGCGTAGTCACGTGCCGGCAGGGAGGGGCTAAGCAAAATTATATTTTTTGTAGATGGTAAACTTATAGGTAGAGTTAGGGACTTTGCAACGATAAATATAATAAAAATAAATGTATAATGAGATTGTCTCGTTAGTTCATTATAAAAAGCATTATTTGATTCCAAACAATTTATAACCACATAAGCAGAATTTTGAGTTTTTCTGGAAACCACTAAATAAATTGATAACGTCGTAACTTGATGCGTTTAGAATTATTTAATAAATGCTTACACCCTTTCCGAAATACCTCTTTTGTGGTACTAAATTATTTAGAATAACATACTCTTTCAGGATATGCTAATGACCCACCCTTGTTCCATTAAAAAAATGAAGTTATGACCCTAAATAAGATTTTGCAGAGTTTTACTCCGCGTAAAGAAGTCGTTAAAAACAAAGAAGTGTCTACTTGACCAAGAATTAATCATTTAGGCCTAATTAGGGCACTTTATATTAAAATTTAAAAAATTAAATTATTGAAAGTTGAAGTAATAAAATATGTCCTGTAAGGTGTCATTGGGTTCAGAATGTCACATACAATAGACGTAAGATAAAATACAGGGGGCCCCTAAGTAATGGGCCAAAATTCAATTGGAGAATATTGCGATTTAACTGAACTTACCTCAGTACAAAAGTTAATATTAACTGAGATACAGAGTATTAAAGTTCAAAAAATATTTTAATAATATTTGATACATTTGAAATATTGTAATAAAACTCGGTATCTAGAGGTTTTTTGACATGGGCTATTTATATCTAATGTTAATTTCTAGGTGTTAACTAGAGGACGCCACCTACACTACTTTCAATTTCTCTAAAACGACCCAACTTGTTTGTGCTTCTTTCTATGTACCCTTTAAGTAAACCTATGTTTTCTACACAAAAAAGGTGTTCTTTATAAGAATAGCTGCTTAAAGCGATTCTTACAAGGTATACCTTTTTAGTGTAAAAGACATTGGAAATATAGGAAAGCACAAAAAGTCGCTACGTTTTAGAGAAATTCACGTAGTGTAGGTAGCGTCTTCTGGTAAGCACCTAAAAATTAATATTAGAGATGAATAGCTCATGTCAGAAAACCCCAAAATACCGACTTTTTTACAACACAAAGAAACGTATTAAATATTATTGGAAAAATTTAAAAATATTTTTGAACTTTGACACCCTGAATTTTAGTTAATCAACTTTTGTACTAAGGTTAAATCGCAATATTTTAAGGTCGCAATTCTTCAGTTAAATTTTGGCCCATTACTAAGGGACCACCCTGTATATTGGTGGTGACATTTAAAATTTAAAAGTAGCGGTTACTTCCGGTCAAACTGAAAGTAATTTAAAACAAGTGAATCAAACATCGACATTCCAAATATTTTTTTCTATTTTAATTAGGGCTTCTTAAAATTTCTTTGTAAATAAATCTCTATGTAGCAAAAACTATGGAATTATACTTAAAATGTATTTTTTCACTAAAATAGGTAAAAATTTACTGGCGGTCTTCTTTAAAGTTAAATATAGTTTATGTCGTTTTTGGATAAACTGAAAGTAATAGAAATTAAGTAAATTGGTAAATCAACTTTGATTTATATGATATATTTTAGTATAATTTTTTTTTATAGGCTGTGGCTTGTTTAAATTAAAATAAACCGTACACTTTTTTTCCATTTAAACGAATAAAAACTTAAGGAATCGACATTTTGCAAGAACTGTAAGTATGTAAATTTGTTTTTTAACATTGTTTTAATTTAAAAAGCTAAATTAGGCAGATCATTCCACAAAATTGTCTTGCATTAATTTAAAGCTTCGTTGCGTGTCAAATACAATTGGTATAAAATCTGCAATAATATTAATGTTTCTATTAGCTTTTAGTATTGAGTATGGTACTTAAGTTTCAGGATACATTAAAAAAAGTAGTAATAGAAAATTGTTAAAGTAAAATAATATTACCTGGTATTTCCTGCCGTGGCTCGCTAATGGTCTGCGATTCGAAAAAGCAGCGACCTTCGTCCATTCGTTTAGCGAATAAAAACTATTTTAAATTAAACATAAAATTTAAACAAATTAGGTTACCCTAAAAATTATAGTACAGTCTATCAAAAAACCTGTATATCGCATTTCTGTTTTTTATTATTATTTTATAAGACAGTAATGCGTTTAATAAAACCGTGCCAATTTTTTAATTCTAAAGTTTTAAAAATTAAGAAATCAAAACTTTTTATAAAACAATTGGCGAGCAGTGGTGTAGTGGCTAGCGTGTCAGCCTCTTACCGCAGCGATCCGGGTTCGAATCTCGGAGTCGGACATCGGATTTTTAATAGCTCGTCACCTCACAGTTGGCAATGGCAAACCACTGTGTAGTATTCTGCCATTTCTAGGTAGTAGTTATTTAAAAATAAAGTCCGTGGTGGCACTACCGCGTTGTCTAAAAGGTGCTGTGAAATGCAACTGCATGTTTCAGTGCTTGGATAACGTTGACGGAACACGACAATATTGGGTTAAACATCCAGTAACCCGGCACTCACGGTACAGTGGTATTTGGGCATAAGCCTTCGTGAGATCTCATAAAGATAAAAAAAAATTTCTTTGCTTAATAAATTTTACAAGCAAAATCATTTATCAAAGACGACTTGTTTTCGAATAATAAATTTTTGATCTATTTGTCCTCTTGTAAGAACCACCTGTGGGCATTCTCTATATATATATTTTGTTTTTAAATTGTACAAATTTGACTTCTTTTAACCTACTGTTTATATCTTACCGATTTTGACATCATTATAATAAACAATTTTCAGATTTGCATAGCAGGTAAAAAACGTTTTTTTGTGGTTTTTGCTTTTTATAACAATATTATACATTAAAATCAATAAATAAAAAGAACAAAGAGAAATAGTTATTTATTACACCAGGGAAAAAAGTTCTAGATCTCAGCTCGACGCGAAGTGAAAGCAGACAATAAACCGAGAACTAAAATATAATCTAATTTTTCCCGTGTATAAGACACTTCTTTTTCTGTGACGGGAAAAAAGATGACCTAATGTTACAAAAATCATATAATTTAAATATATTAAAACCAAAATATTATGTAAAATTTAAAGTTTCAAACTGGTCGGCTGTTGTATTTGAAACAACAATTAGTCCTTGCATTAATATGGAAACGTTTAAGGAAGTTATTAAATATCTGTCAATGCAATTTGTTGACTTGACGGATTAAAATTATTAAGTTATAACTAAAAGTAATTCTTTAGTAGTTATTTTAAATACTATAAAGTTAAAAAAATGCCTGATTGGACTTTGGATATAAAGAAAATTTAAGTTTTATATAACAATATATATTAAAATTAAATATTTACCCTAAATTATGTGTTTGTGACAGAATATTTGTCAGCCATGACATACGCGACATTACAGCCTACCTCATTTTTTAAATCGAATGTAATTAATTTAATTATTAGTTGATTGTACGTGCTTATTAGATGTTTCTATACCTATATGTGAATAAAAAATAGTGCATTTGACTGAAGTATCATATTAAAAAAACAAGGTATATGTTGCAGGCTTATTGTAAATTCAGTCTTATTATTATATACCTAGGCCTTTATAATACGACTAGGAGTATTGTAAAACGAGACGAATAACTACTAAGAATCTTACAATTAAACCTATAATTTTAGGCATAATATCATATCCTGCACCTCTTTAGGCTTATTGTTACAAATTAGACTTCGCGTGATGGTTTTAGAATTCACTGCATTAAATCCGTGGTATTATAATATGTCTGATAGTATATCAGTCAAATTGTATTTTAATAATTGACTTTGAACATTGTAAACTTCATTAAACTATTTAAAGTTCAAATTATAGATTTGGATTATTTTAGCATGGTCCGCTTTTATTACATTTGCTAGTACATTTCATATGGGCTTTAAAACATAACGTCATATTGAGGCGCTCATGGTTTGTTCTGGTTAGTTAAACCTTTTTGTTTTTAATTCGCTTTATTAAGGAATTAAAAATAATAATAACTAACTAAAACTAATCATGACCGCCTCAATGTGACAGTTTTACATAACCGTCCATAGCGCTTCGAACCCAAGGAAAATAAACTTTTTAATAAGGAGCGCTCGATCCCATTTAAGCCTATGTTCGCTAAATTTTGTGACGTAATCTTTTCCCGTAATTCTTTGTTTACAATCGTACTGAAAGGTTTTTTTGAGGTTTTGGTATTATTTTTTTGCTTTTTAGTCATTGGACTTTTATATATGTTTAGTTTTTACTGTTTATAGTTACATTGAGTAGTTATTAGTACTGCAGTTATAGAGAATTTTACAACCTGTAAACAGGGGTTACTGACCTTTGGATATTTTTTTACAGGGAATTTACGTTTAAATCGTTATTAAGGGTAAAATACAGTTTGTTTTTCTAGTGATCTCTAGGTATATTATAATAAGATTGATTTTACAATAGACCTGCGACATATACAAATTATCTTATGCATGCACATTTAAAGCACTGTATGACAGCCCTGGGTAATGGATGTGGGTAACGAGTGTGGGTAATTGCGGTGGGTTTTGAACGATATTACCTGTTTAAAATCACATTAATAATGGATATATTCTTAAACAGCCGAGGAAAAAATAATTTTTAACTTTTTTTAATTATTAAAGGATATACCACATTTTATTCCATTTAATATTAAATAAAGTACAATTTTACAGTATTTACCGTTATGTTTTCAAGAAAATTAACTTTATTTTTCAGCGTGATATATGATTTAAGATATAAAGCCAAGAAATATTGTTATGGAAAGTAAATAAGAATGGCAACACATATTAAATGATTGATTTCACACTCGGAGTCAAAAGAACAGTTTGCAGCGATCTGATGTTGAATAATGTGTTTTATTTGGAGCATGAGAAAAATAGAATTTACTGGATAAAAAGACATACCGAGCGTATTTTGTAATTACTAAAATTACTGAGCGGTTCGTAAAAGTTTTTGGCTGCATGTAAGTTTTTTGTTTCACTAAGGTGATAAATTTTTAAATATTTTAATTTTAAAAATAAGCTTTTAATAAGATGCACTAAAAGAATAAAATAAACTTTTTCTCATGCAAAACAGCACCTATCCCTAAAGTGTCTTTATACTGTGGAACTTCGTAAATACACTAGCTAAAAAAATTAAAGGATACAAAAGAACTCCAAATTTTGTGAAATTTTTCCCCATAAATTTAAAGATTTTTATCAATAAAAATGCAAAAAAACTTTAAAATTTTTTTGTTGTATTGGGTTAAACATTATGATCCTTTAAAATCAAAATTGTGATCCTTTAGTTCTTTGTTAAAAATTCAATCGAATAACACAAAAACACGGCTTGATGGATCGAAACTTTCTGAAGTATTTTTAGGCATATTGAACTATAAAACACACACTTAACATTACTGGATTTCTCGATATTTTTAATTTAGCTCCTGGTTATACCAAAAGCCACAAAAAGCCCTTTTTTATTGTTTTTTGAAATTAACGCAAAATAAAAAAGTTTTTTTTTTTCAAAAATCATGGCCTATTACTGTAAAGTATTGTTACAGACTTTCAAAAAATGTGTTTAGGTTATAGAATTTTAGAGAGTTAGGATCATTTAATTTAGTTTGTTAATTTATTTAAATAATTTACCTTAATTTTTCCAAGTTCTTTCATCACTTTCGAAGGTTTCCGAAAACGCCCGAATTATCCATTAAGAACTTTTATGCCATCCTGTACTATGGAATTTTCACGATATTTCTCGAATATTCTAGATCATTCTTTATTCTTCCACCATACTATAAAAGGGCGACGGGAAACTTCCGATCAGTCAGTATAAATTCGACTTTTGTGTTGTAAACTTCGAGACATTGACAAGAGTAGATTTTGTCGTTGTTGTAACCATAGTTACGTTCCATTGTTAATAAAGGTATAAAAACGAAGACACGTGTTTTTATACGAGGTGATACGGAACATTTGGTGTCAGAAGCGGAACGAGGATACCCAAGGAAGCAAAGTGGTAAGAAGAGTGAATGCCAGTTGAGACAAGACAAAGACAGCAAGTAGTTATGGAGGAGTTAAGTGCACTAATTAAACAAATGATGGAAAAACAAGAATCCCTGAAAGAAGACCTAAAGAAAGAAATGCAGACAATCCAAGAAGCCATGAAAGAAGACATTAAAAATGAAATGAAGACCAATTTAGAAGAAATGAAGAAAAGTCAAGAAGAAATGAAAAAAGTCAAGAAGAAATGAAGACAAGTCAAGAAGAAATGAAGACAAATCAAACAGAAATGAAGCGGGAAATCAAAATCAGTCAAGCAGAAACGAGACAACAAATCGAGAAAATTCAAAAAGACATAAAAAAGGACAAGAACAAATGAAGCAAGAGATAAAAGAGAAGATAGTAAAGATTCGAGAACACCTGAGGGGAGAATTTCATCAATGCCAAGATGAGATGAGAAAGGAAATGTTGCTTGAAATAAAACTTTGCAAAGAAGATACTAAAGATGAAATGCAAGAAATACAGCAGTTAGTTGAAGACAAAGTTAATCAAGTCCAAGGTCAAATGCAACATGAAGTGCAACAATTACACCGGCAAATTCAAAATATAGCCAGTACTGGTATCGTTTCAGGATGTGGTACTTCAGGAACTCTTATGAAACCACCAACTTTTGACGGTAAGGTACCGTGGGTTACGTACCTTAGACAATTTGAAGCTGCTGCGAACGGCAATAATTGGAGTTTACCAGAAAAGGCACGCGCACTGGTGCTTGCTTTACGAGGTGAAGCCATGGAGGTATTAAGAAATATTCCTGAAGAAAAACAAGGCGACTATCAATCAATTGTAATGTTCCTGGAAATGAGATATGGCGAGACACATTTGCAGGAAGTTTATAAGGCGCAGCTCCAGGGACGAAGACAGAAATACAACGAAAGTCTCCAGGAGTATGAAGCAGATATTGTACGTCTAATTAACCTGTCATATCCAACCTACCCGGAAGAAATAAAAGAAGAACTAGCTGTGGGCTGTTTCATTGAAGGTCTACGTGATCCAGATATGAGCCAAGCATTAAGAATGGCCAGGCTTAAGAAAATTTCTGAAGCTCTTGCTTACGCACTTCAGTTTGAAATAGCAAAGCGGACATCCAGAACTCAGGCAAGACTTCGAAGAACAAATTATCTACCAGATGATAGCAATCTAAATAATAATTTGACCATGGTAATACAGAAGTTGCAAGAAATCGTACGTAATCAACAAACGGAAAAAGACAACGGAATTACATTTAGAAGAAGAAATATCATCCGTTGTTGGAAGTGTGGTAAAGAGGGGCATATACAGAGAAATTGCTCCAGTTTTCAGGCCTCTTCCAGTAGTGCAGAAGACTCCCAGTTCAAGGGGCGGGAGCTAGATAAGTGTTACCAAGAACCATCAACAACAGCAATTAGAGTATCCCGGTTACAGAACAATGGCTTCAGCTTGGTAGTACCTGGAAATGTATGCGGTCGAGAATGTGAGATGGTACTAGATACTGGTTCTACACATACCATCGTGAGGTCAAACATCATATCCCACTGCAAAATATTCCGACCTGAGAAGAATTATATTTTGGAAACTGCCAATGGTGAAGTCATACCAGTTCAAGGCATACACGAAGCTAGAATTACTCTAGGAACAACAACATTTACACACGTTGTGTTTGTTGCCGATATAATGGACAAAGTTATTCTCGGCCTTGACATTATGAAAAATCAGAAGTTTGTACTAGACCTTCCACAACGGGTACTGAGAACTAACAATGAGAAAATTGTGATGAAATTTCCAAAAAGTAATGAAACAACAATTCGAGAAGTGGTACTTGCAGAAGATGTCACATTACCGCCAAGTTCAGAGAGCATTATTCAAGCAAGGTTTAAAGACTCAGAAGAAGGTGAAGACGTTTCGTTATACAATCCAAGAAGAACAAAGGGGCGTTCACCGAAACTACAGAAGTCATGGGAGGGACCATATAAAGTGGTGACACGGCTTAATGATCTGGTGTACCGTATACAGAAGAGTCCACAGGCAAAGATGAAAGTAGTACATCTAGAAAGGCTAAGCCGTACGATCAAAACTTGGAAGGGGGCAATGTTACAGACTTTCAAAAAATGTGTTTAGGTTATAGAATTTTAGAGAGTTAGGATCATTTAATTTAGTTTGTTAATTTATTTAAATAATTTACTTTAATTTTTCCAAGTTCTTTCATCACTTTCGAAGGTTTCCGAAAACGCCTGAATTATCCATTAAGAACTTTTATGCCATCCTGTACTATGGAATTTTCACGATATTTCTCGAATATTCTAGATCATTCTTTATTCTTCCACCATACTATAAAAGGGCGACGGGAAACTTCCAGATCAGTCAGTATAAATTCGACTTTTGTGTTGTAAACTTCGAGACATTGACAATTTAAGATTTTGCCGTTATTGTAACCATAGTTACGTTCCATTGTTAATAAAGGTATAAAAACGAAGACACGTGTTTTTATACGAGGTGATACGGAACAGTATTTATCTAAGATTTTAAAACCCTTCCTAATTTTTTTGTGCCATCAGCGGTTGCTGAAATCATTATGGTTAAAGACAAATAGGTCCTTCATTGTTCAAAGTTTAATATCTCAGCGAGAAGTAGTCGTATCGAACATTTATAAAAAAAATTAAAGCTGAATAAACAAGATATTTGATCCATATAATGGTTAAGTTAAAATGTCCAAATTTTTAGACCAAAAAACAAACGAAAAATATATTTTTTTTCGGTATTCATTAGGATTGCGCGGTAGACGTTGCTTGAATTTTTTTACTGTAGGATCTTAAAACCAGAAATTTTAAGCTTTAAAATGCATTTTTTAAAATTTCAGTGCGATAATTTTTAAGCGAAATATAGCCCCTTGTAAAACGTCACATTTGGAGTTTTTTTTGCATCCTTTAACTTTTTTCCGCTAGTGTATTTAAGTTCCTTGTTTATAAGCTTTCTCTTATCTTACACACGGTACGTTAAAATTTGAGACTCCGTGGACTTTTACCATTTCTGTTAATCTACATATTTATATCGATTTAAAATAATACAGGGCTTTGCAAAAAATCAATGTGAAAGAATAAAAATAGATCAAAACCAAACATGTCCCCAGAGCAAAAAAATCACTTTTGTATTAATTAGAAAAGTCAAATCGAGCTTTGCAGATTCTAAAATTTGAAAACAAAAGTACTTTTTTCAAATACCGCCAGAGGGCACTTTACCTAAAACGTAAAATTTATTTACATTATAACTTTTTATTTTGACAGATATCGCAAAGCTAGGGGCTCCATTTTATAGACAATCAAAAATTTAAAAAACAAGGTACTCTTTATTAAAGTCGATAAACCTCACCGTTACACCGTTACCTATATACATACAGGGTGTCCAGTAACTCAATCTACAAACTCTACGGGGCGATTTTACAACAGGAAATAAGAAAACTGTATATATACATATGTCCTAAACGTCTTAGTTTTTGAACTACGGTGGGTTAAATATTTAAAAAAATATATATTTTTAACAACCCGTAGTTCAAAAACTAAGACGTTTAGGACATATGTTTATATGAAGTTTTTTTCTTATTTTTGTTGTAAAATCGTTTGTTTAAATTTGTCGGTTAAGTTACTGGACACCCTGTATGTATGTAGGTAATTTGATTGAAATCGGTGACAACTTTGATGTCTATTGGGGCCTAAACGGTAAGGTTTATCGACTTTGATAAAGAGTACCTTATTTTTAGGTCATTAGTTGTCTAGCTTTGAGATGACGGTCAAAATAAAAAAGTTATGATGTAAATAAATTTTTAAGTTTTAGGGAAAGTGCCCTATGTTTGTGGTATTTAAAAAAAGTACTATTGTCTTAAAATTTTAGAATCTGCAAAGCTCGATTTGTGTGCCAAATATCAACTGGATTTGTTAAAAAATAAATGCAATATGGCGAAAAAACCAAAATAAAAATTGAACTTTGACGGTTTGTAACACGAAAACGAATGACAATTTGAAAACAAAATTATTTGAAGCTCTACCCTTATTTTGTTAAGTCGAATCACCCCCTTAAGTTTCGTGATCTCCTAAATGAATAACTTCCTTGTTTGACGGTAGGATGTAATCTCACAGTTGATACCGTACGGAAAAGCATAATTCACTAAATCGAAATCGAGTTTTACTGGGAGTCGGCAAGTAAGATATAAGAAAATAAATGGAAATAATTTCCTTAACTTTCGAAAAAGGAATATTCATTTTTTGTATATAGGGTTTTAGGGAAATACAAATGTTTATTTTAGCTGGTAGCCTTCGAATAGAAAAACATTCTTCGTAAATGCGTCTTCCTTCTTCAGAATTGCAATGAGCCTCTTCGTAAATAAAAGCATATCTTGTTACCCGCGTACCAAAAACACCTCTTTAGTATCAAAATGCACGCACTGATAAAGCAATACATACTAAAAATAAAATGTAATTTCAATTTGGGTAAACATAACTTGCATTAATGTATGCAAAAAACTAATAAACAATGTTTCCCGATGTAGGTATTTACTTTTTTGGCGTATTAACACTATATCGCGTACAACGTTGCCAATTGTGTGAAAGATTTTGTTAATCTGTATTTTTTTGAAAAATGGAATTTAATTAGCAAGACAAATATTATTTTAGAAGGCATGTATTTCATAATTATGATGTATTGGTTTATTTTACGCTATTGGGCATTGGATTTATTAAGGTGCAAAATTAATTGATTTTATGACTAAAAGACATCAGTTCGGCATTTCTTTCCGAAACGGCTGATTTTCGGATATATGTTATAAGAATTTTTTTGCTTAGAATCATCACTTAAAGTAAATAACATTATTACCCTAACACACTTTATAATAACGAATGTAGGTAACTTTTCTCATTTACTTTTATATTTAATTAGACTTGACTTTTGATGCAGGGTGGTTTACCTTATTAACATTTTATGTTTTTCAGGTGCTACGTATGGTAATTACCAAAGAAGTAAAAAGTATAAAAATTAAACAATCCATAGCATCGTATAAAACCTTAAAACACTTAATTTAAAAACAACTTAAGTTTAAACAAAAGTAGACATGCTCATATTTATTTCGTATTACAAAAAAATTATTTATTATTTAAAAATATATATTTACACCCCCAAATAACTAAAATTAAATTAATTTAGGATTTTAGTTGCAAGAATTTCAATGTCAAACGTCTTTTGCGTTTTTTCTTGAAATATTTGTAACTGGATCACATTTCTTAAATGAATTAACGGTTAAAGATTAAAAAAAATATATTTTAAAAATATTCTCGTTAATACCAGATTTTAAAGCAAAAAAAATTATTCAAGAGCTAAAAGAGATTTTTTTAAATCAGGTAAACGCCCTGCCATTTACCCAAATCACAGATGCAACGTGTTATATTATGCTGATAGAACTAGCTACGCTATTCTTTCCATATCCGTGGCTTCCAATACAAATCAAACAGCAACGTCTCGATTTAAATTGCAAATTTGTAAGAAGGTACTTTTCCAAAACATCGGTTTCTAATACAACGCTTTATATTCTTTGTATTTTCAATTTGCTATGGTGTTTTATTTTTTTTCCTAAGAAAGAAAAATTATTTAAAAATGTTATTAAAATTTACCCTTTATTATTACAGTACCTGTATTGTAGTCCTATAAAGATAAAATGCCAAAAAAATAGCAGGAGTTCAGAATTACAGTGGTGAAAGTCAAAAAAATATATATTATATATTTTAAGATATTTGTCTTTAATGATAAAATAAATTTGTTTAATATTTCTAAATTAAAACAAATTTTACTTAGTATATACTATCAATTCATCTGCTATCAAACTATGAGCAATACCGCTCTGGCAGAGAATAAAAATGGCTTTGAACAATACAAAAATTCTATTTTTGATTATTTTAAAACAAGGTCACTTACGCCCATTTAGTTCTAAAGCCCTCATATCGTCGCCTTGCATACAAAGGGACGTAACTCAAAAAAATAAATTTTACAGCAGAGAAGTTTGGAGTAAAACTAAAGCTTTTTACGAACGAACTGTTGGTAATATTAAGCCGTTTTAATTTTTAATATATGTCAATAGGTCGCATACAGGATTAACACCAGGAGATTTTTATAAAATATCTATAATTGTTAATAAAATAAATAAATTATAAGATACGTCTTTTTATGTGCAGTGGTTAATAGCATATCAATAATGTTAAAAATAATATACGCCCTTAAAAAAGTAACAAAAGTATATTTTAATGTAGATTTTACATTTAGTTATATCCTAAACTAAACAAAAACCCCTTTGGTGCCATATGCATATTCAAGTAGTATCAAAAATAACAAATGAACGAAACATTATCAGATAGCCTATTGCATAAAATAAAACAACATATTTATTAATTTAGGTACAAAATTGTTAAGAACATTAAAATGAAAGAGCAACAGGGGTAACCTACAAAAATTAAACGACTACTGTTTTTATGTAAAAACACAACCCTGCATTTATCATTTTCTTAAGAAAATAACGAATCTGTAATGGATCGTCAGGTATTGTTTTTACATTAAGTTAATTAACAAAAAAGAAAAGAACAAACAATATAATAAGAAAAATCTTTAAGTTTAATAGGAAATTAAAATTATCAAGCCTCATTCATGAGGAAGAGAACTGTAAAATGTTATATGTTCTTGAGAGCGTAATACTGGGGTTGCACCTGTGCATAAAGATTGTAGGTCATTATATTTAGAAAGCGTTATCTTGGGTCTCTGGTGATTGAGTTTTTGAACAGGTAAATCACTAATACTGTCATTTATTGTTCTTTTTAGTCAGATACTCCTATAGCTTTGATCAAAGGTGATACTTTAAAAAAAATCTTATTAGGATTTTTTTCTGTTAATTTCAGATTTTTCCGTCCAGTTGATGCTGTCTCTTTGTTGTCATCTTGTCGAATACTCAAAATTCGCATATCTTTTGATAAACTTCAAGTCTAGAAATCTGCAAATTCATTTGTGTTACATGGTATGGATGTTTCTTTCTAGCCAGTTTAAATATGGGTATGAGCTGTGAAGGAACAAACAGGTTTCCTGCTTTTGAAATAGCAACTCCTATAGTGCTATGAGCAGAGTCTCCCTCACTTAAACCGTGAAATGGCTCAAAAACCCAAGGCTTATTTTTTCTTTGCATCGGCTATTTGCTACAAAATAGAGTAACATTGAAGCAACTATGGAGTTTGTCATTTTGCCCGCTTCATCCATCGGCAAATAAGGCAACTGTTTTAATCTCCTCTTTGTCATAGTACTGCAAAATTTAAAAAGCAAGTTGCAATTTCAGAAGATCCTCTTTTAGTGTCTACCTCGCTCCATGTGAAACAAAAGCAGTTCTTTGTTGCCAGGTTGTATAAGGTAAAGTTGTAGGCAGCGAGTCGCCTTTTATAAAAAATTGCACTTTCGTTTGTCTTAGGTAAGTATATCACTTGTTGAGGATCAAATACTGCACTTAAAAATGATTTGTCAACAGTGGATGTTTCTTTAAATTTTTGTTTTATTTCTCTTATTTTTTGCTTTCTGTTTATGTGCGTTCTGTATCTTTCTTCCAATTAATTTTTTTAAGTATCACCTTCGACGTATGTTGTACATAAACTACACAAATATTTTTTGACCGATGAATGGTTAAGTTCATTTGTTTAAAAACACATCTGTACATATCAATACTACATGTTTCATCTTTGTTGCAGGTCTCAAGGTACATTTTGTGCATTATAGGGATCGTTAAATCAGAGTGAATGTATTCCTTTGACGAACTCTGACGGCAGTAGTGCGATTCTACCCTAGAAAATCTGTTTATATGATGTCAAATAGCCATTTGATCTTTTTCTAATACACTCAGGCCGTCCACCCTGTTTATCTTTTTCAATTATCCCAGTACCAATACATCCATACTGATTTTAGTTGTTTTTATTCTAAAAAAATTAGGAAACATAAGGTGGCTAAAAGTTCTATTTTGTGATTTTAGGGTTACGTCACACATACACACTTGTAATACTAAAAACGTAGCAATAATGTTGCTATTTTTTCAAAAATAGTTTTTGTTTACTTACCATACGATTTTTGCACTGTTAAACAATTATTTTATATATTCTGATAAAAAACGAACACTGAACGTACACTTAACAATTGTAAACAAGTAACTGGAATGACCAATCTGTTAATTATAGGGGACTTTAGCACACATTTGTAGTTATTGCAATAGGCGTATTGAATGACTTTATCCTAAATGATTGCGAACTAAAGGGCGTATCTTAAGATACGCCTTTCTGTTAGCAAATTAATTCTGCAACATATTGTTACTCCTAAATAATTTATTTCAATAACTTTTAAACTAAAAGGAATTGAGCTAAACCCATTAGACAGCCGCTAGAAATGTCTAGGACAATCCGTTTGGTGGACGTAACTCAAAAACACAAAATTTTGAGATACGCCTCTATGCATGCAAGGCGACGATATATGCTTTATGTTCTATTAAGGCAACTCTTATACAGGGTGTTTCTTAACTACGATACGAAACATAATAGCGTGCTTTCTTACTTCTTTTTATAAACAATTTTTTTATTAAACTTAAACTTGAAAAAGTCGGTATTTTTTATTATATTAAAAACATTTTTACTAATATAAACAAAATTTGGTGCACCTATTTAATGTAATAAGGGCCTTGTAAAGCTCTACATAGATTATAGGATACAGACAATATTATTGTAAAAAAGTACGTCACATTTTTTCCAATAAAGCAATTAAAAATGCAATTTTTCAGTTTCTTGCATTTTCTTCGTATGTCGCTTTGATATCGAAAAAAAACTTCTTTAAGTGATTCAAAAAAATACCCATAAACAGCAATAATAAAATCCAAATAAATAATAGTTTTAAAAACTAAAAAACACGCTTTTATATGCAACCGAACCAAAAATTAGAAAATAATTTTTCATTACAAAGAGTTTGTCACTTCAGAGTAAAAAGCGTGGGTGCATTTTACTATTTTTTCATAACTTTTCCCTCGTAGATATTTGCAAATAGAATAATTATAACATTTAATATATTAAGCACCCCACGCTTTTATTCTGAAGTGACAAACTCTTTGTAATGAAAAATTATTTTCTAATTTTTAGTTCGGTTGCATATAAAAGCGTGTTTTTTAGTTTTTTTAAACTATTATTTATTTTTCATTTTTTAGTTCGATATATCAATTAGTTTTCTGCGGTCATGTGATATTGAAATGTTTTACGAAATACAAAACCAAATTTTTAACTAAAGTTAAATATTTAAAAATAAATGCTCCAGTTTATTCACTAAAAATTCCTTCGCCATTTTGTCAAGAGTAGTATTAGGACACAGAGGATCTGTAAAGGAATTTATTTATCCTGGCGGTCCTAATCAGGATAACGGATACTGTTTTTAAATTATTGCATTGTCATCGGTCCTTGATACGTGTGCAAAGTTTCAAAGAAATTGAATCGCTGGGAGTTGGTAAAAATTAGGCTCAAAGATTCCGTTACATAGATAGATAGATAGATAGATAGATAGATAGATAGATAGATAGATAGATAGATAGATAGATACAACCCAAGCTAATAAAAGCGTGTTAATAAAAAAATGACTGCTTATTTATTTCAGTGCTAATGACTGTTTATTTTTATTCTTGTTCTTAAACCATGTTGTTCTGTGGGTACTTTTGAAACAAATTAAAGTTGAATTAATTTTTTCTCGAAAACAAGGCTAGATAAGCAGAAAATTTAAAAGTTGCATGTATAATTTGTCATTCGGCGGCAATTTGCAGCGTGCTTCTTTTCTCAATATTATTGGCTGTGGTGCCTACTGAGACACCACTGGACCGAATAAGTCTTATGTGGGTAGGGTTTTACAAGTCCCTTGTTACATTAAATAAGTCTACTAAATTTCGTTTAAATCGGGTAAAGATTTTTTAAAATATATAAAAAATATCGACTTTTTTGAAAAACTTAAACGCCAAGTTCTGACATATGTTTATAGGAAGTTTTTTCATAAAAATTTATAGAAAATCACCCAAATAGCTTTTGTACCGTAGTTATAAAACATCCTGTATAAAATAAAATTCTCTTTTAAAATTACTTTCATTGGGAAAACTTTTAATATACACTAGCGACACTTTAATCCAACAGGTTTTACATTATTATTTTTTATCTTTCAGCCCACGAAGGCTCATGCCTAAGTACCAGAGTACCGTGGGTGTCGATTTATTAGATGCTTAACCAATATTTTCTCCTGTTCTGTTAACGTTGTCCAAGCACTGAAACATTTAGACAACGCGGTAGTATCATCACGAGTGATATTTTGTAAAAAATTACCATCTAAAAATGTTTTACCGGTTGGAAATTAAACCCGGCCTTTTTGGGTTAGGAATCAAAGACTCTGTTCTTTGCGCTACTGGGTGTCTTTTATTTAAAGTAATTGTATTTTAATCGTACATCAGATAATTTGGGTTTAATGGGTTGTTGGTAAGAACCTTAACTGGCATAAACACATTGTATCTATAGCCACCGCGGCGTCAAAAAGCTTGGATTTCTTCTCCGAGCCAAAAGTATTTTTCCCTTCCAATTTATACACTTTGTGTGTGTCCCAAATTCGACCCTCTCTGGAATATTGTTCTCATGTCTGGAAAACTGCTGAGATCGAGTTCTTAAAAAGTAGGCAGTTCCTACCACTTCGGTTATACCGAAAGGTATTGTCAACTTTCTTATTTTAAATGGAACACCTCTGTTATTTATTTTTTAGATTCTGCGTAAAACTCTTAACATTTTTTATGTATAATTTTCTATATCTTACTTAGTTCAACCGTTTTTGACTTATTTTAAATTTTATGTCAAAAATGACTTTAGCAAGCCATTACATAACCATCAATTCCTTCTAAACAAAACCTTTAATATGAATTGGGGATGAGTTTCTTGTAGAGAAAGAACTTTAGTCGACTGTATTGATATTTTTACAATTAATACATACAGAGTAGTCAAAAAAATCGTCTAAAATTACAACGACAAAAACCTTCAAGTCCATTTTTTCAAATGGAAACCCTATAAGCCCTATCTTTACTACCTTATCCTATTAGAAATTATAAATAAAGGTAAGTTAGTATAAGAATGTTCATTCCAAATAGTTATAGTTTCGAAATATCTAGTCTAAAATGCTTTAAAGTACAGATTAGTGTGGCTTCTAGTTGGCCTTGACGGCGAAATTCAACGTTATGACCAACAAAATCGTACTTACCTGTACCTAAAGCATTGTTAGAATGGATAAATATTAAATGGTAAATATTTCGAAAACTATAAATTTTGGTATAAACATCCGTGTATAAACTTATCCGTATTTTTAATGCTGAATTCTGGTGAGGTAATAAAAGATAGGGTTTTCATTTAAAAATTGACTTTGTCGATATAATTTTTACTAATTATTGTTTCTTATTACTTTGTATTTAATTATTGTAACAATATCTACACAGTTTACTAGAGTGTTTTTTTTTCAACGAGAAACCCAACTAAATAAATTAAAAATGGTTTAATTTAGGTATACATACACTATACATAAAAAAAAATATTTAAACTTTTACGCAAAATTTAAAAATTGATAATATATAGGATGTAACTTCCATTATAACCGGAAGCGATAAAACTTTTAAAATATATCAGGTGACTCTATAATGTTCACAAATTTTCCAAGGCCTACTTTTCAAAAAATTGATTGCAGCAGTTCCCGGTGGGAGACCCTGTATATTTTTAAATTTGTATATTATAATTTATAATTATAAATTCACATTTGTTGCTACAATTGCTTGCCATACCCGAAATGGGGTTAAAATTGCACTAATCTATTTTACGTACATTTTGAAAGAAAAACAAATTGAAAAGGACCGTAAATCGATAGAGGCGGTTCGACCTCAATAGATAGCTTTTAATTTTAATAAAAATCCTGATCGGGCTGAGCAGACGTTGTTTTCAAGGGTGCGTCAAGTTAAATTAAAACCCTTTTTTAAAATTACAAACTTCTAAAAGGTAATTTACTTTAGTTTAAATTTTATAGTTATAAGTATTAATTAAAAATATATAATTTGGTCTCTAAATTTAAATATATTTTGTTGTTGCTAACACAAATTTTTAAATTATTATACAGTAGTCGCTGACTGAATTCCGGTTCGGTCAGTTTTGAGCGGCAGTTTCCTGGTGATTTTGAAAGTTGTCGTGCGCTCCAGTTTTAAAAATGATAAAAATGGAATGGTTTTTTTCAAAATTTTTTGGAACACCCCACATCAGAAGAAGTCATAAAGGTATATGCTCCAAAATTCAGTATATAGTTTGCAAAAGCAAGGATCTTTTTTTTGTTCTTCAAACTTTCGAGCCCCTCCATCAAAAGAAGTATATTTACCTATTTTATATACTTTTATTTACTACTACTCCCATGTTTATTACAAGCACAAATATTGACAAATAATTACTGTATATGCTATTTTTAGTTTGTTCCAAAAATTGTAAAACTGAATTTTTTGAAAATCTAAAAATGTCTTGTAGTACTATTTAATAAAAAATAGGGGCCTAATGTAAAGATACAGTTTATCTAGCAAAACAAATTATTAAAGGAAGTAACCTGACTTCTGTTTAATATTATTTCTCGTCACAAATAACAACTTAAAAATCATTAGTTATATTCAATTTTTAAAGTTTCAAAAAATTGTAAAATTAATAGGTTTTGTAAGGCATAATCAAAAAATTGGACATTTGATCTGTATGCAACTAGAATATCGACTTATTTTGTTGCCTTTTCTTGGTAATACAAAATTTACAGCTAAAATTTCCTAATAGTATATATAAGAAAAAAAATAATATCAAAAGCTGTTAAAAAGTAAAGTAGGTAACCTGTCTTATGTCTAATACCATTGTTCTATATAAGTAACAATAAAAATTGTAATTATATGTATTCCAGTTATATTTCAATTCTTCTTAATAAGCTCTAAAATTCTTAAAATAAAACATTTGTAAGCCAAAATCTCCAAAAAGAGAATATGTATGGGGTGTCCGGAAAGATAAAGTCAAACTGATAGAGGTTGTAGAGTGAGTCAAAATATTGTTAGTACTTCATATAAAAAAGGCTATATAGCGCTTTTTTAGGAAGATATTGACCTTTAAAGTTAGACTAAAAAACTTTTTTAATTATATATTTGGAAATGTTGCCACAGTACCAATGATATTTGGGCACATACATATTTCTACACTAATGCTTCTTTTCTATAAATGGCTGTTTGGTAAGTTTAGTAAGGTATTATGCAGGAAGACACACGTTTTTTTGTATTTTATGTATGTATTTTTGACACAGGTGACAAAGTTGACATTTTCATTTGATTCCTTCTTTTTGTTTCTATAAAAAAGGTTTTTAAATTGATATCCTGGACCGTTTTTCAATAAAATCACATTTTAGAATTTAGGCATACCAGCATTTTGTATGTAATGATTTTTGTTTTTTGAGAAAATTATTAAAATATGATAAAATTAATAAAAATGCGGTTTGTAAGCTCTCTTAAACTATACAGTGTGGATCCATTAAGTATGCAACAAATGGAAAAAGTTTTTATTTGCAATTTTAAAAAAAAAATGTTATTCCTCAAAAAAGTTGGTTGCATGGTACGAAACTGTATTAGCAATAGTTAGTTTTATTAAAAGTGTTAGGTTATAAAGGGTAGGTCGAAAAGTTTAAAAATTGCTAAGGAATAAAGTACTCTTATTTATAAAAATACAAAGAAATGCTAAGCAGAAAAGTTATTAAGATATAAAAGTTATGCCTAAATACCAAATCAATCCTTCTATTTAAGTTTTTATTTATTTATTTTTTAATTTTAATTTATCTGTTTTACACTTTCATAAAAAATTAAAACAATAATTTTACAAGGTAAATAAGGAATTTTATACGCATTTTATTATTTAAAGTATATTTGCCTTAATAAAAAGCAAATTTGTATAATTTTAGGGCCCTATTAAATATCCTTGCAACAAACTTGAAGTTAGCGGTTAGCTACAAATTCGTTTGATTAAATTTGTTTAAAAGTCAGTTGGTAAGAACTGCTTTCAAGAAATATTAAATCAGAATAATAAAAATTTAAATCATACAGGCTTAATTTAAAATTTTCAAAAAAATTTTTAATAAAACTAACTACTTCTCAAGTTGGCCATGATATGCTTTTACGATTGAATTTGTTTCAAAAATTTAAATCGAGATTTTGCAATCAGATTTGTTTTATCTTTTTTAGTTTTCGCTATACCCTGCAAGGTCAACAAAAGGCACCATCCTGTACATAAATAATAAAGGAATTAAACGTCACTTGTATTAAAAATGCATACATTAAATGAACTAAGAACTAACCAATACATTAAATGGAGGGAAAATCGTCTTACCCTGAATAATTTTGACGTACAGAATCGCCGTTTACCTATAGAAAGAAGCACTTGTATGAGGATATTTAGTTGCTAAAACTAACTGGTTTTTAATTTCTATTCCTAAAAAGCAAAAGTTATTAAACATTGTCTTATTATGACAACTTTTCACATTTAAGGGGAATAATTTTGAACCAAATTTGATAATCCACCAATATGGAGGAATTAGTTTATACCCGGCTTAAGCCACAAGTTGAAAACGGTGCATGGAAAATATCATTAATAATGCAGATTTTACTCCTATACGCGATTATGTCAATACGATGCATACGGGCGTTACTATGCAGTACTATGAAAGCAAATAACCATTACAGTTTTCAATCTTCTTGAAGCAGTGGCGGCTATTCAGGTGTAGTAAGTGAAGTGCCACTTCATCAAAAAGAAATAATAAAACATAAAAACACATATTACTATTATTCAATTCATTTTCTCATTTCCATTCCTTATTTGTAAAATTTGCCATGAAAAATCTAGCATATAAATTAACCGCTCGCGCGAGTCGCTTTCCTGCGATTTCGGCAACGCGACATCGCATTCCGCGATCAGCAAGTGTATTTGTGGTGTATTGCAAATATAAAACGGACCGAAGTATACGCCTCATGCGGGGTTTTGTTTACGGTTTGACGCTCCGTTGCCATGACAACGCTATACTTGCCGGCGGCCAGACGCGGGTGGGAGTATCAGGTGCATTGCTTAGTACATCGCTAGCCTTAAAAGATAGTATAGGTTTTGGTCGTTTCGTTGGTTTTCACGTATTATTTCGGTTGTTTCCGTTTAAGTATTATTCGCGACAGTGATTTTTCGCAGGAAGAAATTAAAGGACTGTACAAGAGCACTTCTCTATAAAATATTAGATCATATTTTAATGGAAATGGAAGAAAGATTCGAAGATTGTTACCAACTACAATTTCTTTGTCTTGCTGATACTGCAAAGTTTGGCCAGTATAACCAAACTTTTTCCACTGATTCTTTTCAAAATTTATTGGAGATATATGCCGAATCATTTTCAAAAAATCAGCGGCTCAAAAATAAACTTGACCAAATATTTGCTAATGAAAGGTAAAAAATATTTCATTGCAGCAGTTAGTGAAACAAGTTGGCGCAAATAAAGACATTTTTATCGAGGCGTATAAACTTTTTTCGCTAATTTTAACGATACCGTCGACAAGCGTGTCAGTGGAACGGAGTTTTTCTTGTCTTAAGCGTTTAAAAACTTTCTTAAGAAACACTATAATCCAAAATAGACTTTTATTTTTGGCCAATATTTCAATTCAAAAGGAGCTTCTACAGGAACTGATAAAAACTCAACCATTTTATAATGATATATTTGATAAATTTGCTGCATTAAAATATAGAAGGATTGATTTGGTGTATAAAATTTTGGGAAGTTTAGATATTAGACTTTTTACTTAGACTTTTGATAGTTGAGTATTTTTAAATTTTCTAAAATGGTGAATGCGATTTGTTTCCCTTTCTGCACTACACCTGTTTTTAGACCCGCGAGCCGCCACTATCTTGAAGGAGACATGTAATATAAAAAATACTACTTTTTCCACAACCGTTAAAGAAATAATGTTTTTTTTTAAATCGTTAACATAAAGTTAAAGTACTCCATTCTAGTACACTACATGAAGTGTAACTTTTTTAACACTTCAAAGCTTTTTTACACTTTAAATTAGTGTTTTATTTCAATGCCTACTACAATAAACTTAAATATCAGTTAATGCAATGTAACAGTAAATGCAACATTAACTGAATCAAACGGTCAAGTTACCTTTGATTCGTCATTATTGCTTTTAGTTCATGTGTAGCATTATTTATTTATAAATATATAATAAATGCATAGTTATGAAGAGAATAATAGTTTTTAAATAATAAGGAGGCTATGATTTTTGTTGCAATATAATGGCTGTGCTGCAAAAATTAAAATTAACAAGTTTAAATAAATAAAACACGTATAAAATGATATTTTGAAAAAATATTATACGGTCGTGGAAAACATAGAGTATGTAACACATGCATTAAGTGTCTTTTTTACTCATGGGATTGTCGCAATCGCCTAACGACTCGTGCTGTCAAACTTCCCATTCGTAAAAAAATACTTTATGTACTTGTTATGTAACATTTATGTAAATTACTATTATTTTACTCATATTGTGAAATAGATAATTAAAGGTGAAAAGTCAAAGTAATTTTGTTTTTGTATAAGATAAAATTAAAAGCGATTAAAAAAGTTATTTATTTGATAATTATAAAATAAACAGGGTAACCCGAATTTACTAGAGTAAGAGCTCGTGAGCGGCAGACCTTCGTCATTTTGAAAAAGCTAAAAGTGTGTCAGCGCATGCTTCCAACATGGGTTGAAGCGATGGGTAGAAGATGAAGTTTGATTAAAAGTGGCTTTGGCAGGTACCAGGTACCAAATGTTAATAAATTTAAACATAACTTTCGTCATTTTGTAGAAGCTGAATTTGATATATGCTACTTGGATACCTATATGAAAGATATTTTCCCAGTCGGCAGACGGTTTTGACAGTCCCGATCCCTTGGCAAACATTTTTGTATGGCCGTATGGTCCAATAAAGTGTAATATTGCTGTTATTTAACAAGATGTGACAAAAAGTCTTTTATACAAGTTGTAGGGTTTCTAAAAATGGACATGTCCTAAAAATATTTTGATGTGGATATACAGAGTGTTTAAAAAAACCTTTTTTTTAACCAACCTTACAGAAATAACTCTGTATACATCGAAATGTTTTCAGGACATGCCTATTTGAAAACCCTACAAATATAAGACTTTATGTTATACTATACTAACCAGAACTAACCAAAATATTGAACTTTCTCGGACCATTGGGCCACCTCAAAAGGTTTGTCTGCAAAGGGGTTCAAACTGTCAAAACTGTCGACTAAGGAAATATCTACTAATAGGTATCTAAGTAACGTTATATAAAATTCAGCTTTTACAAAATGACGAAGGTTTGCCACTCACGGGTTCTTGGAGTATAAATGATTTATCGTAAACAGTAGGGTATAAAATAAAAACTTATGGAAATGTTTACAATTTTTATTTTAAAAGAGTAAAAGTAATATATAAACGAATTTTTGATCATATTTCTTATAAAAAGATGAGGTACACATTATTTAGATCGGGATATGGCAATAAACTAAAATATGTATACAATGTTTAAAATGTAAAGCACGAGTTTTATTTATTGCATTTTTAATACAATTGTGCTATACAGGGTGTCCCACCGGGAACTGCTACGATCGAGATCTAAAAAAGTAGGCGTTGGAAATTTTTGAAAATTTGGAAGCATTGTAAAGTTAGTGGGGGACATACAACTAAAATATTTTGATAGCTTTACCACTTCTGCTTATACCAAAAGTTAATGTTTAGTTTCTTATTTTAAATGAAACACTCTACATATCATTTATTTTTTAGATTTTGCATGAAATTCTAAATATAATTTATAAAAGATGTTCTATACCTAAATCCAACCGTTTTTGACTTATTTTAAATTTGATGTCAAAAACGACGTTTGAAAGTCATTACATAACCATCAATTTCTTCTAAACAAAAGCCATAAATATAAGTTAAAGTTGGGTTTCTTGTAGAGAAAGTAATACTTTAGTAGACTGTATTATTATTTTTACAATTAAATAACATTAAGTGGTCAAAAATATTCGGTAAAAATTTTTACGACCTAAACCCTAATAGTCATTTTTTTAATGGACACCCTTAGTTTTTTCACGTTATCGTATTAATCATTAAAAATATAGATAAGTTTGTATAAGGATGTAATAAGGATGTGGATAAGGATGAAAATTAACAAAATAATTTAAAATACCAAAAAATAGAATAATTTGTGCGTTAATAAATTATTAATAAAAATAATTTCCCGTCATTGCAGTCTATAGAAAACAAAGGTTGTAACATGATTGTTTTAGGTAAAACATAATTACTTTTTTCATGGCCTACTATCTAACAAATATCAGTCATAAATGACAAAATATGCAATATCTCAGAAACGGCTGAGAAGAAATATAAAATTGAAACGGTAATTTTATATTTATATTTTAATAGTAAAAAAATATACAAGATGTTCCATTTAAAATTTCCAAAAATAAATAAATAAGTCAAAAATGTGCCACCCTAAAAAAACTAAAATTATATCTGCGATTTGCATAAAAAGCTACTGTGAAAATGTTTTTTTACCGAATTAAAACATATTTAAAAATAAAAAAATTATACAGGATAAAAGAAAACGCAAGAAATTAAGAAACATGCTGTAGCGAGTAAACGACGCAAGATAGCGAATTGCGGTTTTCATTAGTAAATTTGGCTTAAAATTTAAGCCTTGCAAATGGGGGTCAGTTTTTTTATGAAACATACAGAAACCTAAGTTTCCTATTAAAAGCGTCGAATTTGGCTCACCCTGTACAGGGGAGCCAATATTTACCCCTTAAAAATTTACATGGGATTTCCTATGTTCCGCTTTGAAATGGACCACGCGGTATACTTTTTGGTTGCACTAAACATCTTAAACGCAAATATCTCGAAAACGGTTGCTTAGAGCGATACTTTTGTGTAAAAAGCATAGAAAAGCTTTCTGGTTTACTTAGATGGTACATACATAGTAGCACAGTTTTAGAGAAATTTAACGTATTCTAGGTAGTGCTCCATAATTTTTACATAAAAATACTTGTTTAATTTAAATAGCTCATATCTAAAAACCTCTAGATACCAAATTAAGTTTCATTACAATTTTCAAAATGTACCAAAACTTATCAAAATATATTAAAACTATTTTTTAACTAATTTTCTTAATTAAAATTAATTTTATATATTGTTACAGACTTTTAAAAATGGGTTTGAATTTAAGAATTTTAGCGAGTTAGAATCATTAAATTTAGTTTGTTAATTTATTTAAATAATTAACCTTAATTTTTCCAAGTTCTTTCATCACTTTCGAAGGTTTTCGAAAACGTCCGAATTATCCATTGAAAACTTTTATCCCATCCTGTACTATGGAATTTTCGCGATATTTCTCCAAAATTCTAGATCATTTTTCACTCTTCCACATTACTATAAAAGGACGACAGAAAACCTTCGAATGATTAGTATAGATTCGACTTTTGTGCTGTAAACTTCAAGAAATTGACAACTAAAGATTTTGTCGTTGTAACCAGTAGTTACGTTTCATTGTTAATAAAAGGTATAAAAACGAAGGTACATGTTTATAGCCTTCTTTATTACCGCCATCAAAAACACCCTTTATACATTCTGTTTTAAAATATACAAATATTTAAAGATTACTTCATTAAATTCTCTTTTAAAGAAAGTCCCAATACACCCAATATTATTATAAAGTAAAATGGTGAAAAAACCGAAGTTTGACATAAATATGTCAACTCCAAACGTGCAAGCAATCAGTCAAATCGGAAAACCGAGTCTGTGATAACCCACGATGTTCGAAGTTTCAAAGTTCTGTTGCCAAGGTATTATTTGATTTCTTGTTCGACAGCTTGTATTATAAAGTTACATTTGCTAAATAACAAAAAACATGTCCTTGAAAGTTTAAGAATGCAAAAATACTTTCTAAAAATTTTTATTAAATAACTGCAAGTAAAGTGTTTTATAAAATATACAGTGTGTCCACGGATAAACTTAACTGTACCTGGAATCTATATTTAAAACGCAAAGCCATAATACTTTGTTAGAGACTTTTACTGTACCGATTCACATGATCTTTTTTTTCGATCCTCTGGGTACTAAGACTTCTCGATGCTATGCTTTTTTTTAATGTTTTAAAGCCTACTTTTACTTACTTAATTTTATTTATTGTACCATTAAATACAGAAATATATATAACAGTACAAACGGCTATCGACCTAGGTGCTTCAGCATTTTAAAGCCTAATTTAAAAAAAAAACCAAATGTATTATATGCATAGTTACAGCAAATCGGCAACCAGTGATAGATTAAGTAAAGGTTGATAAATTTAGCAGGAGTGATCAATTCTATCTAAGCCTGGGTCGTCAACCAGTGATACATTAAACCAAGAGTGATATATTTAGCAGCAGTGCTCAACTAAGGTTTGTCTAATTTTGTAACAAAACACTGTTCATATTTCTTTGTTAACAACTGTTTTGGTAGCTTTTTTCATGTTGTTTTGTGTAATTTTTTGTTTTTTACTCATTTTAACTTTTGCATTAGTTTAGTTTTTATCGGTAGATGGCTTTGACTCTCCATATAAATTTTATTTGTTCTAAGAATTTAAAAAAAACCTAACTTTGATATTAGTAATTGAAAATTTTGAAGCAAATGTCAGGGTATTTACTAAAATAGTTGGTTGTAGCTTGGCAAAGGCGTAGCTACTATGAGGTCCCTAAGCTAAGGGGGCCCCCTTTTTTTCGCCCTTTTGGGGTCATTCCACCCAGGTCCGACGACCGCTTCCCTATGTAGTGCACTGCAGCCTGAAGGCTTATTGTACCTTGACCCCTGCTCCTTCCCATTCACACACCATTTATTCCATAACTTGGATGGTTGCCGCTCGGTCCGTTCGTTCACCCCCGAGCAGAACACCGCGTGTCGTTGCCCAAAACCGACAACGGCCCGGTCACCCATCCAAGCTATGGGCGCGCACTTCACTGCTAAACTCCGGTGATCGACGCTACCGATACAACTGGAGCAGCCTCGGGGGACCCTTGGACTCTATGTGAATTTTATTCCCACATTTAAAATTGTTAGGACGTAAAAACCTTTTTTTGTATTGCTTGGAGTAGATCAAAATTTTAAATACTTTAATTGGTCCCTACTTTATTTTTGCCCAATGGCCTTTCCTTACGTAGCTACGCCACTATAGCTTATTTTTGCGACTTTGTAATCGAATAACTTTTTGTCTTGAATAAAATAAAATATTTACCTTCCTATCTCCCACCCAAAAAGCAATCAATACTGCGATAAAACAATGTCATACGCAGCTGATATCCCACAAGACATCCATTATTCGAGCATGGTCTACGATGGTAAGCTATTATTTTAAAAGATTTTGTTACGTTTTTTTGTTGCGTTTATTTCTTTTTTCAATTATATATAATTATATAAAGCCCGTCACAAATCGACAGGTTTAATCTAGTTATTTTTACTTTTGATATTTTGAAAAAAACTTATTTTTTAGAATTTTTTTGCATCGACTAAAATGCTAAAAGCTATAATAAAAATCGCCGTAGAATATACAGGTTGATTTAACATCGCAAGAATGGTGCTTTAAAAAAGTAATTAAAAGTGTATAATTAAAATTATTCCTATTGGTTATGATTTCTAGGGAAAATTAGGGTTTACGTTTTTTAAAAATAATATTTAATAAAATGTTTTTCCTTTTTGGAATAAAATCATTAAAAATAAATGCCTTATGATATACAGGCAGAATAAAATATATATTTACAAACACTTTTTTAAAAATAAAAAAGAGTAATGGAAATTTAAACATTTTAATTAATAAATCGTTACCTTTTCCGTTACTACTTATATACATTTTAACTTAACTGGGTAATGTTTGCATATAAAAAGTAAAATACATTATTTATGAAGCAAAACCCATTGAGGTACTTTAGTTTACACTCAATTATCCCAAAGAATTCTTAGCGATAGGAAAAAACTGTATTAAACTTTTTGTATTAGTTTTTAATGCTTTTAAATGAAGTGGTTACAAAAATAATTAATTATTTTTTTAAATTTTTCGCTATATTACTCATATGCTTTTGAATCACCCTGTATATAATATGAAACTTTTTATTATAGCTTTTAGCATTTAAAATAAAGCAAAATATTTTTTGAAGAATAACCTTTTTCCTGAATATTAAAAATAAATACTTTTAAAAGTATAGTTAAGTCCATCCATGGCAGAGTTGGGTAGTATTCGAATACTCAGTATTCTGAATCCTATTCAGAATACATTGGGCTTGTATTCAAAGAGTATTCGAATACATCTGTGTGTTTGGTATTCAATATTCGGAAAAATACTTTTTGGTCAGAATTCAGAATACTGTTTTTGAATGATAGTATTCGAATACAATTTTTGAGTATCGAAATACCGGGGTGTAAAGTATTCGAATACCGGCAAAAAACTTCCTATTTACATTTTTTTCTATCCTAATGTCAGGCGAGTTACGAGTGCCTGACCAAATTGACAAAATTTGAAAAACACTCTGTATAACTACAATTTAAGGAACAAAGTCAGAGTCTCAAATTTGTCAAATATATATTAAAATTTAGGTGACATGTTTCGCCGTCTCCGGCATCATCAGACCTAACTATTTAAAAACAACAGTTACAAACACTCTGTATCTCCAAATCAAATCAAGTTAGCTATTATTAATTTTTACCACTGAATTTGTTTCAAAAAATTAAAATCTAAACTAACCTCACAGCAATATATTTTTTTAACATTCTGTTTACAACGACACATTTTTAAGAGATGCCATTTTGGAAAACTTACCAATCTTATTTGCGACTTTTTGTTATATCTGGTTAAATAACAGAAATATTGGATCGGACTATTGGGCCTACCCAAAGTGTTTGTCTGTCAAGAAGTTGGAACTGTCGAAGCTGTCTGGGCTGAAGAAATATTTTCTTATACAAGGTCCGGCAATAGGATTGAACTATTTTGAAAAGATTGCCATGGAAATATCGTTTATTTGACTTTCTTTCAACAAAAATCGATAGCACAATTTCTTAGTTTTCATCGGTTGAAATAATCGTGCTTGGCGACTTCAATGACCATAATAAGGATTGGCTGGGCTCTTCAAAAACTGACCCCTAAGGCAGAGCAGCCGAAATCTTCGCAGTCAGTAACTCTCTTACCAACCTTATTATGGAACCCACCTACTTTCCTAGAGTCCCAAATCATAGTTCAAATCCCCTTGATCTCTTCTTACTACCAACCCCGAACTCTATCAAACATCTGTCACAGCTCCCCTAGGTCGCTCAGATCATGGCTTAGTTACTATATCTTACCTTGCACCACCACGCACCGTATGGCACTACAACTCAGCCGACTGGGATGGCCTGAGGGACTTCTTCGCCACGTACCCCTGGAATTCCATCTGCTTTTCTTCTGGTGATCCTTCTCAAATTTGCAATCAACTGACGGAATCAATTCAATTGAGCATTAAAACCTATATTCCACACACCATTAAGAACCCCAAACAATCCAATATCAAACCCTGGTTTTCCAAATCTTGTGATAAAGCTAGAATTTTAAAAGTTCTTGCTCACAAAAAGTTTCTACAGAATCCTAGTCCAGAAAATCGACAGGCCAGCATTAAAGCAAGAAACTACTACAATCAAACAATTTCTGAAGCCAAAGACGCCTTCGACAATCGTATTAAAAACAAAGTTCTTTCTTGCTCAAATGGCAGCAAATCTTTCTGGTCCTTTGCGAAAAACATAAGTAGGAATTTTTGTACCAGTTCTTTTCCGCCACTAGCTTTGGAAGATGAAATTGTTTCTACCGCTAAAGGAAAGGCAGAATTATTTGCTAAACAATTTGCTGCCAATTCAACCCTTGACCCTCCCATAAATCATCCAATTCCAGCGGTTACCCCAGTTCCTCCTAAAATGCCCGATATTATTTTTAAGGTAAAACACATTAAGCGTATCCTTTCTTCCCTTAACACCAAGAAATCGTCTGGGCTGGATGGCATACCAGCAATCGTTTTAAAAAAATGTGCTCCAGGACTTGCGCCAATCTTAACTCGGCTCTTTCGAATTTCTTACGACACAGGTATCTTTCCGGCGAGCTGGAAAGCTGCACGTGTTCAACCTATTCCCAAGAAAGGATCTAAATCTCTTCCATCTAACTATAGACCAATTTCAATTCTCTCAGTTCTTTGTAAAGTAATGGAAAAACTAATTAATTCACAAATTCTTAGGTACTTAGAGAAACACAAAATTTTGCATGACAGGCAGTATGGATTTCGCCACAAAAGATCTACAGCAGATCTTCTTTCCTTCGTATCACACTGCTGGAATAAGTCTCTTGAGTTTCTAGGTGAGTCCCAGATCGTTGTTCTTGATATATCCAAAACTTTTGACCAGGTCTGGCATGTCGCACTTCTTAATAAACTTCCCTTCTATGGTCTTTCAACTAAACTCTGTACTTGGCTCTCTAGTTATCTATCTGATCGTCGTATATCAGTTATTGTGGACGGCCATTCTTCATGCTTTCACCAAGTAAATGCTGGAGTCCCTCAGAGCTCAGTTCTGGCACCAACATTGTTTCTTCTTCACATCAACGACCTTCTCTCGTCCACAACTAATTCCATTCATAGTTTCGCCGACGATAGTACCCTTCACTCCAGTTTTCAGGTTCCTAAACCCCTTACTAAACCTGACTTGGAAAACAAACCCAGAGCGATGCAGATATCTCTTTCGCAGGATCTTAATTTAATATTGGATTGGGGCGCTAAAAATCTCGTCCATTTTAATGCATCCAAGACACAATCATGTTTCTTGTCGCGAAAAGAGTCATCAAATACTCATCCTCTACTTATGAGCGGCCAAGTTTTACAGAGCAAAGACACCTTTAATCTTGTGGGCGTCACATTTGAAAGTAACCTTAACTGGCATAAACACATTGTATCTATAGCCACGGCAGCTTCAAAAAAGCTTGGATTTCTCTTTCGAGCCAAAAGTATTTTTCTCCTTCTAACTTATACACTTTATATGTGTCCCAAATGCGACCTTCCTTTGGAATATTGTTCTTATATCTGGGGCATGGCGTCCCCCACAACCCTAAGCATTCTTGATTCTATTCAAAGAAGAGCTATTCGTCTCATTAATAATCCTTCACTTACAGAAAGGCTTCCCTCTCTTGCCCATCGTCGGGCTGTGGGGGATTTATCGCTTTTTATAGGTACTTCCATGGCTTCTGCTCTGAAGAATTGTCCAGTATAGTTCCTCCACTTACGGTTCCCAACAGAGAAACTCGTGGTTCCGCGCGTATGCATTCCTATACGGTCCAACTGGACAGACCCCGAACTTCCCACTTTGTTCGTTCTTTTATCCCTAGAGTTTCTAGGTTGTGGAACCTGCTGCCCGCTGAGGTCTTTCCTTCCCCCAAATCTTCAAGTATGTAAGTCTCGTGTCAACAAACTCCCTCTTGCCTCGCTTAAGACACCCACGGTACGTACGTTAGTATTAGGCTTTTAGCCTTCGTGGTTTGTTTAAAGATAAAAAAACGCAGTCCATTGTTCCAATTCAGAGAAACTTTCGACGTGAATTTAATTTGCGTGCTAACGTATCAAGAAGAAATGCAATTTAAAGATGGGTAAGAAATTTTTTTCTACTCGTCCCCGAACACTTCCTCAACTTAAATAAAAAATTTCGTGAAGAGATACATTCGATAACCATGAACGTAGATTTATTGACGCGTGTTATGCGCCATTTCTACCAATATGCAGCGGTGCATTGAAGAAGGCGGTGGTCATCTTTAGATTGTAATTTTTGCAAATTGAAAGTGTTTTAATTAATTCCCAGAATTATATTTTTAATTTTAGTAAAAACAAGTCAAAATATATTTTTGGTACCTTTACAGTGGGCTATTAAAAACGTTCAATCCTATTGCCGGACCTTGTAGATACCTAAGTAACATATATAAAATTCAGCTTTTCCAAAATGACGAAAGTTAGGTTTTAATTTAATAATCTTTGGTACCTCGAACCTGCCAAAGCCACTAAGAGGCAAGCTTTATAGCCTTCCATAGCTTCAACCTATGTTGGAAGCATGCTCTGACAAACTTTTAGCTTTTACAAAATAACGTCCGGTTTGCCGCTCACCGGCTCTTGGACTATGTACCATGTCAAAGTCAATACGTAACAACGTTACCGCCAACTATATTGTGTGGTATTTTTAGGGCGACGGGCCCCAACCTTTAGAGCACTTTACCAAAATTTAGAGACTAATGGCTCAAAATATATTTACTGTTTTGGCGAAGCACTTTCGAGCTTCGGTGGTGTTTGCAAATTAAAATTAAATTTTCAAGTTCTAAGTACTGCATCTCTATTTTACGGACTTAGTAGAAAAGTTTTCCAAAAAATGAAAAATAAATAACAGTGTGTCTACCTGAGTTGGCGTTAAATGTGAAAATTTGTTATTATTTTTACGAGCAAAAATATTTTTATAAAAATTTCTCCTTAGTTTAATACCTAAAACGCAATCATCAGATATAAAATTGTATTATTTATCTACGAGGTGGGAAAAAATGTAATTTTTGATTAAAAGTAAAGGCCGCTTTCAGACGGGCGACTTTTTGCAGTCGAAGTTGACCGCAAAAAGTCGATCGTTTGTGGTTGATTGTCGCTACTTGCAGTTGTCATTTAACAACCATGGAAAAAGCGATTCCTTTTCATACGGGTGTTTTTCGACTGCAACCGAACTTCTGCCGCTGATTGTCGCCGATCCCGTCGACTGACTACACGTTAGTTACAACTACAGTTGTAGTCGAAATTGGCGACAAGACGCCGATATTTTTGTAGTCAACTTCGACTGCAAAAAGTCGCCCGACTGAAAGCGGCCTAAAGTTGATATTTTTCCTAATCCCAAAAATTGTTATTAAGAAATGCTGTTTAGAATTAAACAGTTCCTTGCAATATATGCAGCTTTGGTCTGGTTTCAATAACAATAAAGTCTTTGGGCCAGTAATAAAATCGACTCGACTTTATGATAATAACACTTTTAAAACTTTTTGGGGGGATCTCTTTTAAGGAGTCTACCACGAATATTCATACCACCATATATGGAAGCGGCACTTTAACCCAGTCTGTCAATGTCAAATATTTGGGATGCCAGACTGGGCGAACGCGTCCCTTTTTTGTCGGACAAGTTTATTACAATTTTTTAATGCAATTTTTAAACATTATGCCAAAATCGCAAGGGTTACAGTCACGTAACCCGCCTAGTTCAATACCGAAACATTTGTTTGATTCTCATGGTTTCATGACTGTTACCCTGACCATTTTTGGCACAATGTTTAAAAATTGCTTGTAAAACATTGTAATAAACTTGTTTAACGAAAAAAGGACGCGTTTGCTCAGTCCGACTCCCTAAACATTTGACATTTACAGACTGGATTAAAGCACGCTTCCATATATGGCGGTATGAATATTGGCAGTGGACTTTTTAAAAGAAACCCCCTAAAAAAGTTTTAAAAGTGTTCCTATCATAATGTCCATTTCATTAGTGGCCCAGGAACTATGTTGACTCGACATAACAAAAATGATCAGGATTATTTATTGTAATGGGTATTCTAATTAAAGTAGATAACAAAAATTAAAACAAAAAAAAATCTATTTTAAGATATTCTAATTAACAAATAATTTACTTAAAGATTTTTGTAGACACTGGCTAAACGACCGCCGCGCCGGCCCTATTTGCTCAATTTTAAGAAATAACCGCAGTCGGGCGGATTTTTATATCTACGTATATGAAAACCGTCGAAAATTAAAATTAATTTGTTACTACCAGCGGTTTTAACTTATTTCATCCATAAAAGCCGTCGTTTGGCGGTTTTGCTTATAAAAACTATTGAAAACCGCCGAATAATAGTTAAAATTAACCTAACTTTAATAATTATTTGTTTTATTCTTTAAAAATATTTTTATTATTGATAAATCAGACAAAAATGAAACTGGGAGACACGTTTGACACCTACGATGATTTTGCTGAAGCTCTTAATAAGTTAAAAAATATATATCTACCTATCTTTTGGGAAAAGAAAAGCTAGAAGTACCTTATTTTAGCAGCAAAAGAAACTGATCTTTTTATAGAACTAAAACTTTAGTATTACCAACTAAATTATGCATGTATTGAGGGTGGCACAAGCTTTAAAATTTTCAGAAAAAGGAAAAGAAAAGTTACAAGATAAAGGATTCACAAACACGGCTTATTTTTTTAAGCATATAAAAATTTAAAAAGTGTATTTAAGTTCTCCCTGTGGCTCAAGTGTTATAAGCGTTGACCCGAAAGCGACATGATACCGAGTTCGATTCTGGAATAAAAACCGCCGGACGGGTGTTTAGCCAGTGCCTTTTCTGTAATACCGTCAATTTTGTTTTCCTACGACCACTTGTAAAAATAGCAAATAGCACACTGATTTCATGCATAGAAAATGCGTTATATCACACTAGTGTTGCAAAGTACTTTACAGCACTAGTGTTGCAAAGTACTTTACAACACTGGTGTAATACATATTATGATGTCATTTTAAAAACTGCTATTGGTTTTGCAAGTGACATATTTATTGTAGTGACAGTAAAAAAACTTTTTATTTACCTTAAACGGTAGAACCCAAATTAGCGAAAATCATCTTATTTTATATTTATTAAAATTTACGAAAAAATAAAAACATAAATAAAAATAGACATAACCACAAAAAACAACTTTCACTGACTGGCCCAGTGTTGTCAGGTAAGTAGATCAAATTAAAAATCTCCCTTCTACCTTTGAGCACGTACTTTATAGAGGCAGCCTTGCCGCTTGACCGTTCGACCTAAAGCGCCAGAGAAAAAAGCCTATAGATCAAATTCCTTCCTCTCTTTCTTCGTGTACTCAAACAACTAGTTAAATCTTTTTTAATCCCTAATTAAACCTAAGGCTAATACACACTTTATGAATCCACTTTCTTTTATCCATTCATAAATAGAATCAGACCCTTCCGACGTTGCCAAATGCTTTCCATATTTTGCATGGTAACTGACGTTTGGTAGTCGTTTTTCCTTACTTTTAGGACTTTAGGTTATGCATTTACAATTTTCATATTTTTTTATATTTTTCTTAAAAATATGAGGAAAAACTTGTTATTTTTACTTAATTTTATATGTGATGTTCAGTTTCATTAACTCGTTTTACCAATTTTACCCCACCCAGCACCCCTTTTCACTCCCGGTCCCGTAAGTTTATTTACTGATATTTTTAAAAAACGGAATATTTTGGATATGCACCACTTACGTTTTATTTAGAAGATTGTCTAAAATATGTGAGAATCGATAATTTTTTAAAAAACACTTATAATGGCAGAAAACCGTATTAAACTATTAGCGTTATTACCTAACAAAACCATACAATTTTTATTAAGTGAGGGCCTTTTAAATTCCAAAATGATAAAAGTTATATAATGCTTCTAGGTAGGTGATTTTCGATGTAAAAATATTGTCAAAACAGTATAATATAGCAGTGAGGAAAAGTATATATCACACTAGTGTTGCAAAGTAAATATCACCCTAGTGTTGCAAAGTTCTCAATTGTTTTTTATTTTTTCTGAACAGACAAACTTTAATTTATTTATTTTTTGGTGAATAATTTGTGGTCGTAGGAAAAATAGTGTACAGTACTCGTGTGAAAATGACTTTCTTACACTCGTGGGTTTGTCGCACTCGTGTCGCACTCTGTCACTGTTACAAAAGCTGAGTTTGAACAATAGTAATTTATGTAACAAGTACATAAAGTGATACTTTTTTACTGAATGGAAAGTTTGACAGCCCGAGCAATTAGGCGAGTGTGGCAATCCCATGAGTAAAAAAGACACTTTATGCATGTGGTACATACTATATTTTTCTACGACCAATAAAAATTTTCCAAATTACTAGTTTATACATGTTTTATTTATTTAAACTATATAATTTTAATTTTTGCAGCACAGCCATTATATTGCAACAAAATATATAGCCTTATATTTTTAAAAGACAATTATCCTCTTCATAACTAAGTCGTTATTTAATTTTAGAAAACTGTATATGCTGTCCAAATTTTGAAACTAGTGACACATGGACATAAATGAATAATGACAAAATTAAGAGGGAACTTGACCGTTAGGGTTCAGTTGATGTCGCGCTTACATGAACATTGCATAACAAAACACTAATTTAAAGTGTGAAAATGTTTTTGAACACTTTATGTAGTCTACTAGAATGGAGTACTTTGTCTTCATGCTAACGATTTAAAATACTGCATTTTTTTTAACGTTCGTGGAGAAAAACTTTTATTTTTTTAATAACGGTAACTCAGTAATTATAAATTACATACAAGTTTGTGTGTAACATTTACGTTTACTTGTTATTAAAAAAGACGCAAGCAAAGTGGTAATATGAAACGTGAAAATTATAAATTATATTTCACAGAATAATGTGATTCTTTGTATTGTATTTCAAAGTGCATATTTCTATAGCGGTAAGCATGAATGCATTTTCTAAAATATAATGGGGTATAATGTTGCGTTTACCCGGAAATAAAAATTCCTTATGCGCATATATAACAAAGAAAATGAGTTAAAAACACAAAACATTTACATATAAAAAATAAAAATAAAGTTTTAAAGTAAATTCAGTTAATATCAAAGACGTTTTTATAGTTTTCTTTATTTATAAAGAAAATATACCAAGTAATTTTGTTTCTGGGTATACCTATTTAAATATTTTATTTTAAGTTTGTATTCGTCTTTCATAGTAGTCTCTAAAGAGTAAACTGGTTTTATATTGGGGACTATTTTTGTTGCATAATTTTTTATTTTTCGCTCGTATCGCCGATTTTATTGAAATTTAGCAAACGAGAGTGTTTAGAAGCACTGATCTCAATTTAAATTCCGTTTTTTGCTAAAACACCTTATTATTGATTTATGAAGTGGGTCACTTTGACTTAATCTCAAACCTGCACGGAATTTTTTTTCCGCAATTATTATCTTCCCTCTTAACAGTACCTTGACACAACAAAACTGAATGGTTGGTATTTTATCATAAAAGCAATTATTTTGGTGTAACTTGTGTGAGGAATAAATCTCAATTCATAAACTGATATTTCGCTCCCGTTGCCGTAGCAGTTGTTGTTCAGTTAAATTTGGCGTGTAATGCCATTGAAATTGTTTATTTTGGGTCAAACTGACCTCCATATTTGTAATTGAAACCACGAAAAAAAACTCAAAATACAAATATTAAAATTGGTAATGGACCCATAATGGCTTAGTATTATATTTCTATAACTTTTAAAGATATCAAAATCTAACTTATGCCAATTTGTAATATTAAGAAGCAACTTTTTTAAAGAATTACATCAGCTCTAGTCAATTTTTCTACTTTTTGAGATACGCCACTTCGTGATATTGTCGACGAAATTGCTTATGGCTACGTGTTATAACTTGAAAGTATGTAAAATTATTTTAATTAACCTGCCATATTTTATTTTGTGTAATTATAAATGCATCAGTCAAATGCTAATACAGGTTGTCCGACTATATTTTAACCCATTTTGACCGCGAATAATTTTAGAAGAAATAAAATTATCAAAATGCGGTGTTCGCAGAAAGCCTTAGATTTTTAATGTTTGTTTTTATAACCTTGCCATTTGGTTGTGACATTTATTTCTTACGAAAACGGCCAATTTTCGTATATAGGGCAAGTTTGTCATTTTAAATGGAACGTCATGTATATATTTCTATAATTTCAAAAAATAATGGATTTATTAATCTCTAAAAATTGACTGCATAGCAATAAAGAGTATTATTTAAAACAGAAAATTTGCTACTTACTCATTATTTAGTTTTGGTTATGCAAAACTTAAATTAAACAAAAGTTAAAAAGCCACCAAGAATTACTCACAATGCACAAATGAAATACCAAATAACTATACCTGATAACGGTCGACCGTAGATGGAAGCTTGGATTTAGGCGGCCGACGGCGTCAATTTTACCTGGATTTTACGATCGGGAATTTTCAAATTATAAATTAAATTAGGATGAGTGTGGTCCTGTCACTGTATAGGGAAACGTTTTCAGTGTTGCAACCACTATATTTATTAAAATACTGCAAATTTTGTCAATGTTGCCAACACTATATTGGGTTTTAAATGAAAAATGCTAACTTTTATAAGAACTGCGCATGTGCAAAGGTGTATAGCAATTCTCCCAGTGTGGGGTAAAATTTTCGTGCGCAGGTTTATTGAAAATATATGGGGATCATTTTCTACTAGCAATCCTTTTAATTTTTAGATCATTAAGGAACACCAACAATTTTTGTGTTATCATTTAGTTAATAGATTAAAAAATATTTTTACATAGACAAAATTCTTTTACAGCACCAAGAAGGTACCTAAATTTTTATTTGATCATTTTAAATACTCATTATTTATCAGAAATTTTTTTTTCCGTATTTTTTTTAATATTCCTCTACTATTCCTTAGCACACGAACCAATTTTTATCAAAATCCAGTAAATATTCACTGATATATTTTAATTGACAAAAAAGAAATAGTAGAAATTTTTAATCATTTCTACATTTTTAAAAAATTTAAATTTTTAGAAATCGTTGAGGGCGATTTCTTTCAACTTATAAAACTAATAAAATATGTTAATAGATAGATTAAAATCAAATGGTCGATTTTTAGTGGTCCGCTTAAGAAATTCTAACTCTACTACGATTTATTAATATGCCTCTTTATATAAGTTAATGCAACGAAAATATGCTTTTAACACTCGGAAAAGCTTACTAGAATTCCCAAATACCACTTTTAACAGATTTAGGATCTGGTTGGTGATTTAGATTACTAATTTCGTTAATTCGACATACCAACGGTCTTGAATCCACTTGGTTTTAACTACACAAAGTTTAATTAAACAAGAATGTATACTATTGAAACTCAGATACTGGGTTAGTAGAAAGTACTGCAATTTTTAAATACAGTGTGAAATGCTTTGTTTTCAAAATACAGAGTGTTACAGTTTTAAGAAAAAAAATGGCAATTTACTTTCCTACCACTTCAGAAATTTAAACAAAATATGGTACACTTCTTTTGATCATTATATGCCATTTTTGCTGTAAAAACTTTTAAAAACGCGTTTGAACAAGATTTGTAATTGTGTCGTAGTCAAATGGTAATTTTAGGATAATGGCTTCTATCTAGGCAAATGCTTTCTGCCTGTGCAAATAGTGTATTTTTATTTTCAAATGTTCATTGCCTAGGCAAATGCAATTTGACTAGTAAATTACCATTTAATTTTATTTGCCTAAGCAATTTTTAAACAAATGGAAATAGAAATATTTGCATAACCACACGGTCACGCAAAGCTTTCACATGACCCTCCAATGTGACAGTTTAGCATGATCGTCTATAGCGCTTCTCGAACCTTCGTCGACAAAACACACTATGCGCCTAATATGTTATCAAATATATTACAGTTAGGAGCACTCTCGTTTGCTAAATTTCAATAAAATCGGCGGTACGAGCGAAAAAATAAAAAATTATACAACAAAAATAGTCCCCAATATAAAACCGGTTCACTTTTTAGAGACTACTATGAAAGACGAATACAGACTTAAAATAAAATATTTAAATAGGTATACCCAGAAACAAAATTACTTGGTATATTTTCTTTATAAATAAATCATATACAAAATGTTAAATCCGGTCCTGTTGTTTGTTTTTCGCTAGTCAGTAATGTTTACTGCGCATGCCCACAAGGGGACTGCGCAGTACCCAAGTAGGGGTTATTATGATTTTCGCTGCATTCATGGAAATAGAAATATTTGCATAACCTGACGGTCATGCAAGCTTTCACATTGGGAGAATCATGGTTAGTCCTGGTTAGTTAAATCTTTTTTAAAGCGCTTTATTCAGAAAAAATATTTAACCAACCAGAAACTAACCATGACCCCCAATGTGACAGTTTAGCATGATCGTCTATAGCGCTTTGAACCTTCGTCGACAACTATGCGCCTAATATGTTATCAAATATATTACAGTTAGAAGGTTGCAAATGCCATTTTCCTAGGAAAATGGCTTTTAAATAGAAACTTTTTAATTGGTCATTTGCCCAGGCAAAAAGCATGTGCCTAGATAGAAGCAATTTTCCTAAAATTACCATTTAACTGCGACATGTATATACTCGGTTACTTTGGTCCCCATAATATCATCGATATAAAGGTAAAACTAACTAAGAAACAATTTTATGTTTTGAGGATATCAACAATTTTATATAAAATTTGCTTTCAAAAAATGCCTTTGCTATTATGTTTTATATTGCTATCAAAACTAATGGATTCCATAAAAAGGTGCTTTTAATTTTTACAAACAAAAATATCCAAAAATGTTAGAAATAACAGTTTTCGTACTTAGTAAATTTTACCTCTTCCTGTAACCTAGTAATTTTACCATATAGTGCATAATTATAATAATGCAACTGCACACAAAAACACTAAAAACAATTATAACTTACTAAACTAAAAACAAAATTAATGGTTTGACTTAATACATCATCGATTAATATTCTGTCTCGATTTTTGCATCCAAAAAATTCACTTAGTGACGCATACGGAATATTATTTATTTACGTTTTAAGTTACATAGGGAGTTTTACCGTTACTACAAAAGTTTTTTTTGCACTTGGTAAACTTTAACATTTTATTTTAGGGCTTTGGAAGTTAAACATGGAAGTTTCGAGTTGTTCATATGATAAAACTATTACCGCAAGTAACTTGAGTATGATTAACTCATTTTTGGGAAAAATGTTACTTAGTGACTTTTACCTTTATACCGACGATATTTTCTCGTTCGATGAACGGTTTTCGTTTAAAGAAATACAAGTTATTTGATGCATGGCAAATTCGCTAAAGGGACACCGCACCATTTGCATTAAAAACCGGCATCGGTAAAAATTTTAATATAAATAACTTATTATTTTCGTAAAGATTTCGGGGAGTTACCGGTAGTATTTTAAATTTAAGGCTCCCCAAAGTAACATCACTAAAGAATAACAAAAGGTCTAATATATTACTTTTCTTTAAATATATTTTTAATTAAAGAACCAAATAACCTCACTTCTTAACTTCTCTATGTTTTTTGAAAATGTATTAAAAGCAAAGTAATGTAACGATGTGCTTTTTAATATGTTTCAGTGACGTCACTTTGGGCAACCCTAAATCAAAAATATGTTTTCCCCAAAATATTTATGTAAATATTACCAATAGGGTTAGGATTCTAACATACTACAATCTAAAAGCATTTTACCGATATCGGTTTTATATGCAAATAGTGCTGGGTCAGTCTTCATAATAATAATTCCTTTAAAATCTTTTTTAGGAAGGTTGCTTTTGACAAGTCTACCACCAATATTTATACCGCCATATATGGAAGCGCCGCTTTAACCCAGCCAGTAAATGTCAAATGTTTCGGGTGTCGGACTGAGCGGACGCGTCACTTTTTTGTCGGACAAGTTTGCCAAAATGTTTTTAAAGCAATTTTTAATCATTGTGCCAAAATCGTAAGTGTTACAGTCACAAGAACAATGGACATGTTTTGGTTATCGGATTGGACGGGTTTCGTAACTTTAACCCGTACACTTTTTTGCACAATGTTTAAAACTTTATGTTTAACATTGTGGTAAACTTGTCCGACAAAAAAGTGACGCATTCGCCCAGTTCGAAACCCGAAACATTTGACATTGACAGGCTGGATTAAAGCGCCGCCTCCATATATGGCGGTAAGAATATTCGTGGTAATTTCGTCAAAAGCAACCCTCCTAAAAAGGTTTTAAAAGTGTTATTATCATAAAGTCAATTTCATTACTGGCCCAGGGACTATTTTTTTATTTGGAGATGATTAAATTTACCATTTAAAAGTAACAGCTAAATTATGATGATAAGGAAATCATTTTTTGATTCTCCTAAAGTTGTGACAATTTATTTCCGGATTAGCAAGTTATAAAGAGAAACCACCTTTAAGAAACCCCCGGTATATCCTTATACTTAATATGTTTAAAGCATAAAGGAACGTATTACTTTGGAATTAAAACGTACTCTCCAAGTTTTAACTGCACTCCCATTGCATAAAGTGTAATAGAAAGCAACCTCAGAGAGCCATAAAAACTACGGTAATTTGATTATCGAGACTATTCTATTGCTTTGTTCTTGAAAGGATTAGTTCATAAAGTTTTAGTGGGTACTTTAACCTTTAATCTTAAACGTTTAATTTCTACATAGTAGCTTATAAAACGTTGCTTTTCATTACAAAATATTTATGTTAAAATATTTTTTAAATAAACCTAAATCCTAGATAGTTCATATTAGGTAATACTCAAGGCCCGATCCAGCTGTTTCGCTGCTCCGGGCAAAACAATATTTTTTGCCTTTACGTTATTCCATAGATGGTGTCATTTTAGCCCATAAAAAGACAAATTTTCCCTACCAATATTATTGAAACAAAATAAATTGTGTTTTTAGAGATTTATTCAGTAATAAATTAAAAACTTAAGACGTAGAAGTAATTAATATAATAATCACATAAAATCTTACATGTACTGAAACCAGAGCTTTGGTTTTAAAGTGCAAAGTAAGAATATACAGGGTGATTCACGGTCGATGGTAGGTTAGACGTTTATGGAATACGGAACGTAGAATTTTTCTGAAAATTTAGCATCTTACATATTCTTACCTGTTCTATCGATCTAAAATATTTTCAGCATTGCGACGTTGCCGCTTCTATCAAAATGTCCTAGAAACTTTATTTTTTAAATGGAACACCCCTATATTAACAAGTTTTTATATTCGCCCTTTTATTATAATACTTTTTTGTTAATATTGCCCTATACCTATCTCTATCGATTTTCGAGATAAAAATAATTAGTGTTAAATATGGTCCAAAACATGGCCCTAATTAAACTTTAGTAAATAAGTGCGCTCAATTCACGAAAAGTTGATGTTTTAGTGGTAGTTTAGACAGACACGATGTATTTAATTTACATCAAGAAATCGACTCCATATCATACAGGGCGTGCTAAAATTACTATTATTTCCGTTATTTCTAAAAGGGGTCAAAAGATCATTTTTTCAAATGAAACCCCTGTATATTACTCAATAAAATAAAAAATGGAAAAGAACGTTTTAAGATGACATATCATGTCCCTATACCTAAATCATCAAGTTTTCTTAATAAAGCCGCTTTTTTGTGAAAAATTATTTTTTAAATAATTTAATTTTAAGTAACCATGGAAATATCAAGCCTATGACAGTTTGGTGACTTTCATAGCTTATAAACACTTATTGACAGTCTTTAAAATAATCTTCCAAAATGAAACGTGACAAAAAAATGGTTTCAAGAAAAATTTTAACTAAATGGTTTCTGTATTTTCAAGAAGAATAAAATTAGCTTTTTTATTTATGATGACACACTTAATGCTGAGGGATATCTCGAAATACTAAGGAAGACTGTTACCGTTTTTGTCGATAATTTGTCTTTAGAGGAATATAGGAATTCGTGGTTTCAACTGCACGGATTGCCAACTCATTGCACCCAGGAAGTTGCTAGGGAACTTTACGAAATGTTTGACGATCGTTGGTTTAGGCGCTTGGGGCCATGGGATTGGCCACCGGGATCACCGGATCTCACGCCGCTTGACTTTTTTTTTTGGGCCGTTCTTAAAGGAAGGGTGTACATGTAGTGTGGTGTATTGAAGATTTGAATCCTCATCAAATTGAAAAAGCAAGCACAAGTCGTGTACAAAAGCATATTTTAAAATGTTTAGAATGTAATGGACAGCATTTCCAGCATTTATTTTAAAAAATTGTTATTTTGTTTACAATTTTGTTATTTTTATTCGTCTTAATTATATATTGTATATTATTATATATATAATTATTTCCTGTACTTTCACATGTTAATTGAATTATTTTGTAGTCGTACAAACTTCCTTTCGTTCCTTGGTGTTAATTCAGGATACATTTGGTTAAATTTTTTGCAACTTCTGGCAATTGATTTGATCACACTCTCCGTGTATAATAAATAATTTTATAAGAACTTCGTTTGAATAATTAGTATTTGCGTTCATTTTGGAAGATTATTTTAAACACCGTCAATAACTCTTCAAAAGTTACTTATAAAAGTCACCAAACTGTCATAAGCTTGATATTTCCATGGTTACTTAAAATTAAATTCTCTAAAAATATTTTTTTACAAAAAAGCGGTATTATTAAGAAATCTTGATGATTTAGGTATATGAATATGATATGTCATCTTAAAGTGTTCTTCTTCATCTTTTATTTTATTGAGTAATATACAGGGGTTTCATTTGAAAAAATGATTTTTTGACCCCTTTTAAGAATAACGGAAATAATAGTAATTTTAGCACGCCCTGTATGATATGGAGTCGATTTCCCGGTGTAAATTAAATACTTCTGTGTCTGTCCAAACTACCACCAAAACATTAACTTTTCATGAATTGAGAGCACTAGTTTACTAAAGTTAAATTAGGGCCATGTTTTGGCCCATATTTAACACAAATTATTTTTTATCTCGAAAACCGATAAAGATAGGTATAGGGCAATATTAACAAAAAGTATTATAATAAAAGGGCGAATATAAAAACTTGTTAATATAGGGGGTGTTCCATTTAAAAAATAAAGTTTCTAGGACTTTTTGATAGAAGCGGCAACGTCGCAATGCTAAAAATATTTTAGATCGATAGAACAGGTAAGAGAATGTAAGATGCTAAATTTTCAGAAAAATCCTGCGTTCCGTTTTCCATAAACGTCTAACCTACCATCGACCGTGAATCACCCTGTATAAATAAACAACAAATCCATGCATTTAATACAATAATTTTTTTCGAACCTTCTGTTCTGCAAAAATCTTTAATAATTTCCTTTAAATTAAGACTGTCACAAACCTCGTGTTTTATTGAAATCATAGCCAGTCCAGTTATTCCATTTTGTGTCATGGTAAATCGCAAATAATGTTTAATTATGTTTAATTTGGAGAAACTTCTTTCAACACTTGCAACAATCACTGATAAAGTTAAATGAATTCTAAGAGCAATACTGATGTTTGGACCTAATCCTAAATCTACTATGAATTTTAAAACTTTTTGCGGAGACAAATAACTGTCTAAAATCGTACTAAGGAGTGATAACTCCTCTTGCATTTACATAATATGAATTTCTCACGAGTTAAAATAATCTGGAGGTCCTTACAATTATTTAAAATTTCTCTTATGGGAAAACCTAACTACAAGGAGTTTATAGCTGTGTCTATGTGATAAGACACTTCGATTTTAAATTTTTGACGCGGGTCAATGACTGGTTCATCATGACCCTCATAACCAAACATCATTTTTTCAAACGAATTTGATGTTGACGGACATTTTCAAAATCAAACATCTCGCTATCAATTTTAGTAGCTAAAGCTTTGGCATCTTCAAGAACTTGGTTAAAGTACTATCTAACATTAACTTATCAAATTTGAATTTGACAAATGAAGTATAACCAATTGTTTCAATGTCAATTTAAAATTTCAGAATTTGTTGTAAATGTACACTAACTCAAAACTTTACCTTGCATTGATTTACTGACAGGACTTATCCGATTTAATAAAAAGACGGACCAGGGAATCTCCCGTTGCATGCAACCAGTGTTGCAAACCCCATGTTAACAGTAGATAATAAATTATGTTCTAACAACTTTTGTGTAGGGGGTGTCGTTTTTGTTTAACCATCCTTTAAATTTTCATAGTGGTTTAATCTGCTTCTAAAACCATAAGTGGAAAGATGTTAAATGGCACTGGCTAGATCATCATCATACCTTAGCATAGGGCCGGGATAACCCATGCACGCTCGGGTGCATGGGTCTGACATGACCTGTCTCTTTACGACTGGGTAATGGCAGCCAGACGAGGACCTACAGATTAACGTGGGTTCCGAACCACGGTCCTATTAGCGACCACTTAAGACCACGTCCTCACCCAGGGGGATATCCAGAACCAACCAACCCATAAATAAGCAGTTGGCTTCAGCAGGATTCGAACCCACCTCACGTCCGTTGTGCGCCCAACGACCCAGCGCTTTACACACCAGGTCATCACGCGAACCTATGGAGTACTGGCAATACAACATTCTCAAACCGATAAAATTAAATTGTTAACTACATTTTTAATTATAATTTGTAAATTAATTGAAAGCTAAAAGAGTAATGGATTTTAGTTTTTATATGCTTTTTATGCTTTTATACGATATAAATATTTTATGTTTTAGTGTCTCATAATACCTACATTTATAAACCTTAACAGTACCAATGAATAAGACACTTCACTTAGTATCTCATGTAATACGGGACCGTTTGTCCTGGTTATATAGAGACACCTTATATTTATGCAATTGTATGCCAATAAGTAATTTTAATTATCCAAATTGTATGATTCTATAAAATAAAGTACATATTTTACCACAAGCTTTAACATTTTTCCTACAAATAAATATTTTAAGGTAAATAACGAAAGATGATCAAACTAACTTAAAAATGTAACATGGCTAATGTAGTTTTCGATTTTAAGCCAAATTAGAATATTTTTTAGTCTTATTTTAATATTGGAAAATAACAAAAGATCTAATGTGACAAAAACTTTAACAACTGAATTAAAATTATCTAAAAAAATAGTGTTTTAATAGACTACATACAGACTGTCCACGGATGGAGTTAACAAGAGGAAAATGTACCAAAATTTTCATTTTTCGAAAAAAGTCATTCTTCATAAAAACTTTTGCGTGTAAAAAATTACAATGAGAAAATGCTCATTTTATATACAGAGTTCACAAAACTAAAAAGCATGTTTTGTCTCCAAGAGTAATCTACTTTTATTTTTGGTTTTTAGGCAAAAATCAAATTTGTTTTCAGCTGAAAAATTGTGTTGTGTAGGAGTTTGAAGAAAGCAGTTGCTTTAAAAGCAAATTATAAGGGTGTTTTAAATAAAAAATGTAAAATAATTATTTTTCAATAATTTTAAAATCAGTTTCATAAATTGTTTTGATACCCCTGTAAAATTAATTTAAATGCTGTTTAAAATAAATTTTATAAATTATATTTGAAAAATGAAAACTAAAGGTAGTTTACTCTTGTAGAAAAATCATGTTTTCAAGTTTTTCAAACACTGTATACAAAATCAAGATTTTTCTTCGTAAATCTTATTTTTTTGTACAAGCAAAAATTTTTGTGAAAAATTACTTTTTTTTCGAAAAATTAAATTTTTGGTCTATTTGTCCTTTTGTTAACTCCATTCGTAAACAGCCTGTAAATAATCAAACAAAAATAAACAAACTTCGATTCGTAATTATTTATAGAAATAGTTTTAAAAATAATGAAAAACGCAAAAAACCAGTTTTATTATAAGGGATCTATTATTATATTGAGGTAGAAATAATTAATAGTTTAAAAAAACTAAAAAACACGCTTTTATATGCAACCGAACTAAAAATTAGAAAATAATTTTCATTAAAAAAATATTGTCAATTCATAGTAAAAGCGTGGTGTGCATTTTACTATTTTTTCATAACTTTTCCATCATAGATATTGGCAAATATAATAATTATAACATTTAATATATTAAGCACCCCACGCTTTTTACTATGAATTGACAATATTTTTTTAATGAAAAATTATTTTCTAATTTTTAGTTCGGTTGCATATAAAAGCGTGTTTTTTAGTTTTTTAAACTATTAATTATTTTTCATTTTTTAGTTCGTTATATCAATTAATTTTTAAAAATAAATGCTCCAGTTTATTCACTAAAAAATTTTTTCGCCATTTTGTCAAGAGTAGCAAAGTTTGGAATGTTGCCAACAGATGGCAACCCACTAAAAAATTTTTTCGCCATTGAGTAGCAAAGTTTGGAATGTTGCCAACAGATGGCAACCCAGGTGTTGTTTTATAATATAATGGAATTTTTTTCTGGCGATCCAAACCAGGATAACGGGATACTGTTTGCAGATTATTGCATTGTCATGGGTCCTTAATACGTGTGCAAAGTTTCAAAGAAATCGAATAGCTGGAAGTTGGTTAAAATTAGGCTCAAAGATTCCGTTACAAACATAGCCAGATGGATAGATAGATTGATAGATAGATAGTTACAACTCAAGTTAATAAAAGCGTGTTAAAAATAGTCTTGAGTTAGCGAAATATGTCTAGACACTGTTATTAAATTCAAAAGATAATTTTATTGGTATTTGATTGTTAAAAACTTTTAATCCCATTATTTAAGTTCAAGTAAAGTTGTGGTTAAATTTGTTTAATTGACAAAGGTTTTCTTATAGCTCCAGAGTAACGTTCGAGTAACGTTGGGCCTGTAAGGTTAGAAATAGAAAAAAACATGGAGCTGTAAGTTTGAAATTTTCTAGGATTTAGTTCATTTATAGTAAGGTTTTTCAATGAGCATCAGTACCCGCCAGGCTCAACTGAAAGGTGTGCTGATTTAGATGGCAATATTTCCAAAACTATTAAAGTTATATGTACTTATCTAAATTAGTTTTGGTTAGTGGTTATTGCCATCCAAATCAGCCATACCTTACATTCGTCTGTCTCTTTTTTCAAACCTTACTATGGATGAACTAAATCCTAAAGAATTTCAAGCCTACAGCTTCAAGTTTTTTTTTATTTCAAAATATGGAGAGTGATGATGTGCAGGGCTGATGCTTGCCAGGTGATGATTGTCGTACTAAGCATGCCATTACTATAACAAATTTCTAGCCTTACAGGTCCAACGTTACTTGAAGGGTTTACATAGCTCTTCAACTATTATTTATCATTTAAAGAGCATTAAATAGTTATACAGGGTGTTTCCTAATTGCGGTAAGAAAATTTTGGTGTGTATTTTTAAGCTGTTTTTATAAAAAAAGTTTATATAAATATGAGATCTGAAATTTTTCTTTCTCAAGATACAGGGTGTCAAACTTTTTCAAAAACCTTTAAAATTTCTAAAACACTTTTTTAGTAAAATTTGGTTGACTAAATATAAACAATATTTAATTAGATACTCACATAATTGGTAATAAAAAACTTAATTTTGAGAAGAAAAAAGTTTATATTATGTTAATGTTTCTTTTATGGTCTAGAAATATGCAGCTTAGCAAATTATTTTTTTATGAAAAACTAAGCAAGCTACGTAAAAATATTAAAAAACAAAAAGTTTTATTTTAAGGTGTTTCATTTGAAAAAAATATAAAAGTGGCAAAAAGTCAGTTGCGTACATTTTTGCCCAAAAATGTTTTTAAATTATTTCTGACAATATTTTATACTTTCTGAATATTGTGATAAAACTTTATAATTTTATAATTTTTAGGAGTTAACTAGAAAAAGCTACTCTCTACTATAAATTTATCTAATACACCGCACTTTTTTGCCTTCAGATATGTACCACCCGATGGAAATATTAAACTTTCCTATGCTTTCTGCATAAAAGCTATACTTTTGCTCTAAGCAAACTTTTTTTAAATATTACTTTTAAGTTATTTAGTGCAACCCAAAAATGCATTTAAAAACTGGGTATTAGCCATAACCACAACTGTCTCATCATGAACGAATGGTTTAATGTATTCATCCATATACTCTTCTGATTGCACTTAACTACTTAATTGCAAATATCTTGAAATTGGTGCCTCAGACCCATTCTTACAAAGTACATTTTTTTGTGTAAAAACTTAGGAGAATTTGGTAACCTAAATGGTAATAGATGGTATTTATTTGGGTACACGCCAAAATAAAATTAAAAGTACTAAAAAACCAAAAAAATATTAAACAAGTAAAAAGATAATTAAAAATCGACGTTTCGGTGGCAAATCTGCCACCGTTGTCAAGATAAATGTAATAAAAATAATAAAAATAAAAACTTACTATTATTTAGGTTTTAAAATTCACTATTTTTCTGTTTTTTGGGATATTCTGAAAATCTGAAAACTTTGACATTAAATGTCAAAACATGTTTGTTTGGTTATAGTGTCATAGTGACATAGATAACTGGTTGCTGGTGTATTGATTGTTTATTTTACAAAAAGGTGAATAGTTAGTTAATTTTTAGTCTTCCTGAAGATACTTCAGTATCAAGCAAAGGCAACCAAGTGTTATTTAAATTAACTGAAATTGATGCTACACAATTATCTTTATTTAATAATATATACGCACTTTCTTTGATTTTGCGTTTTTAGAACAAGTTTCCTTTGCTAAAATGCTCGAAGCATCCCAGTTTATTCTATGATTGTTATCAAATGCGTGTTGGCAGATTTTTGATTTATGAAATTCTGTGTTTTTAATGTATGATCTGTGTTCTTTTATGCGTTTGGCTAATGGTCTACAAGTTTCACCTATATAAAATTTATTGCATTCGCAAGGTATTTTATAAATGACATTTTTGTATTTTCATTTAAGTTGTATGGTTTGTTTTTGTTAATTGAGATCTGATTGTGTTTTGTGTTTTAAAGATTGTGCGAATATTAAATTTATGCCCTATTCGTTGAATTTTATTTGATAGTCCGGGAATGTATGGTAATAATAAATTTGTAATAGGTCTATTTTGATTTTGTCTTATAACTGGAGTTTCAAATTCAAGGAAACAATTATTTATAAAATCAAGAGGATAATTATTTTGAATTAAAATATTTTTTAAATAATCTTTTTTCAATATTTATATTTTGAATACTGGATTGAGTTTGAAAATGTAGCAAAGCTTTCGAAACTGCAGTCACAATGTTGATAAATATAGTGATGAAAACAAAGTAACTTGTCTCATTTAATTTTAATTTATATTTTTGATTAGAACAATGACTTTAATTCTATCAAATAGACTTTTACAACTCCTTTTTAACCATTATTGGGTGATTTGAGTTAAAATTTAAGTATCTATTTGTATGTGTAGGCTTTCTGTAGATTTTTGTTTCAAAATTGTTTAAATCTTTTTATTAAAATGTCAAGAAATGGTAGTTGTGAGTTGTTTTCTTTTCTAACGTAAACTTAATTGTTGGTTCTTGTGTATTAATGTGTGTTAAAAAATTATTTAAATAGTGTTCATCATGTTGGTATATAGAAAAATGTCATCTATATATCTCCACCAGACAAATAGATACTTAAATTTTAACTCAAATCACCCAATAATGGTTAAAAAGGAGTTGTAAAAAGTCTATTTGATAAAATTAAAGTCATTTGTTCTAATCAAAATATAAATATTGAAGAAAATATATTTTAATTCAAAATAATTATCCTCTTGATTTTATTAATAATTGTTTCCTTGAATTTCAAACTCCAGTTATAAGACAAAATCAAAATAGACCTATTACAAATTTATTATTACCATACATTCCCGGACTATCAAATAAAATTCAACGAATAAGATATTAATATTCGCACAATCTTTAAAACACAAAAACACAATCAGATCTCAATTAACAAAAACAAAACCATACAACTTAAATGAAAATACAAAAATGTCATTTATAAAATACCTTGCGAATGCAATAAATTTTAAATAGGTGAAACTTGTAGACCATTAGCCAAACGCATAAAAGAACACAGATCATACATTAAAAACACAGAATTTCATAAATCAAAAATCTGCCAACACGCATTTGATAACAATCATAGAATAAACTGGGATGCTTCGAGCATTTTAGCAAAGGAAACTTGTTCTAAAAAACGCAAAATCAAAGAAAGTGCGTATATATTATTAAATAAAGATAATTGTGTAGCATCAATTTCAGTTAATTTAAATAACACTTGGTTGCCTTTGCTTAATACTGAAGTATCTTCAGGAAGACTAAAAATTAACTAACTATTCACCTTTTGTAAAATAAACAATCAATACACCAGCAACCAGTTATCTATGTCACTATGACACCATAACCAAACAAACATAGAATTTTCAGATTTTCAGAATATCCCAAAAAAACAGAAAAATAGTGAATTTTAAAACCTAAATAATAGTAAGTTTTTTATTTTTATTATTTTTATTACATTTATCTTGACAGCGGTGGCAGATTTGCCACCGAAACGTCGATTTTTAATTATCTTTTTACTTGTTTAATATTTTTTTTGTTTTTTTAGTACTTTTAATTTTATTTTGGCGTGTACCCAAATAAATACCATCTAATAAATGAATCCGCCAAACTACAGAACATATCTTCAAACCTAAATGGTACATACACAGCACAAAAAAGATGGGATGTTTAAGAAAATTTAAAGTAGTGTAGGCGGGGTCCTCTAGTTAACACCTAAAAAATAATAATAAAAATATATAATTATATATTGTTTGGATAAAATAATAATTAATATTAATAGATGTGGAATTACAAACAGCACTGTCTAAAAGTAGTTTGGTAGGCAAATTTGTAGTGTTTTTTTAAATAGTTTATTTGTTTTCTGGGAGTTTAAATTTAAACGAAATTATATTTGGCTTTTCTAAAGAATAAATATATTTTATTAAGATTTTAAGAAAATTAAACTTTTATGTATTAGCATATAAAAATATAATTTTCTTATTAAATATCTCTATTCTGGAGAGAACCCAAATTTGTTTAAATTTGTAGTGTTGTTCACATTATGTAGTAAATCATTTAAAGAACTAATTTTCGGAACGCCACTATGTATTTACAAAATCTACGTTACTGCTCCAAACTTAGTTCTGTATATTAAAACAGTCATTGTCACTAAAATGTAAAATCATGTATAATGTGTTTATATGACACTCATTTATTTTATTTCATGATATATGCAGATATGATTAGCATTTAGTTTGTTTATACAGGGTAAGTCTTTTTTGATGTTTAGTAGAGCGATCTCGGAAACCGCGGCAGCTACAAAGACGGTTAAATGGGTAAGGAATTGTTGTTTTTAGAGCTTCATTTAAACCACTTTTTGATTCGTCCAAAGAAATCATGGCTTTCTAGATTCTTTAAAAAATCTTTTTTCAAGAATTGTTTTTTTATAGCTCAGTTAATCTTTAAAATAGAAAAAATTGTAACTAGAAAAATTGTAGTTAATTATTTGCTTAATAGAAAGGTGCATCCAGTTTTTGGTCATCGTCAAAGTTAAAAATCAAAATAATCCTATTTACACTGCATTATTCCTTTTTTAGTGCACACAATTCTTGACATATACTTATTTGACAATACAATATTTTACACCTTTAAAAACCTGTTTTTAATTTATTTATTTAAATTGCGCCGTTTTATTATTAAATTGCTTCCTTTACTCTTAATCGCCGCAACTATGCATACACATTTTTTAGGATTTTACAGGTGCTTGATTTAAAAAGAACCTTTAAAAATAAATTTAAAAAAAGTATAAAATCGGTTTTTAAATAATAAATAAAATATTATGTGCCAATTAATGTGCATGCTGGATTGCTCAGTATTGGCACAGGCATTGTTTTTTTCTTTACACCAACGACTTTCTCTCGTCTACAACTAAATCAATTTATAATTTTGTCAACGATTGTACCCTTCACTCCAGTTTTCAGGTTCCTAAACCAATCTCTAAACCTGATTTGAAAAGTAGACGCAAAGAGATGCAGATATCTCTTTCACAGGACCGTAACTTAATACTAGATTTGGGCGCCAAAAATCTTGTCCATTTTAAGGCATTCAAAAATAATTATGTTTATTGACGCGGAAAGAGTCATTAAATACGCATCCTTTACTTATAAGTGTCCAAGTTTTGCAGAGTAAGACACCTTTAATCTTTTAGGGGTCACATTTGAGAATAACCTTAACTGTCATAAACATATTGTATCTATAGCTGCGGCAGCTTCAAAAAGCTTGGATTTCTTTGTTGACTAAAAAATTGTTTTCCCTTTCTAATTTGTACACCTTGGATGTGGCCCAAATCCGACAACCACTGGTTTGTTTTTATATGTGGGACATGGCGTCCCCCACAACCCTTGGCATTCTTGACAGAAAGGCTTTCCTCTCTTACCCATCGTCGGGCTGTGGAGTATTTATCGCTTTTTTATAGGTACTTCCATGGCTTTTGCTCTGAAGAATTGTTCAGTATAATTCCTTCACCCACGGTTCCCAACAGAGAAACTCGTAGTGCCGCATGTATGCATCCCTATACAGTCCAACTGGACAGGCCCCGAACTTCCCATTTTGATTGTTCTTTTATCCCTAGAGTCTCTAGAATGTGGAACCTGCTGCCCGCGCTGGTTTTCCTTTCCCCCCATATCTTTAAGTATTTAGGTCCTGTGTCAAACTCCCTCTTACCTCGCTTAAGACACCCAAGGTACGTTAGTATTAAGGCTTTTAACCTTGATGAATTGTTTAAATTAAATAAAAGAAAAAGATTTAAAAAAATGATATTATATCAAAACATTTTTGTAAAAATAAACTGGGGCTAGTTTATTTTTCAACTTTTATTATGAATATCAAACAAAAGAAACAATTCCGACTAAAATTTTTATAAGTTTTGTGATTAGCGCTTCCAAAAACTCCGTATACCAAATTTGGTCAAAGTAGGAGTGACAATTACAGTAATAAAAAAAAATAAGCGAAATTATTAAACTGCAACACAAATTTGAAATATATTTTACAAAATATATAATTTAATTATGTCAACTTAATTACTAAATAGGCAGGATTAATATTAACGTGTAATAGTATTTTATCAAATAGGTATAGTTTTTGTTTTATTAAATACTGCAATTTAGTATATTTGTGGTAGAGATATATTAAATTATATAAAACAATTCTAGCGAAATAATTATTTAAACCACTTTTAGGTTATTTTATAGGTAAATAAAACATAATACTGTATAATTTAATATATTAAAATAAACACTTATTTTCTTTTAATGTGTTGCCTGTGTTAAAATGTTGGTATATTTTAAATAAATAAATGTGTGTATAAAATATAGAATCAAGGGACATATTTTTAAAAGATTTTCTCTTAGTTTTACATATATGCCAAATCACCTTTTTTTGTATTAACTTTGTTCCCATTATTTGCTGCCATATGTTTTATTTTGTTTAATTATTTTTAATAATATCTTCACATAAAAAACATTTTTATACCAAGTGTTTCACAACGTATCCGACTAATTTTAAGGGCTAATTCTACACTTAAAAGTATGAAAAGAACTTCATATAAAAATTATTGTTTTTATGATAACTTTTATACCAATTAAGATATTAAAAAAATGGAAAACGCCTTCTATGCACCAAACCACACTTTTTGGCATATAAGAAAAAAAAGAATTATTACCAGTGTCGTCCATAAGGGTATTAAGGTAATTTTTATTTAAAAAATGGGTACACCTCAAATTTAATTTCTTAAGTTTTTTTATTTGATGCACGGTTTTTGCGTAAATAAATAAAAACCGGTACTCGGCACGTTCATTTTGTATGGATAATATTAAATTCTACAGTTAAAAATTACCCTTGATATATTATTCCTTAATTAGATAGGGATTTAACCATCCCGAGAAATGGTTTTTATTTATTTACGCGTAAACCCTGCATCAAATGAAAAAAAGTCAAAAGTTCAAATTTGTTCCAAACATATTTGCAATTTTAAGAATTATTCTTATTTTAGAAAAATGCAGTTGCGTGCCATTTTTTTAATAAAAAATATTTATCTTAAATTCTTCATGGACGACACTGGTAGTAAATACTTTTTTATATGCCAAAAATGTGTTTTGGTATGTAGAAGGCGTCCCCCTATTTTAAAAAAAATATTCTAATTGGTATTAAAGTTA